>JAPWTK010000402.1:327500-415482 GCA_029963805.1 Aromia moschata | reverse complement strand
GTCAGATCTGGAGGTCTCGGTGGCTACTATCTTGGCCTTCTACCAATACGGCGCCCAGGAAAAAAGTCACTCAAGAAATCTCGAAAGGATGAGGGCCAATAGAGTGGCCTCCGAGAGCTCCAGACCTTAAGGTCATGGACTATTTTCTTTGGGGATATTTGACGACAAAAGTCTATACTACCAGACAACAAAATTTAGAGGGTTTAAATTATACATATACTTCAACTTATAATTCAGTTTCGTCAACAAATTTGAGTGCTGTTTTTCTTTTGAATCTCTGAATATTACTCATATTCGTTTATTTGGCTGTAATATACAGAATGCGTCAGTTTACTACGTACATATGTACATACATCCTCCGATATTTATTCTGCATTTTTTTTTATCAAAATGGGAGGATCTACATATGTACGGCCCATGTCCTGCCTTAACATAAGTCCACTGAGCAATATAAATGATAATTATAACTGTTTTAACTTTTAACCCTTTCAGGGGCACATTTTTCCTCGACACTTATTATAAAAATAAGAGTGACTACTAGGGTTTTTGGGGTCGCTGATCCGAAGTCAGATTTTCAAAATTCAAAATGGCGGACAAAATTTTCAAAAAAATGGTCGGATCCAATATGGTCGCTGAGTATAAGTAAATAAAAAAAAAATCAAAAACCAATACAAAAACTCGAAAATTTTGAATTTTTCAATTTTAAGAATTTTTTGAAAAAACTGAGCAAACGAAGAATTTAAAAAAAAATAAATCATATTTCAAAAAAATATAACGCTTCTTTTATATCTTGAAAGTACGCTTCAAGACGCGTATTTTAAACAAAAAATGGCCGTCAAGACATTATAGTCAGAATTCCGAGAATTTCGAAGCGGCAACGCTAAAACAATATAGTATATACGTCGCGTCAAAAAAGGTAGTCGCGTAGAAAACGTTATAAAACTGGTCCAAATTAATATTTTTCAAAATCTCAAAAAGTCTCGCAAACTTGAAGAGATTTAGGTATGATTTTTCTAGTCCAACCCGGTCAATATCGTACAAAAAACAAAGAAATGGCGTCATTGTTAATTAAGGCTTGCAAAAAAATTCGATCGTTAATTACTCGAAAAGTTATTAATGGATCGAACTGAAAATTTTTTTGTAACTTCATACTACAAATAACAGTCCCATATTTCATGATCATAGTCGCCCTACTTTCGAAGTAAAAAAATTGTGAAAAAAAAGCACTTTTTTCAACTTCAGCAGTCATTTGCAAGTTAACAATAGCACTTGGAGACTTCGAGTTGGGCTTAAAATTTATTTAAATGCTATATAAAATATGCCAAGAAACGGAGATATAAGCGGAAATGTGAAAAAAAAGAAAAACTTTTTTTTTCACAAATTGTTAATTTAAAAAATTAGGGGACGGTTTCAGCTCAACGGACAACGCGCATTGTGTTCTACGCAAAAAAATACATAGAAAACCGTCAAAACTAGCCCTATATCTTTTAAGAATAGTTTTATGATGATTTTAGCTCCCTGCCTACTGGACTAACATTCAAACATTGTACATGAAACATAATACAACTGAAATTAAAAAAAAAGATATGAAAAGCGCAGAAAACAATTCAACGTCCGTATATATTAGTTCGTTTTTTGATGTGCGCATTAAAGATAAAACGGAACGCATTTATTTAGACAGGCATCATGCCATCTGCTACCGTTATAACCCTTGGCGTGCCGTATATCGGCAATAGACTTATGTCATCCTATAATTGAAGCTCGACGCAAACAGATTCAATTCGAAATATGTGTCACAACAGAAATGACAAGGCGAGTAACAATACTAAATAGAAACTCTAAGCACTGCCCTAAAATGTTTACCGCGTACAACGTTCAACTATTAATTCAGAAGTGGGATTAAACAGAGGGGTTCTGACGATTGACGTTGAATAGATTTAAAATATCCGCCCGCAATGTAGGTGTAATTTAATGTACATACATGCACGTGTAATTTAATGCGAGCATTTCAGCGATCCTCGGCCATTTTGACGCTCTAATGGCGTTTTCATTGTAAATTATAAATAACGGATGTCGGCGAATTTCATATATTGACACGACCGGACAAGACTAATGAAATTATTTTAAAACATATCACGTCTGCTACATTATCTCTATTTACAAACGTCTGGCTACCAAAATACGTCGACAAAATGGATTTTCATGAAAACAAATGCGCGTATTGTGTTTAATCGTTTTTTGTTGTATACAATCTAGGCTTATCTCTCCGTTAACTCTTGGCTGATATCACACGTACTAGTTGTTAAAATTAACAATATATATCACATTTAAGTAACTGTTATATTTCAAACACTACATACTTAAAGTATTGTTTCAAATACTAAAGTATTTTACATGTTTAAAATGAAATGATGATTAATCTGGAGAAATTTATATTTAATGAGAATGTTTTTGCACAAATATATACACAAAGTATCTTAAACAATACCACACTAAGTCGATAGATGCAATTCAATATAAATAATGTAATATTCGCCTTAATAAAACAAAAAAATAATGTCAATTTAGAAACAATTTCATATCAAAAAGTACCCCAGTACCTTTAATCATAAAATTGTATGAAATACCTAATGTAAAATCATACTTTATCTATATTGTTTTCTTAAACCCTTAAAGTATTTTAAATATTCTGACAATACTTCATAATTTATCTAAATTACTGATCGAAATAATAATTGCAAGAAAAAATCCACACACTATATTGTTATTTTTAAGTCCTGACAGTGTTTGAAATACTTCCTGAAAGTATTTTAAAAAGCATTTGAAACACTTTTGTCGAAAAATCATTTCACATACTACAATCTTAAATAAATATTACAAGTGTTTCAAGTGTTTCAAAAGGTTACTTTGAAATCACTCCAGTATTTTTAATCACAAAATTGTCTGAAATACCTAGCCTAAAACCATAGTTGGTCTATCCTCTGTCGTCTTAAGCCCTGAAAGTATTTGGAATATTCTGAGAGTATTTCAAAATGTATGTAACTTATTAAATGAAATAATCATTCCAGAAAAAATCCGCATACTATACTCTGTCATTTTAAGTCTTTACAGTGTTTGAAATACTTCTAAAGTATTTTAAAACGTATTTGAAATACTGATTGAAATACTTTTGAGGAGAAAGTATTTCACTATACACTTCTGGTGCAAATAACCAGAACTAGATAGACAGCTTCTTTCCGTTATACGCAAACTCGAGCGGCATATCGCTTCCTAATCCTCACCAATGCCCTAAAAACGCACATTTGGTATCGAATAACTCTCAAAGCACTATAAAATAAAACTTTGAGGGTCCTCGACAACCCAGCGCCTCTAAGGCCGTTCGTGCACAACCCGACACCAAAGCAAACAAGCGATACAGTAAAAAGAAATGGTGAAACGAATTAAAGCGGATCTGAAGTTCATCAAACTTCGGTATACTATACTTAAATTAATACACAACAGTTGAATATTACAGATAGGCAGTGCTAGAACGTAAAAACAGTGATAATGAGGCACAATAAGCTCATGTATACAGGGTCGGCCAGTGTTGACCTGACCAGCTAAAAAAATTATATGTGCAAGAGAAGGTGGTGTGGAAGTTGCCATTTTGTAAGTTAGTTAGCAACGCAGGTGGGGTTTTTCAAGGTGTAGAAGGTCTTATCCTGTGCATGCTTACATGGCCAGCAGGTTCACCCGACCTATCACCGATCGAACATGTCTGGGATATGATCGGTAAAAGACCCGATTCATTTCCATTCCACACCAATACTTTCAAATATATCAAAAACCATTATTATCGGTACGAAACTCCGATACTCCCTTTCTTCAACGCTCGAACCTTTCGGACGACTTCGCGGCCCTCCGGGGTGGCCCGGGCAAACAACCCGAATTCCCCCACAGGCATAATCCCTGCTCGATGTCCCGCTCACACCCGCGATAAAGCATCCGGTAATGTCCGTTTCGAGAACTTCCACAGAAGAATCGGAATTATTTATGTCTGAACTCAGGACATCGGTGCGTGACGGGGTTAAATTCGTAAAGAAACATTTCGGAAAGCCGTTAGAGCCGAGATATAACCCCGGAGAAGGGGGGGCGAGGAGGAGAAAGACGGATTGTTAGTGAATATTTGATGTCTTGTCACGGCAGAGAAAAGACTTTGTTATTCAGAAGCGGGATCGAAAAATCAGAAGTGGGATCGAAAAATCAGAAGTGCGATCGATAAATCAGAAGAGGGATCGCTGATGAAGAAGTGTTTCGATCATTGTTTAAACGTGTCGCTTTAGCATTCTGATACACAATGATGCGACAATATTATTAAACTACTTCGATACACTGAGTAATTAAAATATGCGCAAGAAAAATACTTCAATGCTGTTTTCCTACAATATTTTTTTTCTTTTATGATGCTGTAAGATATTTGAAAACAAGAGGATTTAAGCGATATTTTGACAATAGGAACACATTTTTCGACGTTCTGTAACAGTAATGTCTTCAATTTCATTAACAGCTTCTTTTATACAAAAGTAAACGCATTTTGTAAAATTGTACAATAAAACCGTACTTGATTCACTGTAAATGACTCTAATTTCGTACCGTATTCTATTTCTTGAATCCTCTAAATTTTGTGATCTGGTGGTACAGACCTTCAAATATATCCAAAGAAAATAGTCCAGGGGTGTCAGATCTGGATGTTTCGGAGGCCACTATTGGTCTATTTCACTCTGTTGGTCTATACTTCTGTCTATTTCTGTATACTGTCACTTATTTTCTACTTGATCTAATGCCAAAAAGACCAACGCGTGTAATATATCTCTTAACTATATGCAGGACTCTGTTTATGTTTCGAATTGTTGCAGAAATCAACTGTCGTCACGTGGCACCCGAACATCTGCACAAATAGCCCCGACTTGTCAGGCGTGAAATGTTTTTTCAAGGCAACTCCCTCATTGTAAATGAGACGCCGTAGATTCTTACTGCTGCTATATCATTCTTTGAGTTCCTCGGATTCCACAAGCATTCGAAACTTTGGCATTGCTTTGATTACTGTACAACTGTGTAATAAACTCCAATTTACGAATTGTCTGTTCAAAGGAAACTTAAATAGAGAACGGCGAAGGCGATCCATTGATATGTACGATAACAAGGAAAAGTACAACGACATTCGAGATTCAAATGGACTTGTTTGAGGTCCACCTATTCACAGGGTGAAATAGAGTTTCAAATATTGAGATTGAAAGTATGACAGCAAATAACACAGGTTTTTTAAAGCGACTTTAAAGCTTATAAAATTTTGTTACAAATTCCATTCCTCAGAGGCTTAAAGGGGGATGTGGGAAAAAATTGTCACGTCAAAAAATTGTTTCATTATGAAATTCGGTTTTAGCACGTAAAATACAAAATAGGTGTGCACTATAGAAGAGTTTTTTGTTTTTGCAAACCTATATAATCAATTATAAATTCAGAAGTGGGATCGATACAGAAACAATAGATTCGTAATCCGTTCGAACCGGGAGGGTGAAACGTAGGTCAACAGAGCCCCGCGGAGGAATTTGCTGCCGCCCACTCTTACCCCCGTTCCACCCCCCAGAAATCCAACTTCTCCAGCGGCAGCAACGGCCAAAGTTTGTATGCGAGACCCCTCCGTGTTTATATTTGAGTTATGCGATTGTTGGGGCTGCGGCGAGATTCCAGCATTAGGTAGTCGGCTTCGGAGTGTATTTTACAGATATTACTTGTCACATATCGGTCCGAGCCAGGGTCGGAAAGGGGGGGGGTAGGCTAGGACACCTCGGAAAAGTTCCACCGTGTTTATACGAGATTTTTCGGTCGTTTTTAATATGGAAATTGAAACTGTGTTTGGCTTAGAGCTATTTTTATGTTAATAGGGCGCTCGTGTTACTGAGCAAGTCAAAGAGATACCGGATGGTGATGAATTTGGTGATGAATAATGGAGGTGTAGTCCAACAAGTCGTGAGGAGGTACACGCTGTGAATATAAAGGGAAAACTATATTATTTTTTGTAATTCTTTAGGGAAATTTTATAACTGATATTAATCGGTACATGACTCTGGTAAAAACTACAAAATAGGCCTTTTACCAAAATATTCACCCACCACAAATCTTCATTAAAAGTCCAAGAGTTTAGACGTGTCGCATGTCCAGCTAATGCGTAAAACGTATTATTTAAATGAGGCTGTTAGCTAAAAAAGGTCTTACTTCAATGGTACTAGGCATACTGTTCACCTCGAGGAATTGTTTAGATAGTCAGCAGCGAAAGTTTTAATACGCCCACTTTTTGAATGTTGCTTAAATTATGATATTTTTTTGTACTGCAGTAATGATTTCTTGCTTGCTTCTGATAGGGTCACAGCTTGTAAAATTCTACGTCTACTAAGCCCGAGTTGAAGGTGGTATGTCGATTGTCTGAAAATATTCATCGGGATTCCATTATAGCCATCCGTTTTTTTATTTTTTTATTAATGTAAGCTGGTTTTATAGAGACATAAAAAAAAACGTCATCAAAGTTGGCCAAGAAAAAAAAAGACGTATTTCTATTCTTAATCGAATTTATAACCTTATTTACTTGTCAAAACTGTCACATCATATGACAGCTATTGTTTATTTTATAAATTGTGACAGTTACTTGTCAAAAGTCTGACATAACCGAAAAGCTTAGACATGACCGCTATTTCTATCCCTCTTGTTCATAGCCAGAGTTGATGACGTTTTTTTTGGATGTCTCTATATTAATGTACAAATCCTTGCAACAACGCTATTTTCAGAATATTCTGCATTTTCACCTTTTAACAATTGTACATGTTTAAAATAACTCTTTGAGTTTGTGGATGCTGGTACTAATTTTTAAACTCAGATTATAATAGCTCAACATTATTGTTTGACTCACTATCACTAGCATCAAAAGGGCTCCACAATGTCATTATAAAATAACCACAGTTTGCTATAACGTCCTAAACACTAACAATAATTTTTAATCACGAAACAATTTGCCAACTTACAAATAGTACTGAAACTAATGACCAATTAAACGAGTGAAGATTATGGGCCCTCCCATACTACACATATGACAACTCCGTCAAGTCCACGTGGACTTCATATCAGTAAGGTCAGTGAAATATTTCACAAATACGAAACGCTAAAATATAGAGGACTTCTTGTAGAAGCATTCTTTCTCTAATTGTTCCAACTAACTCTGGATCATCTTGCCACAGTGTGCGTCTCGACGACAAACACACGGCATCCTCTCATCGTGCATAACCGAACTACGATCTGGCGCTAAATAAAATCCACTCGGCTGCGGCTCGCGGTTGGCTTAGGCGCGCGCTATAAAAACAAAGAGCGCCGTTCGTTCTCTAATTCGACATAAATGCGCCGAACATTAAACGCATACCCGCATGTTTGGGCCGCTCCGGAGATAGGAGACAAAGAAGTGGAAAAACATCTGTACCAATTAGGGTAATTGTTTATTTGCGCAAAGAGGGGCGGGGCGGGGCGGATAGGGGTTATGTGGGGCACTTAAGTGGAGTACTTCCATGGCCGTAGAGGTGCTCTTGAAAACTGGTTAAAGTTTGTTGAGATAAATAAATAGAAATAGGGGGGGCGTCAGTGGTGTAATCACTCGGATTGGCCGATCGTGCCACAAAACGCTTCAGTCTTTTCGCCCGAGCGTCTGGTAGACTCTAGCATTATTATTAGTGTGTTCGAGGTGTTTATGTCGTCGACTTCGCTAATGCATTAATAATAAAATGTTGCACGTGCAAACGCCTAAAAACTACCATTTACATAGTGGTAAGTTCATCGGTGATTTCGAAGATTTATTTAATGATAACGCGACACCATATGTGTAGAATCTGTAAGGAAAAACTGCTGTGTAGAGACAAACGCGATTGTAGTCGTCACATTAATAGTGTGAAACATAAAAATAAAAAAGAGGGCACGCCTTTGAGAAGTCAGTTTATGTTCGACTTACCTTTAGTGCTAAGTGCCTGTGATGTACCCCTGAATGTACTTGATAAAAAACCATTTCGTGAGTTCTGGAACCAATACATTAAAAAATACGCGGCTACGGTTATGTATTGACGAGACATTTCCAGCAAATAAAAGCTGTCATTTTACAATTCAATCCTGCCGAAATTGCTAAGAACCAGGCCCCGTTGAAACAGCTTCAAAAACTATTCATAGTAACTATAAAGGTTTATATGAAGCCATTAAAAAATTACGGAACAGTGCGTTGTCACTACAAATAATGGACGAAGTAAGTTCACTGCTACAAGCTATAGGTGACACAATAAATAAGTCATTTGAAAATAAGTTCGAAAATGTATTAAAGAAAAACACCGGTTTACCAAATTAAAACAAATTTGTGATGGTGCAGATTCATTAATTTTTGATATTGCATTAACACTATTGACTGCTAGTGGCTATTAGTAAAGGGTGGGCCATCAGTTCTGTTATTTTTAAAATTGCTATTAAAACTACATCGTTGAATATGTTTAAATGATTGTTGCTTTATTCAAGAAAGTATGCCTTCCCATTATTTATGAAAAACAATTTCAGTTAAATGGCCGCCGCGGCTGGCTTGGCAGTAGTTCGTCCTTTTCACCCAATTTTGCTGTACATTTTCGATTACTTGTGGCTCTATTGCACGAATAACTGGATTGATGTTTTCCTTCAGTGCGTCGATTGTTTGTGGATCGTTGGGGTAATAAATGACCTCCAAAAAGCAAAGACTAGTAAGTTTCGTTGCAATTTAAGAGTGATTGTATAGCCTATGGAGAGCGTCTTATACAGTTAGGTCCATAAGTAACGGATAAATTCCATATCTACGTAATTTACAATTTATGAGTAAAATCGTCACGTCAATTTTTAATTATAGAATGACATTCTTTGAGCATAATTTTATACCTCCCCCTCCAACTCCCTTGGAGTGACAGCTACCCGACATTAACTGGCGCGCGTGACTTGCAAAATTTCTTAGTTCCAGAGTTAAGAATGCTTTTCCCAGATGATGACAACCTCAATGAAATTGATAGAAATATTTGGTTTCAGCAGGACGGAGCTACACCACATTTTTTCATTGGAAGTAAGAGCCTATCTGAATCAAGTTTTTCCTAATAGATGGATCGTTAGACGCGGTGAAATTGAGTGGCCTGCTCGTTCTCCCGATTTGACCCCGCCTGACTATTTTTGATGGGGTTACTTAAAATCGAAAGTCTACTTCAATAGACCAAATAACGTAGAAAATTTAAAAGACGGAATAAGGCAAGAGATTAATCAAATCACCCCGGAAACAATACAAAATGTTTTAGAAGAATTTCAGCAACGCCTCCATTATTGTCAAGAAGCAACGGGCGCCCGGTTTGAACATTTGATTTAAACTGTTCTTCTGTTCTGTTTCATGTTCTTTTCTTTACTTAATAACATTAAAAATGTGATATTTTTTTAAATAAAAAATTATAGAAATTAAAAAAATCTTATGTTGCTGGATGGAGAATTAAAAACCCTTTCAAATGAGCTATCACACGCACCCTCGTTCCATTTAAAAATCTTAAAGGGATAGCTGTCACTCCAAGGGGGTTGGAGGGGAGGTATAAAATTATGCTCAAAAAAATGTCATTCTGGAATTAAAAATTGACGTGTTTCTGGATTTTACTCACAAATTGTAAATTACATAGATAATAATGAATTTATCCGTTACCTATGGACTTCACTGTATAAGATTTTCCGGCGCTCCAAAGTTAAAATTTGTTACTTTACTGCTAAACTAGTCCTGATTTGCAAGTAACGCGAATAATTCTTCTCGGGGCTTAACCAAGGCATTACCGCGAAAAAAGGCAGAACAAACTGCGACCCGACCCGACGCCGCTGGAGGTCAGGTCACCGGAAACGTTTGAGGATAGCCATTATCCAATTAACGAAGACGTATAGTCCCAACTACACACTAAGCTCTTACTTATTATTCCCAAGCCGTTCCTTGTGCCGAACGGGAGAAATTTATTGCACGTAGCCTCGATAGAAAATTAAAAATAAAAACTCACGCAACAAGAAAAACGCCCGAAACGGAAAAGGGAGGCCGCAAGAACCGTATTGCCCTGGAGGGACTTACAACGTTTATCGGGAGCGCTGGAAAAAAAAATTAGGACGCCTCGAAAAACGCCTCCGAGGCCTGAAAACGAGTTTGTTATGTTCGACAATTCTTTAATGCGGGGGAAATACCGACGTATTACGACAGTTTTACCGTGTAAACACGGATATTACCCTAAGGGGTGTCGTTAATGTGGGGTAAGGAGCACCCCCCGCTGGAGAAATTTTATAACCAGTTTATATTTTTTGCTAACCGCAGACGAAAGTGGCTGGCAATGCCAGACGCCAGATCGCAAAACAATCATAGGCCTGGTCCTAACCCCTGTGAAGTTAGCACCACTTTTCTGGAAAATTGAGTAAATGAGTTCTGAAAAAGCATAGTTCTAGAGTTCCTGGCCGAAAAGAACAATTAGTTCTGCAAAAATAAGGCCAGAAGTCGAAAAAAATGAAATAAGGGTGCCAACTTCAGGCAGCACCACTTTTTTTTGATCAAAAATGAGTTCTGATGACATTTTTCGGTAGAGAAAAAAGAATTCCGGAGTTCCTGACCATTTTTAACAATAGTTCTATCGACTTGTTGACGTTTTTTGAAAAATTCGATTTTGGCAAAATAAAAACGCCATTTTTATAAGTATTGACTTTCGTTACGTTTTTCAGAGGAGTTCTAAGTAGCACCCGAAGAGTTCTGACGAATGGAGAAAGAAAAAACTTTCTATCGCAAAAATGGCGATTTTTATCGCAAATTCTAATCTCGAAAAATCGACATTTCATTATAAAAAAAAGTACAGAGTTCTGACGAGTTCTGATCGGAGTTATTTATAGCACCCGGAGAGTTCTGACGAATGGCGAAAGAAAGACTTTTCTATCGCAAAAATTTCGATTTTTATTGCAAAATTGAATCTCGAAAAATCGACATTTTATTATAAAAAAAAGTGCAAATGAGTTCTGACGAGTTCTGATCGGAGTTCTGAATAGCAACCGAAGAGTTCTGACGAATGGCGAAAAAAAAAATTTCTTTCGTAAAAATTGCGATTTTTGCAAATTTTAACTTCGAAAAATCGACATTTCCTTATAAAAAAAAGTAGAAAGAACCTCTCTGTAAAACACTTTTACAGAGAGATTCTTGAAAAACTTCAAAAAAGGGTCATGCATCGTGATACACGGCCATTTCAGTAAACTAGTTTTTTAGCCAGTAAAAAAATCGCCTGACTTGAGTCCTTGTGACTTTTTTTCTCTTCCCGAGATTGAAAATACACCTCAAGGGACGTCATTTTGGGACCATAGAAAACATTCAAACGGCTGTAACCGACCAGCTGAACGCTATTCCAGTATATGAGTTCCAGAACTGCCATGAAAGAACGCAATGCAATGGAAGAACCGTCTCCAGCACTGCGTGGCTTCCCAAGTTATTTTTAGGAAGACAATACTGAATGTAATTCTATTCGAATAAACAAAATTAAAAAACCAGTCTCATTACTTAATTTACACATCTCGTAGTTGAAAAAATGAGCTGGCATTTAAAAGATGGACCGAAAAAGTGAATTTTAGCGTTTTTCATTTCGGCAGCAAGTCTGCTGTACTCCTCAGAGTGTCCAAGTATTAAACTTTAATAAAACCACCTCAAAATGATTACTACTCTCTATATTTGACATTAATTTTAATTATCTACTTCCTTAGGAATATTTATTTACCGTTACAGTGTAAAAAAATACTGTTCCCAATTTTTTCAGTATCGGCGTCTATGCAAACAACCCCATTAATTACTGGAGCGTACCGTAAACAGAACTATTTTATGACTAATATTATTAAATAAGGGGAATATTTGCCTTACTAATTCAAAATAAACAAGTGAGATAGAACAAACGGATGTCGAAACAATATTACTACAAAATATGGTATATTTTCAGCGCGTGTAAACAAGGGATCGACTGTGTAAACTGTATTGGTGGCCAATTAATTATTTAACCGTAATTTCCTACTAGATATCAGGCGGCGAGTCGTCCGTTGAATCGGCTTGTAGCTAACAAAAACTGTTTTATTGACTGTGGAATTTACATACACGGTGGCAATTTGAAAACGAACAGCATTTAATATTGCCTAAACTAATGACAGTATGAAAATTTGGCGAAACACGTCAATTTACATATCAAAAGTTGAGGCATTTGTTGTCGTATTAATTTCAACCCCCTAACCCCCAGGGCACCTACCCCTAAAATTTTAAATGGCAACCCCTATTTCTTTTGCCATTTTTGAGTTTCTCGTACAATTCTAGATAAGTCCCATATTTCTTTTTTTTTCAGTTTCTTCCATTTAGAAAAAACATTTTAGAAAAAAATGTTTCAAACAAAAGTTGTAGGAATTTTTAATACGGACCGAATAAGCCGAACCCGGTTTTGATTTATAAATGAATTAATTAGTTATTGCAAAAAAACTGCTAAAAATCGCAATTTTTTCAAATATCCTGTATCTCTTTCAAAAATAAATATTTTTTTTATGAAACTTGGTGAAAGGATAGCTCTTGGTGAGCAAAATAAAATGACTGTTTCAAAATTGAAAAATATTTTAGTTTTTGCAAAAATCGAGTTTTTGCAAAAACCCCACCTTTTTTTTCACACGAACTATTTTTTGGACTGAAAAGGTAATTTATTGGACTATTGTATTCACGCACAAACAACTTGTTTTTTTTTAATCGAATTTGATTTCCCCGGTCTGCAATGGACCTGGAACCTCACTAACCGGTGGAAAATGTGAACTTTAAGTATCGTGTGGTTTACAAATCGAATTTTTCTCCTTATGCGTTCAAATGGGCCTGAACTGCAAAATTTTTGCGTAAAAATTCAAGAATTTTTTATTGGAAAATGATGCACTTTTACAAAAAAATGTCAAGAATAAAAAGTTCTTAAAATAACTCAAATACAAAACACTGGATTTCGATAATTCGGAAAAGAATTCTAAATTTTGATACTATTTTAAATTTTTTTTGGAAAACAATGCATTTTTACAATAACTTGTCAAGAATAAAAATTTTAATATCATCAAAGAACTGAATTTTTTCATTTCTTAAGCATTTTTTTAATTATGCAAAAATTGACATTTGCAAAATCCAAAAAATTGCTCAAAAATTTTAAAAATTGTAGCGCATTCATTGACTGATTTTAAGAACTATTTTTTAATTTTTGTAAAAGTGCATAATTTTCCAAAAAAAAAATTCTTGAATTTTTCCGCAAAAATTTGCAGTTCAGGCGCCATTTTGAACGCATAGGGGAAAATTCGGGCTTTAATCCACATATACTTAAAGTGCAAACATTTTCCACCTTATCCATAACAAATAAAAAATTAAAAAAAAAAAAACTTTTTAACTCATAACAATAATAAGCATCTGTTGTGGCTAATTATCCGCTAAACAGTCGTATCAATTACCGTCTTGTATTTCGACTCGTCACACAGACCATAAACTCGACACCGAATACGAAAAAAGCCGGTCCGAAAATAGCCGAGCAGGAAGCTCTGGAAAACAAGTGCACGTCGTGACTCACCTTCAGAAAAAACGACGGTGCAGGACAGCAGCAGGCACACCGCGATGTTCAAACTGGTCCCCGCCGACATGATGAACTCTGCTGGACCTGGTGCACTAAACGCCCTGTAGCGAACCTGCAACAGAAAAAAAACGTGTTGTACGACAGCTTATACGGGCGTTTTTGTGTCGGAGGTTTTTCTGGTCCGTTATCTTCATCTTCGATGGCTTGCCAGTGGCGGTTCGTGCAAGTTTTGAACTGGGTGTTATATTTCCAGTTCAAATGCATAAAAATATGTATAGTCCTTCTAATTTTAATTGAAAATGATAAATACGCCTGGGGAACAAAAAAAGCGGTGCAACTTAATGATTCCATGGGCGTGCATATATCTTTTATAAATTCGAAAATTGTGAAATAATTGTTTTCCTTCAAATCAATATAGGAGATTAAAATTAGCCTGCATACAAAACTCTTAATATTCGTAATATAATTTGCTGTAAATAATGCTCATTTAGCCAGACAATCTCAAAAAATTGTCTGTGTTAATAAACCTAGCTGAAATACACGTCACTGGCGCCTTAAACACGTAGAATTTCTAAAGTCGTAAATCATTTTAACGACGTCGTAACAATTTTATGGCAGTATACAGTGGACAGAATAAGTATTTGGATGTATTACATATAAAGCAATCCTATAGTATAATGGTCGGCATTTGCTGGTGCATTCGCGGCATCGCGTTGCCGGCTCTTCAAAATTTTCTTGAGTATAGTAACATACATAAAGTTGTTTTAATTTATAATTATTTTTTTCCAGCAATTTTAAACGATTCATTTTAATGCTAACTAATACATTTATATCTATGTATTTTTTTTTAAATATTTCCAAACTAGCTTTCTAAGAACGTCACGAACTAACAGTTTACTGAAGTATGAAGTATACTTGTACAGTGAGCTTAGCAATTTTAGAAAATATATCTGACAACCTTGCTTTTTTCTATCTATTTTCAATTTAGAATGGAAATAGAGTACATATTTGTATGCTAGGATGGAAGACAATTGTAAAGATATGGGTTTCAATTTAAAACTCACCTATTCTCAAGATATTTAACACAAAAAAAAATCAGTTTATAATTTTCAATACCGCTTTTGTTCATTGTTTTTCCATAGTTTCTTAAAACTCGTCATCATTTTTAATACCAATTAAACTTGGCCCAATGATTCTAATAGCAACACTCATTCATTTTGATTTGAAAATTTTGTCTTGCTAAATAATATTTATAAATGAGATGCATAAATTTTACTGTGAATAAAAAATTACAATAATTCCATAGAATGATACGTATTGCAGCATAAAGTTCTCCTATACTCAGTTGTAGATAATATAGGACATAGAAGACTGTAGGTATACTATTATAATACTGATACATATATAGTAACGTTTTAAAACTGACGTCATATATGCTAAGTGGAGGATACTTTGGCGTTTACAAACATGCAGCCGTGGCAGTGCACGCGACTGTGCTAAAATTCGCGTAGTTTTAAATACATCGTTGTGTTTCTCACCCATTCGAGTACATCTACTTCTGGCACACTACCTTGCCGACACTAGTAGCGTTTAGTTTCTACATTGCACCGGCTACAGTTTGTCGATAATACAAAATGGCGCGTTGTAGGATTATACACTAGGGACAGAAATTAAGGGATATACAAAAATTCCCAAATCTCAAATTTTTAGGCGATTTTCAAAGAATTTGGGGGAAAATGGTCGTAGAGAAAATAAAAAAAAAGAATATTGATGCTCTAAGTTTCTAGTTTCTGGATCTTGAGTTTAGATTTCTGTCTTTTAATTCAAAAATTTATTTTTTTGTTAATTTTGTCATTAAGCTCTTTTAGATAATTTAATTATCTTTAATTTGGCTTGTTTTCAAACCCTGTACGATGATATTTCGTTGAGTTATCGCCATTCAAAGCAAAAGAGTCATTTTTGACTTTGGTAATCAATTACTAGGGAAATAATGAACGTACAGAAAATTAAAGTAGGGTTTTGAATACTGCAAAGTATTCTTTACAAGTTGTAGTGATTGGTTTTTGCAAAAAAAAATTTTTCGAGGCGAAGTTGTTGATTGAAAAAGAGGTAAAAAATTGCATAATCAGGGATATTTACATAACTTCACATACGTTTTCAAATAATGGATAGACTAAGAAAATTGACTGCAACTTTTCAATCTTAAAGCACCCCAACGAAAACCTGATAGTTTCAAAGCGCTGCGATTTTTTTTTCATAGTGATGGGTATTGTTGAAATTGTTGTTTATGTTAAACATCAATGTAAGGATCACTTTCTATTCATTTTTTTAAGTTAAAAAGATTTTTTTAGCAATAATCCATATTCTCATCATCAAAACACGTTATCGTAAAAAATATAAATAAAAAACTTTTTTTTAAGTCCAAAATCTAAAAACTTCAATTCCCTTTTTTTTCTCTCTATGACCATTTTTCTACAAGTTCCAGCTTATTGAAAAAATCAAAAAAATTTGGGATTTTTTTTGTATCCCTTAATTAAAAAAAAATCTGTAATTTTTGGATTACAAAAAATTTGTATTTTTAACACGTTTATATTTTTATGTAACGGATATATTAACGTTATGTATTTTACGCAATTTGACGGACCGCCACTGGTCTTGCCGTACTTCGGTCGCGTCACAAAATGAACTCTTCAAGGTATGTTCATTTTTTATCTTAACTACTCGTTGTAAGATGATAAAGCGATGGGGAGCACGTAATGCGTGTCGATAAACCGGTTGTACTAACGCGCTGACCGATGGCAGGCCGTTCAGAGTCAAAACAAAAACCTATCTGATGCTGCATGTGGTAAATAAACATTAAACAATGCGATTAGTAAAAATATTCTATATTATGTACTTAATTTGAGTAATTAATTCTAAAATTTAAATTTAACTAACTAAACATGTAAATATATTCATAACAGTAAGAAAAATAGGACCCAATTGTGAACCCTGAGGAATCCTATCGCTATTTCTAATGCTGGGGTATGATGATGTTAATAATTTATTTAATGGTGTATTCTAAATATATAGCTTGTTATTATCAGACATCACCTTTTCATCAATTTCAAAACACCAAACTTTATATTTCTTTTGTAAGTACAAGTCAACAAGTAATACCATGATCATTCGTAAAAAAAACTCAGGAAGTATCTGATTCTTTGTCAAAGAAAATGTGGTACGAACCAGATACAATTACGGGGTGTGTAAATTAAGTAATTATACTGGCAGCGCCCGATCTAGCAACACTGCGGAGACGGAATTTGGAAGGGCAGTAGGCTAACATGTAATGCACCTTCAGTACAAGTTTGAACTTGTTAGAGTCTTCTAGTGCGTTTTAAAAATGAGTTGCATTAATTTTGAGCAACGGTCTGCTTCAACAAGCTTCAAAGGTGTGCTTCAAAAACTTCAAGACGCCTACGAAGACGGTGTTTTTTCAAGAGCCCTAGTTTTTCAGCAGTTTAGGCATTTGCAGAAGGAAGAGAGATTCGTCGATTGAAGATGAACCACGCAGCGGAAGGCCTCCATCTTCAGGAACCGATGAAAATGTCGATATATTACGGGATCTTGTGCGTTCAGATCGTCGGTTGACGACAAGAATGATCGGGGAAGAGTTAAATTTGAATCACTCAAGACTCAATGAAAAATCACCTCAAGGGATGTCATTTTGGGGCCATAGAAAACGGCTGTAACCGACCAACTGAAGGCTATTCCAGTATATGAGTTCCAGCACTGCTTTGAGGAATTTAAGAACAGTTTCCAGCGCTGTGTGGCTTCCCAAGGAAGTTATTTTGAAGGAGACAATCCTGAATTGTAATTCTGTTCAAATAAAAAAAATAAATAAAAAAATCAGTCTCACTACTTAATTTACACACCTCGTATCTTGGCCCGTCAGAGAGGCCAACGTCGATTTTAAACGGAAACGAAACAGAAGCGGCACCCCTCGAATGAAAAAATTCGCACCCCCGATCTCCGCATCGAATTACAAAATGAAAAAGAAAACATTTTAAGTGTCGGACAAATATCGCGTGGCGAAGTGCTCGTGCACTCCACCCGTCTGGTATTTCGATTAAGAGGGGTGTTTTTAAAGGGATTTTTCAAACAAAACACGGATTGGATAATCCCTCACAAAACCGCCGCGATATCCTGTCTCGTCCCTTCGCAAATATTCCGGGCTCCGGGTGACGAAAACGAACGGAAAATCCGGTTTTGTAAATACACGGCGTTTTTTAGGCAATTAATTCGAAATGTCAGAGGTGTTGGCACGTCTCATGCTTTGACACTTTAAATATACAGCCTGCGTCCGTTTACGTCACTACTGAAGCCGCCATTCTAGAAGATTTGTGTTAACTATTTTTTACAAAACTTTACCACTTTTTTGGAAAAATAAGGATAATACACTAGGCGTAGAAATTAAGGGATACAAAAAGACTTTTTTAGGTGATTTTCACACAGCTGTAACTTGGGGAAAAATGAACGTAGAGGGAAAAAAATGGAGTCAAACTAAAGCTCCAAGTTTCTAGTTGTTGGATCTTGAGTTAAATTTTTTTTTGCGTCTGCAGTTTTTGACTAATCGTAAGAAAATAATCGAAAAAAAAATTGAAATTTTGCTTCTTTTAAAAGGTCCATAGACTTCAATATATTTTTTTCGATAGTTTCATCATAAAGCTCTTTTAGATATTTTAATTATTTTTAATTTGACGTATTTTCGAGTCTTTCCTTTCAAATAAAAAAAAATAATGTTTTACTTTGGTAACCAATTACTCAGGAAATCCGTAGATAGACGTACAGAAAATTCAAGTACGGTTTTGAAACCTGCAGTGTTCTTTACAAGATGCAGCATTTGGTTTTTGCTAAAAAAAAATTCCAAGCGAAAAATGTTGATTGAAAAAGAGGTTATCGGCGTTTCGTCAATACTAAGACATTCAACGGCGTTTTGGACAAATTATCTGAACTCGAGGTGATCTAATTTGGCGAATGAAATATTACACCATAATTTTGACTAACCCAAGTGAAATTATCTCTGTCTGTCTCGCGCACTCATACGACCACTTACACGAAAAAAAAACTGGACGTTTTCCACGAAACACCGAACTACTATTCAGTTGGCATCTTCAGGAGAAGATTAAAACTAAATTCTAACCTACACACAAAATTTATACTAATTTTTTTGCCACTTTTTAATATTTGAAACCACCATTTTAATATTTTTAAAAATTTTGCCTAGTCCGCGGGTGAATTTAGGTTCATATATGGTAACGAAACAAATTTCGAATTGTCAGTATCTCTAGAAAAAGTCGTGAAATTGTACAGGGTTCTCTTAAATTTATGCTTTTATGGGAAATTTAACAAATGGTGAATTAGAAAATTAAAACTTGCCATTTTATGTTGAAAAGGGTGGTGTGAATCGTTGGGAATATATCTAAGAGTCGCGGTTTCTTTGCTATATACATAGAGCTCTAACTGGATATAAAGGTTAGTCTTGACTGTAATTAAGGATGAGTGACCTGTTTCCATATAACTATATAGTTAATTAGTGGGATGAGGTCAAATGTTTCCCAAAAAAAAAAAAAATTGCGAAACGTCAACTAAGTGAAAATTAGTTTTTTTTTTTTGGAAACATTTGACCTTATCCCACTAATTAACTATATAGTTATAAAAGTTAGTTCCGCAAAATTGGTTATGCAACGCTCCACCGTAAGATGCGACGGACGCTGTTCCGACATTATTACAAACTTATTCGACGTTTCGTGTACACGAATGATGCATCGACCAGCGCAGTTTAACTAATACTAACAATAAGTGTTTTCTTGATAAAGTCTCCTGTGCTTGTAGAGAAAAAAAAATAGACTTTTCAGTAAATTCACAAAACAAAGAGAACATTAAAAAAAAGAAGAGGAATATCTAAGAAGTACCCTTAGTATAATTCATCCCACAACGAACTTCAGGGCTTCCAGATTAAAATTCTACCTTTCTAATAAAATGCCTTTATTGCTAAATAATAATAACGTCTCCGGCTATACACCCCATATTTAATTTCCGACCCGATAAAAAAGAAGCAATTTCGTACGCGGAGTAATAAAGGGGGGGGCCGCGAGGAGGCCGTAAAAGTAACCGAGAATTTGATAAGTCATTTTCATTAGGGCCTCGACCCGCGGGACGTTAAGTAAGAAAATTTTAACTGCCGGCCCGTAAAATTATTTCAATTAAACGAAAACGAGGAAATTAATGTATTTTTACGCAGTACATATAGTGTCGTAACTTTTTTTACGAGAAGACCCCAAGCTACATTGCGATATCGTATTCCTTTTCGATTAAATTTAAATTATAAGCGAACACTTTGTCTTTAGTGGCCAATAAAACGGGGGCGCTCCAGTAGGGCGGATGCGCCCTTATTAAGAAGGTAAATTAAATGAGACAACTCACTATCGGGGAAATTAACTTCTTGTGATCCTCAAAGAGGCCATACCATTCGCTTCAGTTGCTTTTTATATATTCCTATTAAGACGAATATTAAGTATCGACATTTTACAAGCAGCTAGTTATTCCGTTTATTTTTATAGTAGGCATAAAACGTTTACGACATTCTCTCATACTATTTTCCAATGAAATTGTTGATGAGAGTATTTTATACCGATATTTTTAATAAGACTATAAGAAATATTGAACGATATAGAAATGCAACAGCAGCTTCAACACAACAATTATATAGAAACCTGATGTCTACGAGATGTGTATTTTAAGTAATGAGACTAGCAACGTAGCGTTCAGTTCGAATGTTTCTTTGTGACTGTTTTCTCTAGTGCGTTTTAAAAATGAGTGACATTAATTTTGAGCAACGGTGCGCCATCAGGTTTTGCTTCACACTTGGACACAGCGCAACGGATACTTTTGCAAAACTTCAACATGGCTAGGGAGACGGTGTTTTTTCAAGAGCCCAGGTTTTTCGGTAGTTTAAGGTATTCTTAGAAGGCAGAGAGTCGATTGAAGATGAATCACGCAGCGGAAGGCCTTCATCTTCAGCAACCAATGAAAATGTCGATAGAACACAGGATCTTGTGCGTTCAGATCGTCGCGTTGACGACAAGAGTGATCGGGGAAGAGTTAAATTTGATTCACACCACTGTTCATCTGATTTTGACTAACGAATTGGGGATGAGAAAAATCTGCGCAAAAATGGTTCCAAAAAACCTTTCACAGGAACACAAGGACGGGAGAGAAAGGTGTCTTGACTTTTTGGAATCGATTGAAAATTATTCCCATTTTATGGAACGGCTCATTACTGGTGATGAGACTTGGATGAGTACGATCCGGAAACCAAGCGCCAAAGTATGGAATGGCACACTTCAAGCTCTCCAAGACCCAAAAAAACAAGAATGAGCAAGTCGAAGATCAAATGCATGCTGATTTGCTTTTTTTGATAGCCAGGGAATTGTCCACAAAGAGTTTGTGCCTCCAGACCAAACAGTAAATCAACACTTTTACAGAGAGGTTCTTGAAAAACTTCTGAAAAAGGGTCATGCGTGTGAGACCAAACATCAAGAACAACTGCCATTTCAGTTAACGAGTTTTTAACCAGTAAAAACATTCCAGTAGCTCCTTAGCCTCCTTATTCGCCTGACTTGACTCCTTGCGACTTTTTTCTCTTCCTTAGATTGAAAAATCACCTCATTTTGAAACCATAGAAAACATTCAAACGACTGTAACCGACCAGCTGAAGGCTATTCAAGTATATGAGTTCCAGCCCTGCTATGATGAATGGAAGAACCGTATCTCCCGACTTTGTTAAGATGACCTTTAACTGGGGCATGTCCCATTAGGTAGCCTGTAACTATTCTTAGCCGGTTCCTACTAAATTTTAGGAGGCTTCTAGCTCTTTTAACACATACATATATAAGGGCCCCTTGCTTTGTGCTAGTTTTGGAGTATTCCTCCAATGAACCAGATGTGTTTTCCAATGACCCAAGTGAGAAAAAGTATCTTGTATTCCTTATCTCATTGTATATCCCTGCTCATGTCCCTTCCTCGGTATTTGATTCGTCCGTAAACCAGGCCTCACCTCGAGGGAGAACATCAGTCCTTCCTTTGAGGAGTCACTACCTCATAGTTGGGACTAGGAATAGTTTTGACATCATCACCCATACTCTCAATGGATGTATGTCCTGATGTAGCAGTTAGGTTGCTCTGGCTGACAATGATTTCAAAAAGATTGAAAGGAGAAGCTTCGCGATTTTTGTGGTCTGTACTTGAAACACCACAAAAACCGATTGCAACAAAACCAGCTGATAGAGCAACGCCATCCGGAAATTAGGTATTTAATTTGTTCCTTTGAAAAAAAAAATGACTTAGTGTTTTGGGCTCGTTTTGTTTCTCTATGACTACGACCATGTTTTAGTGTTTTTTTTTTTTATGGTAAGTAGAAGAGTAATGCCAGCATTGTTTTCCTCCGAAATTATCGTCATCATGACTACCCCTTTGTGGTGACCTTGATGAACAGATTCGCAGAAATTATTACCTGATACATGACATATATTCTAGTTCTTTCTCTTTCTATTGTTTAACCTTCGCGCAAACGCCGACCAATCGATGATCCGATCGGGCCCATTCAATAAAGCCCCGATTCTCCCCGAAATTTTATTAAAAAAAAAGGAGATAGCGACCCGCACTTGATATATTTTCCGGCGTCGACCCCAACATTATCGGTCAGTATTTTTCGTTAAGGGTTTTATCAGCGTAGGACCGTACGGTCGGCCCTAATCTGACCCGATAGACTTAACCCCCGAAAGCTGCGGGGTGCATTTTCGGCTCGTCGCGCGGCCAGATATACGGTTCCGATAGACCGCACGGGGTTTATTTGTTATTTCTGCAGTGGATTCGGGGGACTCCTTTTATCGCTGGATCCCGGATAAAACAACTACACGGATCAAACGAGACGACGGAGGAGGAAGAAGACAAGGTTTTACAGCGTTCGTCGAATAGGTGCTCTGGATGGAAGGGGCGGCGATATTGTGTGCGGAGAATTCAACTGGTATCGCCCGAGGAATATTCCCAGTTCATCGTCATTCGCCGTCAAATGTCGCAGACCCGGATTTCGATCTTATTAGATCTCGTCAGTGTGATATTTGATCGATTTAACCGTTACGATCAGAGAAAGAACTCCTTTGTTTTGTAACGGTTTTACCGTTAGACTGCTTTGGGAAGGACACTTGGTAGTTGCCGACATTGCCGGACCTAAGTATGTTTAGTCCCATTAAAACGCGCTAGAGGGTATATCGCGAAGGTAACTCCACCGTATCGTGTCATTCTAATAAAAACATTTGTTCCCAATCAAAATTCATTTTTGTTATTTACTGATATGACTCAATTATAAAATTTATTAATTTTAATTTTTAAAAAATTAATTTATATCTTTATTAACTTATATCTTATTTAAATTTTGACGAAAATTTTTTTTTTTTTAAAATCTTATTTTACTTTAGGTTCCAACAACAAAAAGGTCACTATATGTGGTGCCTAACCTCCGCTGTAAAACTGGATCCATTTTTACGTTTGAACAACGTTGGGAAATATTGAAAAATTATTTCCAAAGTGAATGCTGTGTTGCAGAAACAGTAAGAAAATTGGAGAACAATTTTTGGTCGAAATGAAGCTCCGTCAGTGCCTGGTGTAAGAAAGTTCTTAAGGAAAAGTTCGTGAAACTGGCATGCTTATGGATAACAGAAGTTGTGTCTCTTGGTGCGCACAGCTCAAGGTTGCGGGCAGTGCCAAGAACCTCAACTCATCACAGAGCACAACAATTAATGTCAGTCGCACTTCTCTGAGGAGAATATTGCATAACGACCTCGGATTATTTACTTAGAAGTTGCAACTTACTCAAGAGGTAAAGTAAAATGACCATCCACTTCGTTATCGCTTCTCCGTGTGGGCTTTAAATGAGTTTGAAGATGACGCCGATTTCAATCGAAAAATCATTTTTTCGGACGAAGCTCATTTTCATCTTGGAGAACATGTTAATAAACAGAACTGTAGGATTTGGGGTTCCGAAAATCCACACGTAGTCATAGAGAAGCCAATGCATCCTCCAAGAGTGACGATTTCGGTGTGGGTTCTGGAGTGGTGGCATCATTGGTCCGTTTCTTTCAAAATGAAAATGGTAACAGCGTTACAGTAAATGAAATTCGTTACAAAGACATGTTAACTGATTTTTTGTGGCCGCGATTGGACGATTTGGACTTGGACGAGCTTTGGTTCCAGCAGGATGGAGCACAAGTAGTGAAACAATCGATCTTTTGCACACTAAATTCGGTAACTGTATTATCAGCCGTTTCGGAGACATTAATTGGCCATCGCGCAGCTGCGATTTAACACCGTTGGACTATTTTTTATGGGGACATGTTAAGGACCGTTGTTCCTCCAACGATCCACAAACAATTTACGCACTGAAGGAAAACGATGAAAATTGAGTTATTCGTGCAATAGAGCCACAAATAATCGAAAATGTACTGCAAAATTGGGTGAATATAATGAATTACTGCCAAGCCAGCCGCGGCGGCCTTTTAACTGAAATTGTTTTTCATAAATAATGGGTAGGTATACTTTCTTGAATAAAGCTACAATCATTTAAAACTATTCAACGATGTAGTTTTAATAGCAATTTTAAAAAAGAAACCATCTAATGGCTGACCCTATATTACGTGGGTTGAAAATTATTGCGAGATATTAAATTAAGAAATTGAAAGGCATGCACTTTAGGTCCATCTTTATAGTTTCCTCGGCAACCAGGAACACAACACTAGAAATGTACTAAAATATAAAAGACATGGTCGGACAGTGAATATAAATTGTTTATATAAGGAATTATTCATGAAAAAGTACATACTTTCAGTTTAAACTAGTAAAACATAAGGACATAAGTCTACATGAAGTGTAAGATCCTCAAAATTGACTACTTTTAGAGGGATAATATCGGGCGTATAGGGATTCACTCGCTTCTGACCGGCCGCGGAGCGCGCGCGTTTTTTTTTATAAAATATGTAATTTCGTCGATAAGGTGAAGTACTCCCTTGTATATTTTAAGAGATTGTATAAAAAATCTTTATATGGCAATGTAATTTCACTTTGTTGTGGGTTATTTCTATAAATGTATTCCTAGCTATTCACAAAAGTAATCATGGAAAGGGGTAAGAAAAAATATTAATGTACTAGGTACACGAATTTGCAAGATTTCTAAGAAATAAGATGTTGAATTTAATGCTATCTCTACACAACACATATACGGCATTTTTTAGTTAGTAATACCAACAAAGTACGATGTAAATACTACAAAACACTTTTTAAAAACTAAATCAGTTATATCAATTCAATATTAGATAAAGTTTTAACACTTAACCCATACAAACTCGGAATAAAAGACCAATGCAATACGTGAAAACGAACGTCTACCCTACGAGCACATAATGGACTGGCCCACGCAGCTTTGTTCCGCGTTCCGCTAGACCCGCGAGCGCTGACGTCACCGAATATTACGCCAGAGCGCCGCGGCCTCTTTCCAGGGAGGTAACGGGAGCATGGGCGTCCCCTTGCTTTCGGAACGCGCTCGGCAAAAATAAAAGCAAAACCGCCACTAAAGTACACCTCTTTACGCCGAGTATCTTTGTTAGCGTCGCGTCGTCTGCGACTCGCCCCTTCGCCGGGGTAATTTCCTACTTTATTAAAGGAATAAATATGCAAAACGAAATGAATACACAGCATAACACTGATAATACGGCCCGGCGAGATTGTAGCGACCCCTTCCATACGCCGGTAAAAGAGTGAAAAATACGTTTCAATTTTCTGCTTTGATTACCGCCGCAGAGAAATATGCAATAATGCGAGTAAATACGGGAGCAGAATAGGGTGGCGTGTTTAGCGACAACGCGCTCTACGAGTGCGAATGGGTACGAAAAGAGAGAGAGAGAGAGGTGAGTCTCGCCTATAAAATTGTATCGTTGTTGCCACAAGTAAATCATTTGGTATACAGTAAACGGCACCCTAATGCGTACATAGGTGGATATTAAATACATATTAAATGATACATTTTTATCTCATAGTTAGGCGAATTTACTTGGGCCGGGGGGGGGGGGGGGCTTGGTTGTATAAGAGGGGGTGTTAGCGGAAATCTAAAGAGAGACGTTGCCAGAACTAACTGTATCTCTTAACTCTGCATCTTATAAAAACCCTATATATCTTTATAAAAACCCTATATTTACAAAATGCATTGATGTACGATCAATTGCGTATCGTATAATAAAGTTTACTGTTATCTTTTTTCAACCCAACTACTGTGAAATAATTTTAAACAGTTAATATTACTTTAAACTGCTGTGAAACAATTTCAAAATATCTAATAGGAATATTATGTTGATATGACAACAGCGAACACACGCAGCGAACGAAGGCAGAACGAACGGTCCAATACTCTAAGCTCCGCCCACTAATGCACTCTCCTTGCCCCGTCACGGATCTCCGCGGTTTTCGGCGGCCGCGCTCATACTGTCTGTCATTTAATTATTTGAACTTTTTCGTCAATGTGATAAATATCCATTTTTATTTTTATGAATGAATGTAGTGCTTCTACAATACGCTCGTAATAACGCACTTTTCTAATCAGGCACTAGACCAGTATAAAATATAAAATGGTATTTCAAATTTTAATTCAAACGGCCCTACTGACAAACCGGATGCCTTTCATACGCCTGCGCTAGCGATTGGTTCTCACCTCATGTTTACTCTACTTACAAAGAAGTTAAATCATCAATTGCCCTTCATTCGGCTATGAACGCATTAGGCTGCCGCTTACTGTATATAGACATGAATAAAATTAGCTGCTTTATTTATTTATTAGTTGCCTCTCCAGTTGACAAGCTGGAACACGATTTACTGTGCAAAAAATACAGTGGTCTGCACAAAAATAAGCGCTGCGAAAAAAACGTTTTCAAGGTCTCAAAATGTTCGTATGCTCAAGAGCTTTCGAATGAAAACTGGCAGTTTCCGAATTTTTTTTTTAATTCAATATGGCGAGCATAAAATGGCGAATACGCATAAATATTTCCAGAAATAGCTCAATCCTCGGCATGTGGACTTCTGTCTGTGAAGCGTTTTACTTGCAAAAATTACCGAGCTGAATGTTTTTTGATCCGCTGAGCCGAAATTTCAGAGTCTCATAGTTTGAAAGTGGTTGGAAAATGAGTAACGGATAATTTTTTGGCATTCTTTCAACTTGTTTTTCGGTACAGTGAATTCGATGGGTTTCCGAAATTAAAAAAAAAAAACTTATATTGCCCTATCATGAGATAGGGCCGATATCTGACCGTTTTTTTGATCTTGAAAAATTACAAGGTGCTGAAATAGGACCAGTATGTCACCATTTTTGTGGCATCTTTGGCATTTTTTGGCCATAATTTTCAGTCTAAAAGGATTTTTTGTTTCAGAAAAAATATTTTCGTTTATCGACATGGTAATTTCGATATTTTAATTCTTTCAGGCAATTAATTTGCTTTCATAAAACTTCAGCTAACTCACAAAAGTAAGTTAGAAATTTTATGAAAGTAAATTAATTTCATGAAAGAACCAAAAAAATCGAAATCATCATGTCGATAAATGTAAAAATAGTTTTTCTGAAACAAAAAAATCCTTTTAGATTGAAAATGATGGTCAAAATTCTTAAAAAATAATCAAATATTGGCCCTGTCTCGTCACCCTTTTTCTTTTTAAATTTCAGGAACCCAAAAATCGAATTTACGATGTCGATAAACATAAAAATAGTTACACTGACAAAAAATCCTTTTAAACTCAAAATTATAGTCAAGAAATAGTCAAATATTGGCCCTATCTCCTCAGCCTTTGATTTGTAATTTTAATAACTAAAATATTGAATTTTCCATGTCCATAAACATAAAAATAGTTACTCTAAGACAAAAGATCCTTTTAAACTGAAAATTATGGTCAAAAAAACTGTCAAATATTGGCCCTACCTAATCACCCTTTGTTTTTTTAATTTTAAGATCCAAAAAATAGAATTTGTGATGTCGATAACCATAAAAATAGTTACTTTGAGACAAAAAATCATTTCTAAAAGAAAATAATGGACAAAAGATGGTCAAATATTGGCCTTATCTCATGACCCCAAGTTTTTTTTTAAATTCTGGACTCCAAAAATCGAATTCAGCGGACCAAAAACATTAGATTAGTTAATTTAATCAAAAAACCGTTTTCCGAGCGTAATATGTTGAAAAAATGCCAAAAAAATGGCCAAAAAATGGCCATTACTCATCTTTCGACCTCTTTCAGACTCTGACACCCCGAGATGTCCCAATATGTATTTTGGTTTTAAATCTGTTAAATTTAGGTATCTGACAAATATAACTCAAAGTAGTGATCATAACCTATGCCATCTTGTATAACATAACTTTGTTTCCAGGGAAGCCTACTATATTGATTCAAAGACGTCTACTATTGATTCAAAGACGTCTACTATTGATTCAAAGAAAAAAAGTCATCAAACCTGACTATGAAAGAGGAAGATGGAAATAGCGGTTATGTCTAAGCTCTAAGCGAACATTTTTGACACGTGCATATCACAATTGTAAAACAAATAGCTGTCACATAATGTAACAGCCTTGACAATTAAATAAGATTATAAATTTAAGATAGACACGTCTCTTTTTGCTCGGCCAACTTTGATAACGTTTTGTTTTTGTTTTTTGGATGACTCGTTAGAAAAGCCACTTCTTACTCGATCCGCTGCCAAACACAAACAGCAAACACATTAAGCATCGGTTCCATATTGAAACAGAATATGATTAATGTCTCCAGACCTCTTATCGAATCGTATCCAGACCCAATAACATTATCATCATTATTATTGCGATAGCCTATACCAGACCTAGACCTAATATAATCACTCCACAGTCCTCAGAGGGCATGCATTAAGGCAGCGATATTTTCGTTATTGTCGCGGGAAAGCCGGACACGCCCCTGGAACGGCGTCGCGCACTTACCGATTGAGCCCGGGGCATGAATCACGGCCAACTCGACAAGAAAACGTGGGCGTCGCTGGCACCGCGCACTAGATGATTTATACGCTGCAATGATACATTCCGCTTTTATTGCTTGTACATCGACAATTGCACTTTTCCGAAAAACGCCCGTCGGACGACCTTTGATTTATGAGGGATAGGGGCGCCTGGGTCGCGGGGGAGATGGATATCTCCGTCTTTTCGATGCTACTCTTTTAAACTGCCGAATATTGTATTAGGTTTTTCTTTTCCATTCTACGACGGGTCCGGCGAATTGTCGAACTCGTTATCTGACTCGAATTTGTCTTCGTTCGGCTCTCGACGGCGAGGGTGAGCGGCGAAAGCCCCCCGCCGGTCAAGGATGAAATATCGCCGTCACGATGGGGTCAAAGACGGGGCTATGCACTATGCAAGTAAGTTGACGAGTATGGAGAACCCAAACTAAACTTGTAACGAGCACCGCGGGTCAACTGAACGATTATTTGGACAAACGCGGAGAAATTTTTAACGACGAATATAAGAACACACACTTGTTAACTGCGTCTCCTCTAATAGTATTAACGTTCAGCGCATAACAAATAATTTTCGAGTTGAAAAATAAATTTCAATTTGGTGAGAACCATTCGCAATCCAATCGCTAGCGCAGGCGTATGAAAGGCATCCGGTTTGTCGGTAGGGCTGTTTGAGTTAAAATTTGAAATACCCTTTTATATTTTATTCTGGTCTAGTGCCTGATTAGAAAAGTGCGTATCATCAATCAATATTGTCATTTGCCAATGATTTTAAGTATGTGTGTAAGCTAAAATACATACGGCAGCACATCTTCGAACAGCTATTCGCATACTAATATAAAATATAAATTAACCAAACGACCAGTACGACAACAAATGACTAGCGTCTAGCCGGTACCAGGTCACGGGTGATCCTGGCCAATGAGAAATACCTGTGTAACGCGGTGAAGGCGGCAAACTTGAAGTTAGTAAGTCACAAAACTTTGATATGAAAGGTTTAAAGCAATCACCTTACTAACCTAGCTTGATTCTTTTTTTGATATTAAAATTTAGTTTTTAAGGAAATACAGAAAAAAATAATTGTCTTATTATTTAATGAAAATTGATTACAGGATTTACAGTTTTATTTTATTTCTCAGCAGTAAAATTGTCTAGAAGCATGCGCGTTGTTCTTTTTCGGTTTGATTGGTCGGATCACTCGTGACCTGGTGCTGGCTAGACGCTAGTAGTAAATTCGCCTAACTATGACATAAAAATGTATCATTTAATATGTATTTAATATCTACCTATGTACGCATTAGGTTGCCGCTTACTGTATAGGCTGCCGCAAGTATGTTGCAGGTGTTTAGTATTCGGTTTTAGGTGTTTCGCTGTTGTGATTGTCGTGGTACGAAATGAATAAATATCGAATATTAAGAGAAAAGCCTTTCTTATTAAATATGTCGCAGATTCTTTTGAATTCTTTCGTTGAATTTTTTCTTGCACCGGGTCACTGTAACGACTCTCAAAGAACGAGTGATGCGACCGCTACAACGACCGGTAGCCAACTGACGCTTGTTGGATCTTGTTGCCAGATCCCCCCACCACAATCCCAGCACGTAAAGCGCGGGCTGGCGCGTACAGTCTCGGGAAAAAAAATTCACTGACATTACTTTCCGGACAAACCCTGTATGCAGCTCTCATCGAATATATCCAGTTGCCATTGATTCCAATATAAATTTCCATTGCAGCACGTCTCTATTGTTCATTAAAAATGAATTCCTTTATTTATTTTACAATCGTGTAAATTTTGTTAACGACTCATTACAAACAAAGTATAAAAGGTGTATTATACCCGACGCATTGCCATTCTAGATTAATCTTTACGCAGACGGAAGTCCAGCCCGCCCCAAACCTACTCGATTCATCTCGTTCTGCAAAGAAATAATCATCGTTTTTCCCCCTATATAATACTCCATCCCAACAATGGAAAACCACTGGCCGAGTTTAAATATGAATTTTACCAGGGATTAAAAGGAAGACAAGCGTTAAGAGCAAGCAGGTCGAGTGGAATTGTTGGGGAAATAGATTCGTCGGGGGAGAGCGGGGCACGAAGGCTATTTAAGAGAATTTTAGCGATTAGAAACAAAACACATCATTTTACCCCAAATGATCCTCTGGATACTAAGAGACCGGCATATTTTCTATTTCTAGTAGCTCCGATTTTTTCTTATCTTATTCTTTCTTATTAAGTTCGTCTCTGGGACAGTAATATTGATCATCGCAGTCAAAATTCCAAGTGCAATCACCAAAGAATCATACCTGCATCTGCAGCCTGAGCCTCGAGTTTGGTTCCAGCAACTGTGATACCTTCTAGCACCAAGATGCATCATGAATTCACTCCGCTCTCACGTCTGAAGTCATTTACAATCCCGCACAGGTGGTCCAACTACTTCTTCCAATAAATGGTAACCTTACCTTTCTTAACTTATCATATCCTTTCTTACCCAGTTCATCTCTGGAACAGTAATATCGATCATCATAGTCATGATTCTAAGATCTCTAAATGCGGTCACCAAAGAATCACATCTGCATCATCAGTCTGAGCCTTGAGAACTAGTGCAACTGTGATACCTTCTATCACAAAGATGCACCATAACAGGTCACATCCGCTCTCACTTCTGAGGTCCTCTACAAACCTGCACACGTGGTCCAATTGCTTCTTCCAATAAATGGTAACCTTACCTTTCTTAACTTATCGTATCCTTTCTTACCCAGTTCATCTCTGGAACGGTAATATTGATCATCATAGTCATGATTCTAAGATTTCTAAATGCGGTCACCAAAGAATCACATCTGCATCATCAGTCTGAGCCTTGAAATATAATTAATTATAAAAAAAAAAAAATTGCATATGTAGCGCAACTGCTTCCTCCAATGAACGGTAAAGCAGAACACAATATTCACCATCGACTTGGAAGGCAATTCGCCTTCTGGACCCCACTTACGTCACTAGGCGGACCATTGGCTAGACCCCAGGCCTACTGCTGCGTGCCCCGCTCGCCCCCACGCGACGACCATAATAGGTCCGTGGTCGGGGATCCGGCGATCGGGAAACAATCCGAAAAGCTCCCCGTCGAAGCAGATTTCATCGTAGGACGTATATCCTCCGATTTATCGGGGCAAAAAATCGATCCGCAAGAGGGAACGGAAAACGGTCGAGTGATGAAGTCCGAAGACCGGTGAGTCGCTTCCCCGGACGTGATTGCGGATATATTTCGGGATCTTTGACGTGCCAGCAGCTCAGAGCAACGAGATGGGTTTTCGAAATAATTTCCATATTGGTCGAGCGGATATTTCGAATAGTTTCTACGTTGCGAAGGCTGATTGCTAGACATGCGGATCAAAATGTAAAACAGGCTACTTGCATATGTACCCATACGTATAAAATTTTTTTTTTTTTTTTTTTTTTTTTTTTTTTTTTTTTCCAAAAAAAAAAAAAAAGGGGAACCCTTTTTTGTTTTGGGGGGGGGAAAAAAAAAAAAGGGGTTTTTTTTTTTAATTTTTTTTTTTGGGAAAAATTAATAGGGCTTGATGGTTTTTCTCAAAAAAATTTTTCTGGGGAAGCCACCCGGGGTGGAAAACGGTTCTTCCATTCCTCATACCGTGCTGTGTAGCCTTCAGTGGTCGGTTAAAGCCGTTTGACAGTTTCTATGGTCCCAAATGACGTCCCTTGAGGTGATTTTTCAATCGGAAGAGAAAAAGGTCAAACAGAAGTGAGGCGAACAGAGCTAAGAAAGCTAAAAACATGCGCCAACATAACCTCTCGGGTTACTAAACCATATGTCCCTGGATTACAAATACCGTAACCAAATGATGAAGGAACGTAATAAAGCTCTCAGTATTTATAAAAAATCAAAAAACTGGCATACTGGAATAATTACAGCAGTTACGAAATTTGTAGTGAATACCATCAAACGAAAAAGCCTTTACTTTCAGCTAGGAAACAAAAAAGAACTAAAATTGAATCCCTCAGAATTACATAAGCCAGAGACAATAATATATTTTCTTTATACCCCACCCAACTGTAAGGAACGTTTTGTTATAACCATAGTTCCAAAATGATTTTACAATTTCCGGCTGGAAAGGGGATTGTTTTTTAATCTAATGCTACTGGGAGTGATGGTAGCGACATGTTAAAATACTGTTTACCAGTTATAGCAAAACACATAACACATATCATCAATTCTGTCTGGAGTGGTTATTTTCCAAATGATTATCTCTATTCCTTCTTAAGTTAGAAATCCAGAGAACGTATCGACTTAAGCCATTAATAATTCCTGCGCTGGCAAAAATCCTTGAAGCATTTATTCAGCCTCAAATTTATATGTTATAAACAATAAATTCCGATTTGAGTCAGGCTTTAGAAAAGGGCACAGCACACCTCTGTTTTATTAAATATACTTTTATGATATATTTTCGTTAGATAGAAATTTGTTTGCATTGGTTCTCCGGTTTTTCCAAGGCTTTCACACAATAGACCACAATTTACTTATTACCAAACTCCTGTATTTGATGGTTTTGAAATTAATTTTTGTGTCATATCTTGATAACAGAAGGTCATTTTTTGAAATGTGTTCTAGTGCTTGCCCTATACACAGGTGTACCCCAAGGACAGTCTTGCCAATTATTTTAATACCGCGGTTATTTTTCAAATTAACGGATTTTCCTTGGGTAAGCCACCAGAGCTGGGACGGTTCTTGCATTCCTTTAATCCTACATGAGTGCAGTGCTGGAACTTATGCCGAATAGCCTTCACGCAATCGCTAGGTATTCAAAAGAAAACAACTTGAAACTCAATCTTTGAAAGTGCAGTTATTTGTTTTGCTTCCAATCCAGGGAATTTGTAAATCCAATTTAAATTTAAAATTGTTCATTGTCCAAAATACTGCCATTTCTTGATCATGTTAATTTGTTAATAAAAAAGGGTCTTATATAGCTTTAAAACTGCTTTATCAAACATAAGCTTAATAAACTTTAAACTGAGAAAAAACTATGTGAAGTTTGTTTACCTATTTTAAATTATTATATTTGTTATATCCCTTGCCTCGATAATTACCTTACTTCTCTCAAGTTCATGCATGCTGTCTTTATATTTAATTTAAAAAAGTAATCAACAGAAAAACTCAACTTAGTTGGTTAAAAATGGACACATTAACTAAGCTTATTGTCATTTTGTCCATGTTTACTTACTACTGACACTCGCTCTCTACGTCAAACTAATTTCGACAAAATGTCCATAATGTTAATATTAGACATATAAATAAATTGCACTCGCTGCTTTTTCTTACCGAAACCAATAATTGAAGACCACTTTAAGGCGTTATCTACAAACAGCTTTCGCAAAAATGCAAACTCTACTTTTTGTAACTCACAATAACACTTATTGTCAACAAACGAGTGACATAACTTAGTTACCTAAAATATTAATATTTTATCATCCTTAATGGCATATTAACTAATATTTAATTTCATTTTTCCTCTTAATTTTTTTTGAAATTTCTATTTTCAATTTTAGTTTCTGATTCTTTATATTCTTTTTTTTTTTCATAAACTTTTATTATATTATTATTAAAAACTCGTTTACTGAAATGGTTGTGTGACAAGGCTCATTGTCGTGATGCAACATCCTGTTGTTCTTGATGTTTGGTCTCACACGCATGACCTTTTTCGAAGTTTTTCAAGAACCTCTCTGTAAAAGTGTTGATTTACTGTTTGGCCTGGAAGCACACTCTTTGTGGAAAATTCCCTGGCTATGAAAAAAGCAAATCAGCATGCATTTGATCTTCGACTTGTTCATTCTTGTTTTTTGGGTCTTGGAGAGCTTGAAGTGTGTCATTCCATACTTTGGCCCTTGGTTTCCCTGTCGTACTCAAACACCCAATTCTCATCACCAGTAATGACACGTTCCATAAAATGGGGAATATTTTCAATCGATTCCAAAAAGTCAAAACACCTTTCTCTACTGGTGTCCTCTTGATCCTGCGAAAGTTTTTTCGGAACCATTTTTGCGCAGATTTTTCTCATCCCCAATTCGATAGTCAAAATCTGATGAACAGTAGTGTAATTCAAATTTAACTTTTCCCCGATCATTCTTGTCGTCAACCGACGATCTGAACGTACAAGATCCCGTATTCTATAGACATTTTCATCCGTTCTTGAAGATGAAGGCCTTCCGCTGCGTGGTTCATTTTCAATCGACTCTCTTCCTTGTGAGAATGCCTTAAACCACCGAAAAACCTGGGCTCTTGAAAAAAACACTGTCTCCGTAGGCGTGTTGAAGATTAGCTGATTGTTAGCGTGTTGGAAATCTGATAGCGCACCGTTGCTCAAAATTAATGTCACTCATTTTTAAAACGCACTAGGACAAACTTCACCTTTCACTATAATATTTGGCTAGCGTTTATCTGAGAGAGAAGGTCACTTATCAATCTCCCTTGGTTCTGTAATATTTCTACTGAAGCATAATTGTTACTTAGTAAAGCTTAATTGTTGTTAGGAGTTTAAAAATCAGTACTACTAACTTCTACTTTCCACCTAGGTGGAAAGTAGCTACTTTCCGGTTTGTGATATGGTATTTCGCCGGTTGCAACACCTCCACCTTACTAGCTATGGAGGTAGCAAACAAAAATACAACGATATTTATCTGACATGTTAATCGAAGAAGAGAGTTCTGGAAAACCTGAAAATACCAGATTGCATTACGCCCACCGTATTTTCGACAACACTTTAAGGGAAACGCTCATTGTACCGGCTCCGGAGAAAAATTACCCCCTTTCATCGGGATGCCAATTAATTAAAACATCTCCCCCCTCCCCCTCCCACCCCCCACGACAAATCGTTTTTCGCTCCCCGTTTCTCTCGCAGCCCTTCCTTCTTCACCCCGTATTTTTGCAGCTCTACCCGAGCCAGTCCGAGAGTGCTCGCTGCTGCTTCGGAATTTAGTTGCCTCAACAACGGGAAAACTCCAATTCGCGATTCCTCCTGATTGAAAACGTACGCGCCACCGTATCGAGCACTACCCCTTTTCCCGAGAAAGCCGAGAAAAAAAAAAAGGAAAAGCAAGGCGCAAGGAGAAAGAGAGAGCGAGGAGAATAAACCAAGACACTCGATGCTGGATTTGTTCAATAACACGTAAATATGTAGCTCGTTTCCTTTGATAAGGAAAACTGCCCTCGAGAACTTTTCAGAATGAATAAACAAGTTGCCGACGATGGATTTTCATAGAGCTGCAATGGAAATAAAGTACGGAAACGATTGGGAGGATATTTTCAGAGAAGAAAAACGAATTATTGCACGTACAATATTTTCAGTAGCGGTTTCTCAATAGTAGCTGTAGTGCTGCAGAACCGGGACTTCTTTGAGAAGACAATCGTGTTTCATTCATGTTATTATGTATAACACATAATTTTTATATATGTATAAAACATATTTTTAAATTATTTAACAATAATTCTACTAGTATAAAATATTCTTCAATATTCACACCATCCGCATTACGTCGTGTCGTTAAGAGCATTAGACGTCTAGTTGTTGAGGTTTCGGGTCTGTGTACCCAACTGTGACATTTAATCAACCAGCGACAAGTAAGACGTCACAAGAAACGCATCTAACGGTATTTCGGTTCTGCAGTCCACACAGAACCGATCCGCGTTTGTGTTGTTTCTTTCTTTTCGTTGTGTTTTCTGTTCGCTGTATATGTTGTGTTGCGTCCAAATAATGTAAAATATACCATGTCTTATATTCTTAAAGGTACATCCAATTCAAAAGATATTCAAAATGATTTATTTATTAAGGTGCATGTATGTTATGAAGAAATGACTGAGGATATTTAATTTCATTCATCACCATTCATTCAGAATCATTTATTGCTATTATGGCAGATAAGGCAACATATGTTTCGGCCTAATTTCAGTTAATTGCTACGAATTGTCAGTTTGTGTTGAAATGACATAAAATTATCAACTAAACAGGAAATGATCCTGGAGTTTGGTTCAGGTATGTGGACGATATCTTCGCGATATTTGATACAAAAGCAATTAGTTTAGATAATTTTGTTGCCAAATTAAATAACCGTTTCCCTACCATAAAATTTACATATGAAGTGGAACACAATGAACAGCTACCATTTAGCTACTATTCACAAGAAATAGTGAAAATAAGTTAGAGTTTGATGTATATAGGAAAGAAACCGCGACTCTTCACATATATTCCCAACGATTCACACCACCCTTTTCAACATAAAATGGCAAGTTTTAATTTTCTAATTCACCGTTTGTTAAATTTCCCCCTCAGTAAAGAGAGGTTTGAGACATGAGAAACAATTAATTAAGAATATAGCTAAGAATAACGGTTACTCAGTCCATGTAATAGATAAGTTAATAAGGAAGCATAAATTTAAGAGAACCCTGTACAATTCCACGACTTTTCGTAGAGATACTGACAATTCGAAATTTGCTTCGTTACCATATGAACCTAAATTCACCCGCGGACTAGATATAATTTTTTTAAATATTAATATCAATTTGGTTTATAATTCTAAAAATAAACTACAGACGCTTTTGGGTAACCCCAAGGACAAAATCGACAATAACGAAAAGTCAGGAATATACGAAATAAGTTGTAAAGATTGTGATCAAACGTATATTGGGCAAACAAAAATATATATTTTGACTAGATTTAAAGAACACATGGCTCATTTGAAATATGGCAGAAAAAAAATCTTGTGTTGCCCAACACGCTTTTGACAACAACCATAGAATAGACATAAATAATTTAAAATTAATTAGAAATGTAACAAACAGTAGACAGTTGAATGCTTTTGAAAGTTTAGAAATCATTAAGTGCAACAGTAGTATGAATAAGGACAATGGTCCGATACCCACCAGTCCACTGTTTGCTCTGATAAACAAAGACAGTTACGGTTCAGTGAACCGTGGCAACAAATTTAGCATAAATAGTGCAAGTGTGTAGGCTAGAATTTAGTTTTCATCTTCTCCTGAAGATGCCAAACGAGCATCTGAGACGAAAGAAACGCGCGTCGAGAAAAGTGTAGTAGTTCGGTGTTTCGTGGAAAACGTCCAGGTTTTTTTTTTAAACAGGAAATAATAGTAGACAGAACCGGCACTACAGAACATTTCAGAAAAGTTACTAAAGAGACAAGAACGGTTTACAAGGGTATTTCTGGGTCTTATTTGACACGGGCACTGACAATTTGAATAATAATTTGAAATATAAATCGAAGTAAAAATTAAACGGCATCAAAAAGTTTTACGTAAGAAATTTTGAATTACTAAAAGCTTCGGTAAGAATATGAATGATTTCAACAGTTAGAGTGTCTAGTTGTAGAAAATCCTACTTCTGAATTATGTTGAACTCGCTCCAGAAAAGTTACTAAAGACTCGGGAACGGTATAAAAGAGTACTGCTGCGAAATCATTGTTTCAGTTACAATTTTAACGTTAATAATTACCATAGTCGAGTCTTATTGCAGCACAAGCACTACCAATTAAAATTTCAACGACCTGCGCCACGTAAAACTTTAATTGGCGGAGGGACATTCATCGTGGTGCTCGGGAGAAAACTGCCACATCAAAAATTATTCTTTAACGCGTAAAGCAGATAGAGAAGAATAGTTTAAAGACCACCCACCCCCCACCCTCTCCACGCCGTTTTATACTTGGCGGAAGTATTCTGAAAGCGGGCGAGGTTGTTCGAGAAGTTTCTCGCGGTAACTTTGGAAGTTATTAACAAAGAAGGCAAAAAGGGACGACGTCTCACTTTTTGCGCGGCACGACGTCGCCTTCACCGACGCCATTCTCCCGAATGAAATTAGTTTTTTTTCGGCAAATATTAATTTCGCGGGTCGCTTTGAAACGTTGCGGGACGGTTTATAAAGCGAAAAACTTTCTAAATCCCATCCCTTAACGGCTAAAGGATAATCACTTGTGTGAGGTTTTTATTTTTTTTAACCATTAACCGCTTAATGACCATACCCGAGATAACTCGGGCATGTTCAATTATTTGTTGAACTCTAGGTATTACACAACGCGTCAAAAAATGTTCTCTGGTTCCTGGACTACTAATTAACCCCTGACTATCTCAACGAATGTGGACATGCTGTCACTTTGTTGAACTCTAGGTATAACACCACTTGTCAAAAAATGTTCTTCTGAATTATGTTGAACTCACTCCAGAAAAGTTGCTAAAGGCTCATTAACCGCTTAATGAGCCTTTAATACCCGAAATAACTCGGGTGGGGGGCGCAAAATAGCTTTATCTACCTCCCTGTATGCTCCTAGACCATTGCCGCATTCTTAACGGACACCCTATGTATCACATTCATTCAGATCACACAATTGTATGACTGCCTACGTCAAAGCTCAGAAGTGGGATATATTAAGCATATTTCAGAAGTGGGACCATGTAATAATAAACAATGTCTAATTGTAAATTGAAAACAAAAGTGATAACAGAAAATGTACGAATCGTCTGAACGAGCTTAGTTAAAAGATTGCCTTCCAGAGGGCGTATATAAAATGCGTAGGTGCTCGAGAAAATTCGGCAGCTTTTGACGCCGACGTATCTCATATTAGTGACACGTTTCAGGTATCGATCTGTTGTACTGGGGGGGGCTTAGCGGATTAAGTAATATGAAGATATAAACTTGTTCCCTTTAAACGGGACTTTTTTCGTCCGCAAGAAAAGATAAAGGGATCTCCGTCGAGGGATATAAATCATACCAGGCGCAAGAAAAGCATATTATAATGGAAGCTCTACAGCTGTAAATAAATATAGATTTATCAAAAAGGGGTCGGTTTATTCGGTTCCGGTTTTACGTTAATCGACTCCTCCAGAATTTATTCTCCCTAGTCTACTACCAGTAAAGATATAATAAAACGGCCAACAACGCAGATGGGACTTCAATGTTCGTATTACTGCTATGAACTAGATCAATACTAATTGTGAGTAGTAATACGTCACACGTTTGGACAAAGTAGCACAGAACAACAAAAACCTAGGCCTAGATTAACATTTTGTAGTTCAGCAGAACGGAACCATCCGGTACACAGATGGGTTCAAAATGGAACAAAGCACTGGAGCAGGTGCAACCTCGGGTGCGAAATCAGCATTAACCTGGGGAACTCAACAGCCGTATTTCAGGCAGAAATAACTGCAATATATAACAACTTATATAAATAAGAGGATCCAGATTATGACTGACAGCCAAGCAGCACTTAAAGCCCTGGAAACAGTAGAAATACATTCCCAGATAGTCAAAGACTGCATGTATTCCCTAATACTAGCGAAACACAACTGTATCACTATCAAGTGGGTCAGAGGACACTAAGACCACGAAGGGAACGAAAGAGCGGACTTTCTAGCAAGGAAAGGAGTTGAGGTTCCACTGACCACATTGAACTATCTTGGATCAGACAAAAGATCCGAGTAGAAACCAGCCGAGATTGACAGTGGGACAGTTCATAGGACACTGCTCACTCATGCGGCATCTCACCACAATTGGGGTGAAAAATGATTCCGATTGTAGGATGTGTGGAGAGGGAAGAAACCCCCCTTCCACATATCATGCGAATGCCCAACACTGGCAGCTGTTAGACATTAAAACCTTGGGGTTACAACAATAGAACCAAAACAAGTAACAGATGCTCCACTAAAAACTGCCCTTATTTTTTTTTAAGGAAACGGGACTAATGGAATGATTAGCTTGTAGATGCACAATAAGCATTGGCTTAAGTGCCCCACCAAAAGGCCCCACAACAGATCCTTGAGGGTCACACGTTCGCTACAAAAGAAAAATCTGATCCCCGTGTATCCTGAAAGAATATGTGATTTTATTTCAGTATATCGTCTTTCATTCATCTGCTTCACATCACATCTCCGAGATATACAGATTAAAAAGCTGTTATTAAGATCAAATTTCACGTACATTATTAAAACGGTTGCGTCTATTTTCCTTAACGAATGCGTCACATATCCCGAGTGAAAAAAAAATGATAAATCATCCCTCTGACAAGGCATTGTGCGACCATTTTTAATAAACTGACGGTAAAATAGGTGCGGCGACCGAGTACAGCGTAATAAATAAAAATCTCAGAAAGCGCACAATTAGTCCTTAAATACGATGATACGGAGATTTACAGTTCATAAGCGTAAAATATGACGGGAAGCGGTTACCTCGTGATTTATTAAACTATATATTAGTAAGAAAAAAGCGTTATACACTGAGCCTGAAAGGTAAATCTTAACCTATTAAAACGTATAAAAAAGTTAATGACGTCAGTGTCGTGTACGCAACAGTATTCTCATTTGTTTTTATACGTTACATGTCTACCTTTCACATCATCACCGTTGCCTTGAGTTTGCCTGGATTCTTGCCCCTCTCGCTCCCACTTTTTAGAAAAAAAATGGGAGCAAGTGGGGCAAAATACCTCTTAATTCTCAGATGAAGTTTTATCGCTGTTTTTCGGCAAATATCGCGCTGCAACGTAATGATTTTCTGTTAAATTATTGCGTCAACATTTACATTGCTCCGTACGTTTTAATTGACCGTTTTACGATGCCATTATTCTACAGAGTTTTGATTACGCGAATACGACGTAAACCGTCGTAATTACCCTAGAACGCTTAATGTATATTTCCGTAGTTTTTACGGTTTCGTCGTAAAACGATAGGATACGGCGAACTGCTACTTCTAAGAGAGCATTTTGTATATTATATAAGTCGGAGCTTATATATTCTATGCGAAAAATTAGACGTGTAGTGCGGGTCGTTTCTTGTATTCCCATACAGCGTTTTGCATTATTGATCCCTCCCTCCTGCGTTCCTCGCCGGCCATGAGGGATTAATATCGAGTTATTACTTTACTTTGTTTTTCCTCTAAATGGAAAACTTCCGGCGGCCGGGCCGTGATGAAGAACCCGGCTGGATGCGGGCCGAATATAAAACCATAACTGAATCTGAAATATTTAACTGGTTTATTCTACGCTCGAGCTCGAGAAGAAAGGGCAAATGTCCCTTCTTATGAGCCCCCACAGTCGCAACCTCCAAAGAATCGTCAAAAAATCGCCATTTTTATTTTTTTTTTTTTTTTTTTTTTTTTTTTTTTTTTTTTTTTTTTTTTTTTTTTTTTTTTTTTTTTTTTTTTTTTTTTTTTTTTTTTTTTTTTTTTTTTTTTTTTTTTTTTTTTTTTTTTTTTTTTTTTTTTTTTTTTTTTTTTTTTTTTTTTTTGTTTTTTTTTGTTTTTTGGGTTGGTTAAATTTCAAGTGTAATAAAAAGTAGTTCACTCGTGACAACATATGAACATGTTTGTCGATACCCATCGTACATACATCGTAACTAATAACACCACTGACTGTACCATTCCACCCGGTTAGGAATCGACAGACATGACATTGTTGTATCGAAAGATGCAAGCCAGAAAACAACCTACGTTTTAAAATTTTTAAGCCATTTTTATTTTAAAATGGTCGTATCTAACGTATCTAATCGTAACTAATAACACCGCTGACTGTACCATTCCACCCGCTTAGGAATCGACAGACATCACATTATTGTGTTGAAAGTTGAAGGCTAGAAAACAACTGACGTTTAAAAATTCTTAAGCCATTTTTATTTTTCGATTTCAAGTGTAATAAAAGTAGTTCATTCGTGACAACATATGTACATGTTTGTCGCTACCCATCGTACATACATCGTAACTAATAACACCGCTGACTGTACCATTCCACCCGCTTAGGGATCGACAAACATGACATTGTTGTGTTGAAAGTTGCAGGCTATAAAACAACCGACGTTTAAAAATTCTCATGCCATTTTTATTTTTAAATTTCAAGTGTTATAATACTAGTTCATTCGTGACAACATATGTATGTACATGTCTGTCGCTACCCATCGTACATACATCGTAACTAATAACACCGCGGACTGTACCATTCCACCCGCTTAGGAATCGACAGACATGATATTATTGTATCGAAAGTTGCAAGCTAGAACACAACCTACGTTTTAAAATTGTTCATCCATTTTTATTTTTAAATTTCTAGTGTTATAAAAGTAGTTCATTTGTGACAACATATGGACATGTTTGTCGATACCCATCGTACATATATCGTAACTAATAACACCACTGACTGTACCATTCCACCCGCTTAGGAATCGACCTCGGAATCGACAGACATGACATTGTTGTATCGAAAGTTGTAGGCTAGAAAACGCCATGCGTTTTAAAAATGTTAAGCCATTTTTATTTTTAAATTTCAAGTGTTATAATACTAGTTCATTCGTGACAACATATGTATGTACATGTCTGTCGCTACCCATCGTACATACATCGTAACTAATAACACCCCGGACTGTACCATTCCACCCGCTTAGGAATCGACAGACATGATATTATTGTATCGAAAGTTGCAAGCTAGAAAACAACCTACGTTTTAAAATTTTTCATCCATTTTTATTTTTAAATTTCTAGTGTTATAAAAGTAGTTCATTTGTGACAACATATGGACATGTTTGTCGATACCCATCGTACATATATCGTAACTAATAACACCACTGACTGTACCATTCCACCCGCTTAGGAATCGACCTCGGAATCGACAGACATGACATTGTTGTATCGAAAGTTGTAGGCTAGAAAACGCCATGCGTTTTAAAAATTTTAAGCCATTTTTATTTTTAAATTTCAAGTGTAATAAAAGTAGTTCATTTGTGACAACATATATCCATGTTTCTCGATACCCATCGTACATATATCGTAACTATTAACACCACTGACTGTTGTATCGAAATTTGCAGGCTAAAAAACAACCTACGTTTTAAAATTTTAAAGCCATTTTTATTTTTAAATTCCAAATGTAATAAAAGTAATTCATTTGTGACAACATATTACATGTTTGTCGCTACCCATAGTACATACGCTTAGGAATCAACAGACATGACATTGTTATCAAAGGTTGCACGCTAGAAAACAATCTACGTTTTAAAATGTTGTCGATAGCGAAATATCTCACTAATAAGAATGAGCAACTAGAGGATTGCATTTCAACTGCATTGATTAATTCAGCCAGTTGTCGCTCGGCCGCGGAATTAGAGAGTATCGCTTGTGTATTTTTACTAAATAAAAACGAATTCGGTGCAGCAGAGCCATTCTGAAGCATTGCATTGTTGAAGTCTAATTTGCGGACGCTCGGAGGTTCCGCAAGGTTCGAATCTGGGCCCTCTACTTTTTGTACCATTTATCAATGAAAATTTGTTATCTGCTGATGATCTAAAACACTGCATATCTTTGGGGTGTAGCGCAAGTTCATGTTTGTTTTCTTATGATTTCTTTCTACCAAAAAACATCTCTGAGTCAGTCATTTTACATTCAATCAGTCTCTTACAACCAAGCTGGTTTCAGCTCAAGTGAAGAAGAGCAGCGAGATAGTTTCAATCTCGTATAAGTTGACAACGATTCTTTTCTGAAATTCGTTTCTAACCTCAAAAGATCCGTAATATTCACCTCCTGCCATTGACATTTTGTACTGTGGAACAGAATAGATGGAGGAGCACCATCGACCTGCTCAATAACATATTTTTCACCGCTATCCTAGATGCGTTAGCCATAAATTCAGACTTTATGTGACACAATCCGAATTCAATTGAAGTTACCGATGAACGCAGCGAATGTGCTTCCTTAACGATATTTTCCGACAATATAAAGTGGAACGAGCGAGCACAATCGGACTGCTCGACGATATCCAGGGCCATCCTAGATACGTCGGCCATAAATTATGCTGTTTTGACGACGTCCCATAAAAACAGCGACGCCGTCCGTTCAATAAGCCAAATCAACCGTGAAACGCCCGTCATATGCTCCCCGAGTATCCGATTTTCCGGCGCTATTTAGCGAGCGAAATCTACATCGCGAAATCGCATATATCCATGAAAATGCCACCCTCCTTGGTTTCCCCCTTTTTTCGCGCTCCCCCCACCCCCGCGAACAGCACGCGCCGCGTCACTCGCCTCATTACATGGTGTATAAATGTACGTTTCAGGTTCCCCCTGCCCGAGGCTCGGCCTACGCCGATTCCGATGCGGCCCTTATTGATCAATGGGGCTTAGGTGGGATTATGATAGTTTTCGGCTGAACCGGGCCGATAACGCTAATGGTTATCCCGCAGGATAAATAATCGTTTTTAATTTCGCATAGTTCGGGCGTCTGTAGTAGATTTGAGAGACGGCGGAGACTTGCTTCCGGTCTTTCGTCCAACGTCTGAGTCATTCGCATTATTGGGGTCGATAACGGCGGCATATTTACATGCGTAGAATTTATTTTTAGACGTTGGCTGCCTGGAAATGTGCATTTAGTTAATTAAGAAGTACAGGTTTATCACAAAGTATATTCCTGACTATGATAACTAGAGTTCGTGCGAGCGCGGAGTGTAACAGGACCGTAGTCAGTTAACGAATGAAAATATTAATATGTTTACATAAATTATGTAGCAACATAGTACTATTTTTAGCGAATAGTACGGTTAAGTCAAGGATAAAATACCTATATAAATTAAGATAACACGTAACAAATGCAATACTTACCCGACAAACGTCAGTGTTGAAACAAGGCTCCCCCGTTTCGTGATTAGTTTTATCGAGAACCTTAGAAGCTAGTAGGTGGCTGTCACTAGCAGTGTCACTTTTTAACCCACAAATTAGAAAATTTGCTACTGAACGCCCGCAAGCATCGGTAACTTCGTCTATAATAAAATACACGAAATTCTCCGCAATGTCTTCGCGTGTTGATGTCACTACATTGTTGTAAACCCGATCGACATATGGAAGTCTTAGGAATTTTTCGGTCCATATATTTTTCTAAAAACGTACGTAACTTGGGGTTCTCTAGTTTGTTTAATGGAATATTGTTTGCAACAAAGGCTTCTGTAAGTTCATAGAAAAATACAGAGTCGTCGGCGCTGGACGAGGCATGGCTTTTCAGATGTCCTCTTACTTTAGTTTTATCTGAAGAATTTATAACGCGTTCACACACAGTACAAAAAAGGTCATTTCCTTGAATACGTATGTCCCTAAAACCCTCGGGATTACTGTCAAACCACGTTTGAAATACTTCCCGTCTATTTCTTTTCACCTTTGGCATGGTACCTCACTTTATTCACTTCTCCTCTCAACTAATAATTATTAATACATATAAAGTTATTTAAACACACGGCAAATACGTAAAAATGAAACGTATCAAACGCGATGCAATACCGGCGCTGTCTGTTACAGGGTGCCATAAATAACTAATTCGTTTTCGTAATGCAAGTCACCTGTGAGCTGTGAATGTGATTAATAATGTACTATGATGCAACATAGTTTCTGTGAACATATTAACATTTTCATTCGTAATCAATGAAGGAATTTTTGACGCACCACAAGTTCGGCTACTCTTGAGGGACCAAAATTTTATCCTGCTGATGGATGAAAAGGAGAATAAATCCTGGGTCAGTTTTATCGAATTTATATAAGTAGTCGAGGGATTTCTGGGAAACAAATGGGATAACAACTACAATAAATTAGTGGCAGATTTGGTAAGAAACTTGAAGGTTGTCTCATGAGATTAAAACTCCATTTTCTACTCGACTCATATTTGGATCACTCTCCAAAAAATCTCGGAGACTACAGTGAGAAACAAGGAGAGCGGTTTCATCAAGATTTCATGAGATGGAAAAAAGGTATCAGGGACGCTGGGATGAACATATGATGGATGACCATTGCTGGAATATAAAGAGCGATCCACAGGTCAGAGCACTTTCAAAAGACGGAAGTGCTTTGAAACAAAGATGGTACCTACGTTACGTTACAGGAAGGAAAAATGTTTTTAGATGCTGGATTCAAACAACTATTTTTTTGTGTGGCTGTGTAACTTTTAGAACTCATCTGTTTTATCGATCCGAAAATCGTTTGGCGTCAAGCACATTCTGCGGTCTTCGATCTCTCCAAAAACGCATCCGAACGAAAACAAAACACGCGACACTTCACGCGGTGCACTAAAATATGACTGCATTTCAAGTCACCGCCGGCAATCTTCCTCCTCGTCCCCCCCTCCTCCTCCTTTCCCCAGCAGCCGACGATTCTCTTTGTTCGGGAAATCGACAGATAACACAGCCACTTCGGCTCGCTATTCAATTAGCCGCAGACATTTCCACGGAAAACAATGATGGAAACTGCACGAAATCGAGTCGGGACGGCGGAGGAGCTTCCCGAGATCGAGATGCAACGAGAAGGAAAGAAATAAGATAACAAGGAGGGGTATTCGGCTCATTACCGAAGCGAGGGGGGGGGTTGTTTTCCCTTATTTTGCGCCTATATACTTTAGGGGGGAATATACCGTGAAATATTCTATTACCTTGCGTAGATGCGGTGCAAAACGACGTAGTGTTAATGTATAAAATGTATTAATGTATAAAATGTATAAAATGTATAAAATGTATTTACTAGGTGTGTAAATTAAGTAATGAGACAGGCAACGTAGCGCCCGATCTAGTAACACTGCGGAGACGGGACTTGGAAGGGCGGTGGTTAACATGTAATGCACCTTCAGTACAAGTTTGAACTTGTTAGAGTCATTTGTTTGTTCTTTGTTGACTGTTTTCGTAAACCGGTTTTTTTCTAGTGCGTTTTAAAAATGAGACATTAATTTTGAGCAATGGTGTGCTATCAGGTTTTGCTTCAGATTTGGACACAGCGCAACGGATACTTTTGTGGAACCTACGCCTACGGAGATAGTGTTTTTTCAAGAGCTCAAGTTTTTCGGTGAGAGAAACCGAAACCGATAAAAATGTGAGTAGAATACGGGACCTTGTGCGTTCAGATCGTCGGTTGACGACAAGAATGATCGGGGAAGGGTTAAATTTGAATCATACCATTGTTCATCAGATTTTCACCAACGAATTGGGGATGAGAAAAATCTGCGCAAAAATGGTTCCAAAAAACCTGTCACAAGAACAAAAGGACGTCAGGAGACAAAAGTGTCTTGACTTTTTTGGAATCGATTGAAAATGATCCCCAGTTTATGGAACGTGTCATTATTGGTGATGAGACTTGGGTGTTTGAATACGACCCGGAAACCAAGTGCCAAAGCATGGAATGGCATATTTCAAGCTCTCCAAGGCTTAAAAAAGTCAAAGTCAAAGATCAAATGCATGCTGATTTGCTTTTTTGATAGCCAGGAAATTGTCCACAAAGAGTTTGTGGCTCCAGGCCAAACAGTAAATCAACACTTTTTCGGAGAGTTTCTTGAAAAACTCCGAAAAAGGGTCATGCGTGTGAGACTAAATATCAAGAACAACTGGATGTTGCATCACGACAATGCGCCTTGTCACACAGCCATTTCCCTAAACAAGTTTTTAGCCGGTAAAAACGTTCTTGTGGCTCCTCAGCCTCCTTATTCGCCTGCCTTGAGTCCTTGTGGCTTTTTTTCTCTTCCTGAGATTGAAGAATCACCTCAAGGGACGTCATTTGGGACCGTAGAAAACATTCAAACGGCTGTAACCGACCAGCTGAAGGTTACTCCAATATATGAGTTCCAGCACTGCAGCGAGGAATGGAAGAACCGTCTCCAGCGCTATGTGGCTTCCCAAGGAAATTATTTTGAAGGAGACAATACTGAATTGTAATTCCTTTCGAATACAATTATTTAAAAAAATCTCATTACTTAATTTACACACCACATAGGTTTATAGGACACTCTCCAAGGAAGTGGCACTCACTTAGGTAAAGGCGAGGCTCAAATTGCTGATGCAGATGAGATCCGTTGGTGACTGCACTTGGAAAAATTGGATGTTTGGAGGATTGGACTGCAGTGGTTGGTAGGTTGGATCTGCTATCCTTTCTAAAGGCCTCGATGGCTAATATTAGAAGTGATCATATCAACAACATCAATCAACAGTTGATATCTGCCACCTCCGACTAGCTGTACCCTTCATAGACTCAAAATGCCAATAATCCCATATTTTTCCAATACTGACTTATGGCTGCTGAAGATTCCTGTAAATATTATTCGTATGATTGCAGAGATGGAACCCTTAATACATAAAAACCCGGTCGCGTTGGAGTTGTAACAGGATTGTGCTAGATCCGTATCCGGATTACTCTCATCGGTGTATTTAATTTCGCCTGTCTGTTCTGTGAGGGAAATGGACATATGTTGGAGACAATGGGACGCAGAAGAACTCGGATAGGGTAACCCTATACAAAAGTAATGGAGAACGTGGAGTCAAGATTCAATTTGTTCCACAGCAGCGGCGCAGTCCGACTCTTGGGTTATTAGAAAGAAAAGACAGTGGTGCCCTTTGTATTTATCGAGATTTTCCTCGTATGCGAACACTGACCGAAGGGATTATTTGATAATTTGCTACGTATTATTACACAATACAAAGAGTTCATATGGATAATCAAGTTATTAAATATGGTTGATACATAAGTTAGGGTTTATTAAGTGATTATTTCCAAAAATACGTTACAATAATCAAAATGCGCGGAGTAAATTGTATAGGAGGTACACGGAAAAAAAGTCTGAAGGAATTCAGAGGAAATCTTGACGGAAGTCAAGGGGAAATCTCAAAGCATTCAAAAGGAGAGTCAAGGAAATCGGGAGAAGTCTTATGGAAATCCCAACGAGAATTTCAAAGGATGTCTTGAGGAAATTTCATTATAGGAAACCTGGTGGACAACATTTGGCCAGCACTTTATCCCTCGTCCAAATAATCTTGGTAATTTTTCGAAACCATGTCTAAATGAATTGCGTAGTCTGGAAATGACATGATTGAAAATCAACTTCAGAATGATCGAAAAAAAAACAGACCTCTGATGAGGTCAGGGCTAAAGATAAGACTTTTTGGATCCTCCAATATAACTAGCGGAACACAACAGCATCATTCTGGGTCAAAAAGCACCAGAGTCACGAAGGGAACGAAAGAACGGACTTTCTCGCAAAGGGGCAGAAGTTCCACTAATATGCCGGAACCGATCAGTGGTTTGGCTTACCGGACAGTACCAAAATAATTAACAGACGCTCTATTGCCCTAGAAATAATTGAGGAGACAGGACTAACGGAATAAACAACTTGGAAGGGCACAATAACATGGACTTAACCGCACAAGGTTTGTACCCTACCCCATAAGTAATAATGATAATAAAAATGGTCTGAAGATTTAAAATCAGTCTTTCTAGATATGAAAAATCATTTAAATCGAAAGGTATTATTGCACTAAACTGAGTACTATTTTGGTATTGCACTTTTCCCGATTACATTCCCATCATGAACATCCCAAATGGTATCTTTTCATGATTTCACACCTCGGTTAAACTGGTATATTGGAAAAAGAGTATATTGGAAATATTAATTATTTGGTACTTACTACTTTATTCTACTTAGTTGGACAATTACCAGATGCTCTTTTGCCATGACAAAAATTCAACGCGTAATCGACAAAATCATTCTAAGACTTTAAAATCACGTCGACAGATATTAAACAAATCAATTTACAAGGCACTGAGAACGCAGAAGAAGTAGACGCCACAAACCACTTTTTTCAGTGTACATTTCTCTCGCCAAGCACGGGATGGCGCGTGTGAATCTAGTGAATCTCTAACGCGTTTAGAGTATCGATCTCATGTGCAGGCCGGACTTCACGGTAATAGCGATTACTTCATTCCGAAGTAGTAGTAATAGTCGTCGCTACTGTTTCCTATGACGTCGACGGGACCAGCGAAAGGGAAATTAAAACGGACATCGATAACCACTCGGCTAAATGGTTCGCTCTGCTCGGAATTTGAGTTTACCCAAATTACTAGTTCGGTTTTATTCTCGACGTCGATCGACCGAAAGATTCGAGCGAGGAATTTCGTTTCGGTCGCATCCGATAGCTAGTAGTAGGTATTAGATCGCTTTAGACCATTGCGGTTAAAATGGACGTTAGCGATTATTCTACGCAATTGTTCCACTGACGCGTTGCAGTTTAAGTTTCGTGATTATTGGATGAATCAAAAATCGACTAAAAATCCTGAAAAATACTGATTTTGAGAGTATTCTTCTAAGACAACTTTATTCCTGAGATTTTTTTTTTCAAAAATGAATAGTTTTCGAGAAAAAAATATGGTTATTGAGTTGATCAGAAAGAAAAATTCAGAAGCAAAAAAATCAATACTGTGTAGTACCAAAATTATCAGAATTTTGGCAACCTTCAAGTGGAGATACTAATACTTTCGTCGTTGACTGTATGATATCACACTGTATGAGATTACTTTGTATAGTTAAAAAACTAATAATACTGGTTAATAGAATTAGAATTAAAGAGTCAATGTTGACGATCAATTTGCCGACCTATTTTTTGGGCAGGTTACATATTACATATAGGGGAGGTTGTACACCAGCACCAGCTATCACGGGACTACTGAAATAAATACGAATTGAAGCGACGCCCCATCATATGCTATGCGAGTTGCCTATATGTTGCCTTGCCCTATGCCAACTTTAATTATCACACAAACGAGTTGTACTGAAAGAGTCCCTACAATAAGATTTTTTTTTCACGTTAGGGGTTCGATAATAACCAAAAAATAAACGATAAGAACTCCGTCTTTTTATATCATCCTTCCAGGCGTGCATGTCAAATTTCCGGTACCAAATTCCTATTAAAACATCTCGCATAACTATAGAAAAAAAACGACGATCAGCCTTTTTATTTCTCGTCCGTAAAAATCCAATTAAAATAACCGTCGATTCGGGTCAAAGTGGAATAGAAGCTGACAAAAAAAAGAGAGAGAGAGAAAAGGCGTATGAATTTTTATCGCGAGGCGACATTCCGATTTCGACGGAGAGAGAGAGAGAGAAAGGCGAACTCCCAATGCAAAGGCCGCACATATCAGGACGATTCATATATATATATATATATATATATATATATAAAAGGGTAGTCAAACTTAAGACAAACAAAGGTAGAAGGGCATGTTATTAAGAAAAAGTCTAAAAAATGAAATCTTTAAGCTGATTAAGAACCCAATTCCTTATTTAAATCTAATCCCGTCTTTTCAATGCAAAGTTAATCAAAATCTGAGACATTTGAATTATCTTACTTTTGGCTAATACTTTCTCTTTTTCCCCAAACATAAAAAAGTGTGAGGATTCCACATCCATCTTCCTAAAAATGGTTGTACATTACTATAGGTTATGGTGCAATCATAACTTTTTTATATTAAGGCATTCTATCTTAATTATAAAAAAAAGGCCACCATTTATTTAGAAAAAAAAATATTCACCCATAAAAAAAATACCAAAAAAATGGTAGCTTCCTCAATCTTTAGTAAGAAAATATTAATTAGTTAAAATTTAAAGGACCATTTTTATTTTAACTTGAACTAAAAACTTTAAAAAAGGTAAAAATATTTAAATCCATTAAATTTAAACTTCTATTTATACCATGTACCTAAACAAACAATATCCATATTCCTTATATTAATACTAACTAAAAAACAAAAAAATCAATTCAAAACTTTAAAAAAGATAATAAAATTAAAAAGTAAAATAAAAAATTAAAAAAAAAAAAAAAAAAATAAACATAAATTTAACTTTAGAATAAACTTTCTTTGTAGTTATTAATCACAAAAGAAAATACTCGCGTCAAAAAAAAAGAACCTATCAGTAGCGCTGCCGTTCTATCTGTGTGCGTGCCAGGCCATCCCCGGATGGAAATTGATTCCGAATTCCGTTTGTCTCCTAAACAATAAAATCGGGGACCCGTTGATTTTCCCGTCGCCTCGGAGAAGCAAAGGGAACGGGACAAATTTAAAGGCTTTGGTAATCCTCGAGTAATAGCGTCCTACAATTTGTTTCGGTTACATTCGGTTCCACATACACAATCTCAGCTTTTACAGAATACTGCGGCGCAAGGGAGACAAGCAGTTGCCCCTTCAAGCACAGTCGCGTGCACTGCCCCTGCTCCACATTTATATAAGACGTATCCTCCACTCGGCATATGTCCAAAGCTAACTCGTTTTTGGCATAGTATCTAATTTGTAACGGTATTTATTTTAAATCCCGTCACATTCTTATTTTTATGTCATTAATTGGTAAAATCACACCTCAACCAGTTGACCCCTAAGTGAAACGAACGCACCTCGCAGAATGTTAAACGAACGCAACTAATAACTAATGCCGTTCTACGATATCAGTGGCGACCGGTTGACAGATATTCGATAATTTTTTGTGTTATTGGAAACTAATAAATACGGATCGACTGAAGGAGCGTCCCTTCTTCTTGACCTATCTTCTTAACTTAGCGGTTGTGATAAGGGTAGTCCACGTGTGGTAAGTGGAGCAATTCATTAATTAAATTTGTTTATATCTTTGCAATCACTTTTGCATTTAATGTTTGCTGCTTAATTTATCTATTCTAATATTTCAGTTATCGTTGTTGAATGCGTATTTTTGCATTCCGTAAAGTATTTTTTGGTTTATTAAGGAAATTAGCACGTGTGTCCAGGATGGGTTAGATTCACCTACCCTGGAATTTATCGATCGATTCCAGTAAGGAATCGAAATTATCGTTTTGTTAGAAAGCAGACCCTGTGGTTTCTGTATGTTTTAGGTATTCCCAGCTTGGGAGAAGATAGCTGTGTGGCAAATTAAATAGAGACCCTACCAAACCTTTTCTGCAGTCGAAGGACGAGTTTTCGTGGTCGTTGACCAAATTTGATTTGACACTGTAAAAGGGGACGAACGAGCGTGGCAATCTGCACCTGCAAAATTTTGCTCGAGGTAAGTGAGTTTTAATTTTCCATTTAGTAGTAATAATTTGTTGAAACCTCACGGACCTCGAGCAATTGCCGCTCGTTCAATTTGGTATCTACAGGTGCCCACAGCTGTCGCTGTTCGTCGCTGACGAAAGTGCTAATTTTTCTTTAGATTTTTCTTTAGTTTGCCGTACCGTGAAGCAGCAAGTGTTAACTGTCTGATTTTTTTTATGACTTTTCTTTGAATTTTAATTGCTCTACTTATCTCAACCAGTGGCGTGGCTGAAACTTGAAGTCGCAGCGTAATTAGGGGTTTTGTTTTTGTTAACTATTCTTTTGGGTCATATTGTTGCAAAATTTAGATTAATTAATTTACCTGAGTCCTGGAATTTAGTAGTATTAAATATGCTTTGGTTTATATAACTTCAAATTAACAGATACCCACTGTTTGCGAAATCTCAGTAGAACAACACTGATTCTGTTTGTTTCACTTTTGTATGTAACAACTTCTGGACAAACGGCCATCAACCAGGGAACGAACACCTCGACCCGTGGCGTACAAGGAGGAGGAACGTCTAAAAGTCACCGCAGTACTGCTGGTAGCAACTCCAGGAACATCCTCTACCTCCGGAAGCCACTCTCCTCTGGGCTTACGTAAGACCATTTCGTAGTACCCTGCCGGTCCAAGTATTATTGTAAAATCAGTGCTTCAAATTTTTATTTAACCTAGTGGTCAATTTAACAGATTGCATAATTTTTATTTTATTATAGTTGTTATTGTTTTAATTTGGACTTTTATTCTTTCTAAGTGTATATCAAGAAAGTTTTCAAATCTTTGGTTATTTGATACTACATTTTGGTATTTTTATATAAAAATATCTGGCGCCCAAAGCCACAATCAAAGTTTTACATAACCAGGGGAACCTACCCCTTGACCGCTGTGCTGCCGGAGCTACGGTCAATAGCTTTCCTATCCGCTTGGCCAATTGAGCGAAGGAAAGGTGTTGTAAATTAATCTAGGTTTTTGTTTTTAAGCAAGTATAGTTGCACAAAAAAAATGGCCGCGACAAAACCACTGTAGTATTCATTGGTATTTTTCGTATTCGCTTTAGTGTTAACTACAGTAGTACTCGCTACTACTTTTAAATCTGTTTATATACGAATTGTTTTTTAAGTATTTTAAATTTACGATTTGACCCCATTGGAAAAAAATCCGACGCCGCCCATGTCAGCTACCTATTTTCTGGAAGGCGGTGCGAAAGAAGGAGCCACATTCTGCCCCTTTGTTAATTTAAACGTCCTCTTCCCGTTTATTTAATTGAAATCCGACTGAGCCACCTGCTTTCGACAACTTCCAATGTGTAAAAACTCATCAATCAAACTTGTTAAGTAGCTCGCGCCGATTGACCCGAAGGTCACCGGCGCCTTTTGGCGAAAACTCCCTTTTAATTCGTCCGGATTTTTCGCTAACGCGCTTTTAACGCTGTTTAATAAAATTCGCGAGCAGTTGGAGTTGCCCACGTATATCTTCTGATATTTCAGTAAGTACAAATAAAGTGAAAAAAAAATTAGTATAAATCTAACCTAACTTAACCTTACCTAACCTAAACCTGTATTTTAATACCACGTCTGTACATATGTAGCAGAGCGAAAGTATAGTGAATTGGTATGGAATTCTGTTATTCCTAAAATAACAGTTACATCATTATTCCTATATAAAACAGACTCTCATACCATCCCTGGCTCTCTCAAATACTGTAGGACGACATGCTATCCCTTCGTGACGAGGACTCATTTCATTATTCATTGGTTGAACTCTGAACTATGATTAAACGCAGCTTGTCGAAGAATGTTGACTGATTCCTGGACTATTAATCCTGACTATCTCAACTATTGTGAAATGACATGCTGTATCTTCGTGATGAGGACTCATTTCATTAATTATTTGTTGAACTCTAGGTACAACACAACGTGTCAAAAGATATTCACTGATTCCTGGATTACGAGGTGTGGCTATTAAATAACCGAACTGATGTTGCTATCAGCGCGCTGCGAGAGTGTCGCGACAAGTTTAAACAGAACTGTGTCTGGTTCCCCACTCTGAGCTCGCTTGACAAACAAGTGGGTCGCTTAGTTTGATTGTAGCAGTCGTTTGAATTAGTCTACGCACCAGTGAAACGAAAAAATGTTGAGTGTTCAGATGGAACAACGGGTTAATCTCAAGTTTCTTTTTAAACTGGGGAAAACTATTACAGACGCTTATGCAATTTTAAAGAAGTGTACGGGAATGAATGTTTATCCCTCACACAGGGAAGGAGGGAACTCCTCACGGCAGCAAAAGAACAAAGACCTGGCGCAACACCCAGGCTTGTTAGACACGGTGACACCGAAGGGGGCCAAGATTCGAAAGTGTGGAAGTGGTTAAAGCAAAAGCAACGGAGGTTCTGAACCAGCTGACAGAAGCGGGCTTCCAGCACTGCTTTCAAAAATGGAAAAGTCGTATGGAGCGGTATATAGTAGATCGCCAAAGGGAGTACATTGAAGGCGAAAAAGTTGCTACTAGCATTGGTAACGAATAAAATGTGTTATGACAGCAGTTTGGCTGTAGCATTACTTAATAGCCACACCTCGTATTACTTAAGCCCCTATCTCAACTACTATTGAAGGACATGCTATCCATTCACGATGATGACTCATTTCATTATTTACTGGTTGAACTTTAGGTAATACATGGATTGTTAAAAAATGTTCGCTGGTTCCTGGGCTATTATGGAATAACCCCTGACTACCTTAACTGGTACTGTGAAGGGATATACTGTTCTTTTCGACCCATTCCATTATTCATTGGTTGCAGTGAAGGTATGACACAACTTGTCGCAAAAAGTCCACTGGCTCCCGGACTATTAATTCCCCTACTAACCCGACTTTTGACACCCGATGTCGCGCGATGTTTAGCAAGCACACATCGCTCATCGGGACACGACCTTATTAGCCGGATTTCAAGCAACGAGATGAATCGGAGGGGGCGAATTTCCATTTATTCCGTATACAAAATGGACTAGCTAATGAATTGCGTGCGGCCCATCAATCTTTATAAATTTTCCCCGAATTATTATTTAAATATAACCCCCACAATGCGGACGAGGTCCTATTCAGACGTTCCGCAAATATATTATCCGTAAATAAAGGTTAATTAATCTATTCCCGAGTCCATTGTGGCGCATGAAACGAACCACTCGGTAGGACACTTCAGAATCGACACAAAACATTGAAAATTCGAAACGCGAGTGGCGTCGAAATGGTGTGTCAGAAAGAGAGGTACTCGAATGCGCGAAACAGATAACGCTATATTTAAAACTAGGCAAATTTTAGCACAGTCACGAGCACTGCTGCGGCCACACTTAAAATTAGTCCAATTTTTTGATACACAATTTCGACAATATATTAGGTTGTCGGAAAAGGCATGAGGTATTTTTGCAATAGATGGTATTACATGTATTTTTACATGAGAAACGTCATCACGATCGGCTCGAGTGCTATACCGTTTGACAGCTAACAGTTCAACCTTCATTTAACAAAAAAAAGTAATCAATTTGGTCGCGTCGTTTGGTTTTTACATCAAGTTGAAGATGGAAGATCAAACTGTGCATTTTCGGCATATTTTGCTTTTTTATTTCCGCTACCCATACGAGTTTGGTGGCTCGCCACAAGTTGCTGCAGCTTGGATGGGAAGTCTCGTCTCATCCTCCTCGTCCCCATCAGATTACCATTTGTTTCGTTCCTTGCAGAACGACTTAAATGGTAAATCGTTCGATTCTGATGAGGCCATCAAAGAGCATATTGCCCAGTTTTTCGCTGGAAAAGAGCGGTCCTTCTACGAGTCCGGAATCATGCAGCTCTCAGAAAGATGGCAAAAGACCATCTATCAAAATGAGCAATACATCATTTATTGAACTTGTTCTATTATTAATAATAAATGAGCCTACAAAATCACCCAAAAAAAATGCGTCATGACTTTTCCAACAACCCAATAGATACTTGTGTCGTCTTGTTAATTCCTAAAACTAAATTTAAAAATTGAGACTTAAATAGAAAAATGTATTTTACAAACAATCTCGACTACTTGTAACATCTAGACTCGTCACACCGGATTTTACGATGAGTCGTTCGAGTACTTTACTATTTATATTTAACATACGGTAATTTGTAGCGTTACTTTACTCTTGACATTTAATGAGTCACAATGGTCATATTTTATCAGTTACCGCTACGCTAACAATAACAAAGGCGGATGTTTTATTTTTATGTTATTTCAATGACAATTATGGGAAAGGTTTTATGACTCTTGCTGTGAGTAAGAGGAGAGAAAACACAATGGCGGAGCAGAGATAAGAACAGTGCACACACCATTTTTTTATTTATTTTTTATTTTAGTTATGTGGGGAGTCCATTGATACCATATCAGTGTATTACTAGTTTCTTCTGAAACAGATTATTTTTAACACGTTTATCATAAATAACTATTGTAGAAAGAACAACCAGAAAAGGGGTTAATTTGTAGAACTACAAAAAGTCATAAGGAGTTGTAAGGAGTTATGGAAATAAATATCCTCAGTTTTTATCATTATTTGCAAAGTTAAGCCAAGTTATGCAAATATTCCTAATTATGCAATTTTTTACCTTTTTTTCAATCAACAATTTCGCTTCGAAAAACATGTTTATCACTACAATTTGTACAGGATACTTTGCAGTATTCAAAACCATATTTAAATTTTCTGTACGTTCATTATTTCCTGAGTAATTGATTACCAAAGTCATGACAAAGTCAAAAACATGACTTTTTTGCTATGAACGGCGATAACTCAACGAAAAAAACATCGTAGAAAGCTCGAAAATAGATCACATTAATGAAAATTAAATTATCTAATAGAGATTTACAATGAAATTATCGAAAAAAAATATATTGAACTTCGTGGACCTTTTAAAGACAAGTAAAAATTTCGAAAAGGTTTTTCCGATGGTTTTCTTATGATTGCTCAAAAACTGCTGACTAAAAAAAAATTAAGCTCAAGATCCAAAATCTAGAAACTTGGAGTTTCAATTTCCTTTTTTTCTTTTTCTCTACGACCATTTTTCCCCATGTTTCATCGCTGTGAAATTCACCTAAAAATTTGTGATTTTTTTCTATATCCCTTAATTTCTACGCCTAGAATATTAACAACCTAAATGTCCATCATTTAGGTTGTTATGACTATCCTACTGCTTATTAAAAAAATCTCTTCTAGTTCTTCTATTCACCTGTAGATGGGGGAAGATAAACGTTACCGATTGACGCGTACCCTTTCACACATAAACCTATATTTCGCTTCCAATTTGAAATAAACATATTAAGCAAATGAAATAAAAATATTAAGCAATAGCGAAAGAGTCGACACAGGCACAGAAACGAAAAAACAAATATCGATAGCACAAACAGCCATTGGTCAGCGTTGAACTTTAAACTCTAGGAAAAAATCTCTTAGTTATTCTATTCGCCTGTAGATGGCGGAAGATAAAAGTTACCGATTGACGCGTACCCTGACACACATAAACCTATGTATATTTTTCACTTCCAATTTGAAATAAAAATATTGAGCAACAGCGAAAGAGTCGACACAGACACATAAACGAAAAAAAAATATCGATAGCACGAACAGCCACTGGTCAGCGTTGAACTTTAAACTCTCTGGGAACGGGCTTCCGCGGCCAGTGGATTCTTTCGGTGCGTGACAGGTAGAGAATGTGTAAAATATTTTATTTACAAACCATTAACGAGACTGCCACCGAGCGAGATTTACGGGCCTTTGTGCTGTCCGCCGCTTTTTACGGATCGTAGAAGTTATATGATGTCCTTACGCGAAGTGACACCTCCTTTTAATTCCATTCCGAAATGAGTATTTATGTCCGATCGTTGGCCGGTCTCTCTCTATCTCCCTCCCCCCCCCCCCCCCTCTCCACTCTCTCTCTCTCTCTCTCGGTTTTCGGATTGCCTAAAGGCGTACCCACACAGTCGCGTAAGCGCACGGTGAGGCCGCGTCCACACTCGACGTAAAAGTCGATCACTCTCTCTCTCTCTCTTCGTTCTCTCTCCCAATAAATTAGACAAAAATGAACGGAAAAAAATTCACATGCGTAAAAAAAACAGCGACCCGCAGCGGGCGGGTCATTAACTTTAGTCGTTTCGCCTGACTTTCTGGCAGAGTCTAGCATTATTATTAGTGTGTTTGAGGTGTTTATGTCGTCGGCGTCGGTATTACACATTAAAAATAAAATGTCACAAGTGCAAACGCCTAAAAAACTGCCATTTGCCGACGAAGAGAATAAATTCATCGGTGATTTCGAAGTGGTTTATTTTTGATGCAAAAGGTGTAGTCTGCAAGGAAAAACTGCTGTGTAGGGACAAACGCGATTGTAGCAGCCACATAAATAGTGAGAAACACTACTTTGAAGCGATAATGGCTGAAAAAGTTAAAAATTTGCGAATTTAAGGATATTTGGAAAATTTGGTAAATTGGATATAGTGGATGTAATTTTTTAAGTAATTTTAAACCTCAAAGTAAGGCAGTAATTTTTTAACCCCAAAGTGTCTCCAAAAAACCCTCAAAGTTGCAAAGCGCTGCGATTTTTTTTTCTTAGTGCCCCGAAGGTTTAAAGGACCCCGCACCAATTATATGGATTTTGGTTCCCGACCAATTTTTCTAGCAAAAATTATCTAAGAACAAAAATGTCATAGAATTAGTCAAAGAATACCCTAAATTTTTTTCAGAATTTTTAGATGATTTTTAACTTTTTTTCAGCCAATATTATCGCTTCAAAAAATTTGTTTTATCAGTCGCCCCCAATTGTCTCTTATAAAGAATGTTTTGCAGTTTCCAAACCCTACCTCCATTTTCTGTATGATCATTAGTTCCCGAGTAATTGATTGTCAAAGTTGAAAAGGACTTTTTTGCTTTGATCGACGATAACTCCGCGGCAAATCATCGTGCGGGGGCTCGTTAAGAGGTCAAATTAAAGCTGATTAAACTGTCTAAACGAACTTTATGGTCGCATGATTTGAAAAAAAATTTTTGAAGTCCACAGACCATTTTAAACACGAGCAAAAATTTTGAATTTTTTTTTTGTTGGTTTTCGGATGCTTACGTGAGAACCGCTCCCGCTATTATGTATATATCCCGCTTTAGTGTATAATATTGTGGATAATGATCCTAGAGCATCTGTTCGTGTTAGTAACTGTTAGTAAGTGTTAGTATCTGTTAACACTTGCGATACTGTTTTAAAGAAAGACTTATACTTCTTCCCATACTATTTAGTTTGCCGCCAAGAACTTCTAGAAGTTGATAAGCCATTTATAGCGACATTTTGCAATCTTGGTATTTAAACAATATTAATGAACGTTTATTTCAATATGTCGACTACGTCGCACGTCATACGTTACGTTAATTACTGCGGTAGGCTAAATTGCCGGATCGTTTACAAGTTTACTCTGACGGCGGCTTGTTCTACTACTTCACTTGTAATACGAATTAGATCCTCGTGCAAGGTTTCAACGTTTGTTTGTTAACTTATTAATGGACTTACATCCCTCGGCAATATTCAAGCGCAGTCGACCGAGGTTTATCGGTCGAAACTAAGCGACCGCCTCAAACGGCATCGCTAAACATGGACGCCGACGTTAACCTGTATATGAATAATATATCAGAAAAAAAATTCAACCTCTTCTACACTGCGACTCAAATTCAATCCCTTTCTTTATTTGTCCATTAAGGCCTGGGCACACAGAGCGCTATGCTATGTTCGCTATAAACAATGTGTACGCTATGTTCGCTTTGTTTGCTATGAAATATGGCCACACCAAAAAATAGTAAGTACAAGACTTTTAGTTTCCCACAAACATGTTATCGTGCCGGTTGCCGTGGGAGAGTGATAGTACTGATGATGAAGCAGTATTGCTGTTTTCGTTGGGTAAAAAGAAGAAACGCAAAAGATTATGGATACACGATGTCAACAAAAAAGATGAAAAAGTTCGGTGAATAACATCACTTAATAAAACAATTGATTAATTGCTCCATAATGTGGGTATAATATGTTAGGAACTACTTTAACAGTACTTGCAGCACACGTGAAATGCATCTGTTCCCGTGCGTCTTCGGCGACGTTGCAAAAATATAGCCAGAAATCATACATCTCAGCTATGCATCTAACATCGCAAACATAGCGCGCGTAGCGTCTTACGTCTGTATGGCCACCACCGTTTAAAACAAGGGGGACTATTTTTACTGCATATAGCGAACATAGCGAACGTAGCGAACGTAGCGAACATAGCGCTCTGTGTGCCCAGGCCATTACTCGATAACTTCGTAGGATGACTAACACAACAACATTTAGGCAAAAGTCGACTCTATTCATCAACATTGTCTCCTTCAAGAATGATACAGTCATTACAACGCTTTTAGACGAGGAAATTTAGCACAAAAAAAGAGCCAAACCTCCAAAATTTCCGCAGTAAGATAGATTTTGACGTAATTAGGCTGGTTAGATTCCTTGTAATGTTTAGAAAAAAATGTTACCTATTGTTGTCATATACAAATCAGAAACTGCATTACTGCACCTAAAAAAATGCATTTTTGGGGTGCAATTTTTCCAGCCAATTAAAGAAAAAATCATAATTTGAGAATATGTTGTCAAAACGGGCTGAATTTGGTTACTCGAGCGTTTTTGGGGTCGCTGATCTCGAATATGATGTCAGAAATTGACCCCGATGAACCTGGGGATCAGGAACCCTGGTCACCAGGCCCATCCCCGAGGTTTTCCCTCGAATTCGGCCTGAAACTAAATGAAAATGGTTACTCGGGGATTTTTGGGGTCACTGATCATGAATACGTTGTTATTTTTGTTGTCCGTTACACCTGGAGGACCATGAAACTCGGCAGGGCCCCCGGCCTGATTCAACCTGATCTAGAAAATGATCACAGGGGTTTGGGGGGGCTGTGCGGGATCCGTTTTTGTTTTTTTTTTCCGTTACACCTGGAGGACCATGCAAACTGATCGCCAGGCCCATCCCTGAGGTTTTCCCTCGAATTCGACTTGAATCTAAACGAAAATGGTTACTCGGTAGTTTTTGAGGTCGCTGATCATGAATACATTGTTAGTTTTATTGTCCGTTACACCTGGAGGATCACCTGAAAGTACGCTTCAAGACGCGTATTTAAAAAAATGGCGTCAAGATATTATAGTCACAATTCCGAGAATTTCGAAGCGAATGGGCCTGGCGACCAGGGTTCATGATCCTCCAGGTGTAACGGACAACAAAACTAACAACGTATTCATATGATCAGCGACCCCAAAAACCAGTGTTGGGCAGTAGCTAACTACACGAGTAGCTAACTACAATGACAGCTACTAGATTAAAATTAACGTAGCTACAACTTTTAACCTTACTCCTTGTAGTAATTAGGTCGAAATACTGATTGGCAATTGCAAACTACATCTTGAGTAGTTGCAAACAACAACTACAACCACTAGCTGTATCTGCTTGCTGCAACTACTTTTAATGGGAGCTACAGTAGCTGTAGTTTGAAATAACAGCTACAGCTAGTAGTTGTGAAAAATGTAGTTACGGTGAACAGCTACAGCTAGTAGCTGTAGCTCTTGAATTTCGTCCTTCAAACGCACTAATAATGGTAAATAATATTCACTATTGATCCTTTTTCCCTTTTCAAGATGGTCGATGAATATTATACCAGGAATGTTATACAAAATGCAGACGCAATAACCTTCCCAGCCGACTTTTGTGTTTTTGGTCGCTTTGGAATCCTTTCGCCAGCTGCTGTCTACTCGGCTGCCTACCTATTTAAATCTGGAGTGTACTGATGGATCCATGTTTCATCCATTGTCACATTTCGCATAAAAAAATGCTTTTTATTTCATCATCCTACCAACTTATTGAGTGATGTAGGGACTCTAACAAAATCGCATTAAGGAAAAGTAGGTAGCTGTACCTCCACATTTTGCTTCGTCTTTTGCCATTTCAAACTGCAAGGGAAGACTGCACCCCGATTTTCCACTAGTTCTAAGTCCATATTTTACCCGCCAGACTGATGGGCAGCAATTTTTAAATCAGCCGGTCAAAATGGACGTAGTTAATCAAAACCAGCGGGCCAAACATTAGCACCAAAAGTAAAGGCAATTACAAAAAAAACTTTTAAGCGGGCAATTCGGTGGTGGCGCACCCCTTCGGGGTACCCGACCGTTATTCCGCTTCGTTCACTCGACAACAGTCATATCCGTAGATCCAAGTCGAGCGTTTCGACGCAAAACCAGCGGCGGTTACACTGGGACGAGCAACAGAATTAACTGGTGCCAAATAACGATAAAACAAAAGCATAAAATGATTACAGTAATGGAAAATAAATCCTCGTTACATGTGGGGAGAACTAAACAGGATTATTTCGGATATATTGCCAAGGGTCTAAAGTCCAGTGCAAAAAGTGACAATATTATTTCAGAATTTTGTTGATAAATAAGACGTGGAAAATGCATTTGTTAAAATAGTATGTGAATGAATTATGTCAATGTGATTTTTTTCAACAAAATCCTCGTGTTTCATTCACTTTTACAGTCTTAATTTACTTCTAAAAAAAAAAATATTCTTTTTTCTCGGAAAATAAATTGTTGATAAACGTGCATTTGGGTCGAAGCCTACCCTGTAACCCCCAAACAATTATCTAAATTTCATTCGAAAACTCGACACCATTGAGTTGAATTTTTTCTCACCGTGTCCCCTCCTAAATCCGACATGCGCCGCCACTGTTGAAGGCACACCTGTGGGACATCACGCGGCAAATTTATGCCCTTAATTATATCCCTTTACAGGGTAATTAATATTAAAATATCCCGTAATAAATAAAAGAACAGAAGTCTATTATTTCCACTTCGACGATATACAGGGTGAGTCATTTTAATCGATGGATGCGATATCTCCGAAACTACACTACCTAAGAAAAAATTCACCTTCCTGTACTACTGACCTTGACCTCAAGATCGACCTTCAAAGTCAAACTCGTGACCTCCAAATGACCTTGAAGGTCACGATGATTTTTTTAATAGGAAACCCCTTGCTTTGTGTCCAGGTTTTTAAAGAGCGGAAAATTTTACGTTCAGATGGGTCCTCACACCCAATTAAGCCGTTAATTATATCCCTTTGCCGGCGTAATTAATATAAAAATATCCCGTAATTAATAAAACAACAGAAGTCAATCACACACACACATACACACACACAGAAGTGTGTCTAAGAAGCGTAAATCCGATCGTGCCACCTCCACGTGGTACGCTTTACGTAATGCTAATGGCGACGGTAATGAAAATCAAAATTTTTTCAAGTTTTGGTAGGCTTAAAATTTTTTTTTTCAAATTTCGAAAAAAGAAATCTTGTTTTTTTTTTGTAAATTTCAACGGTATTTGCGGAAAAAATTGTGGGGAAGGTCGAAAAAAAACTTTTTTTCACTTTAGCCATGATTAGGACATGTTTAAGCTCAAAAAACGTGACCCTTTAATTTTTTCAAAAGTTTGACTGTTTGCAACAAGAAAACTGTTCGTTTGATCGTAATGTAATTTTGCATGGTTTTTGGGGATATATTCAACTGTAAAACGTACAAGCAACATTAGTCTTTTCATGAAGATTTGAATTTCAGCCGTTGATGTTCTGAAAAACCATCAATTACCCGTTTTTTTTCCTGTTTTTTCAAATTCATGTCAAGGATAAAAAAAATGTCTCCTCAAAAATCGCAGCAGAACCTTGTAGGATGTTTATTCCAGTTTTCAGAACTGCCCTTAGATTTTCTGTGCTATCGTGGTAGATATCGTCGATCAAAGACAAAAGGGTCCTTTTTGATTTAAAGTTCGATATCTCAGCAACAAATGGTCGTATCTAGATTTAAAAAAGCAAATTGAAGCTGAATAAACAAGCTATCTGGTCCATGGCTAAGTTAGAAAAATGTTGTTCAATCTCGTGGGCTTGAAAAATTCGCAAAATTTTTTTCTCACACTACTTCCTAAAATTGCGCGAAACATGGAGCTCTAGCAATTGTTTCGCCAAAATACCTCAAAACTAGAAACTTGAAGCTTCAAAATGCTTTTTTTTAGACCTCGATAAGACCATTTTTCACTGAGATACAGCTTTCTGAAAAATCACTAAAAATTCGGAAATTTTTTTAACCCTTAAATTTTTTGCATTAGTGTATAGTACCGTTTTTTTTTGCTTCTGACAGGACTACAGCTTGTGAAATTCTGATATTTTTTCTGATATCTTCAACTTGGGCTTATTAGACGCAGAATTTAGCAAACTGTCCCAAAAATCCAATCAGACGCTAAAAAGAAAGAACAAAAAGTAGAACGAACTTTATCAGAATTCAAGCAACCATCAAAAAGTAGGTGTGTGTGACAACTTTTGTTGCTGACTGTAGACATAACCAGAAACGTATATACATACATATAACATCGGTAGGTGCTTCCTGTTCATTGTGCTCTTGCCGCTACATTTCATCGTTCTATGGCGGCCATAATAGCCATATTTACGACCGAAACTATTTAGATAATTTAATTTGCCGCGGGACAATAACCATCTCTCATGCAGCTTAAGTGAGAGCCGGGACATTAGATTTTTGTTACGGCTAGCTTCACGGAAAACAAGGCATGCCGGTACGGACCTCTAAAAGATAGAGGAGTGTCTATGACACGTCTCATTCGATGAGATTTACGATGTGACGTAATTTACAGAGGCGGACTACGGCTGGCGGAAAGCTTTTTCACTGACGGTACTGGTGCAAACAAAAAAATAATTGCACTCGCCTCAATATTACGTCACATATAATGAATGTGAAGCAGCGGCGGCTAGTGGAGTTTGAAATTTTAGTATTTTCGTAAAAAAAAATGGGGCCCATATAATATTTTAGGGAGTGATTGTTACACCCAAATAGAAAACTAAAGGTAATGGCAAAAAATCTTCAAATGAAATGTACGATTCGTTTTCTTTTACAAAAATCTAACGCGTCCGCCAAAAATGTCATTTTTCCTGCACAGAAGACAAATTTCGTTATTTTTAATGTAATTTCCATCCAAGATATCGTCAAAAAGCATCAAACTACCCCCGCCGACGGCCAATACTGATTATTCCAGTTTAAAACAACCCGACGTTCAAGCGAAATAAAAACAAACGAGAAAAACAAACAGAATCAGAAGTGGGATCCGACGTTACCGTCCGACGAAAATCGAGTTTTCCTATTTTCGTCTCTTATTTCGTTTTATAAGACTATCGAATCGAGCTGCACACACAGACACATACACACGCTCCCCGGAGTCAGCGAGCGCTTCCGGGGCGATATACTCCGGGCCGACGACGTACACAATTTTCAGTCCGGGCAATATGAGTCCGGCAAACTATCCTCCGCACGTTCGACTTGCAACCCGGGGGAAGGGAGGGGGTTAGCGGTGTGCACGACCAACCCCCATCTTAATTCCGGATTCCGGGCGAGAGATTCCGGGAGCCGAGGCGCCCGACTCCGGCCGGAGGAAGCACGTACATGTAAACACTTCCGGTCGACGGCGGTTGGTGCAATCTTCCTCCGGGCGTTAGGCAGTCATCGGGTGTACGATCGACTAATAGCAAGAGAAATAGTAAACTCCTTAACCCGTTTCGGCCGAAAACGCCACTCCCGGTACATCGCTCTTCAGCGCCTCATAACTAATACTATTTGCGACAGAAAAATTTGACAGGGACATATTTTTGAAGATCAAGACGTGCCCTTTCCGATGGTGTCCATGAAATTCCTCCAAAAAATTATTGATTATGAAAAAAAGCAGTTTAAAAAAAAAACACATTTTTTTGCACATTTTTTTTAATCAAATTTTCAAGGGGTTTCCGGTCTGCAATGGACCTGGAACCTCACTAACTGGTGGAATAAATGTTTGAACTTTAAGTATACGTGGTTTGAAGATCGATTTTTTCCCTTATGCGTTCAAAATGGCGCCTGAACTGCAAAATTTTTGCGCAAAAATTCAAGAATTTTTTTTTTGGAAAATGATGCACTAACAAAAAAATTGTCAAGAATAAAAAAATTTCTAAATTTCGATACTAATTTGATCTTTAGAATTTTTTTTCTGGAAAACTGCATTTTTACTATAAATTGTCAAGAATAAAAAATTCTTAAAATCACTCAAACAATGCACTGGAATTTTTTCAGTTTTTTAAGCAATTTTTTTTTTAATTTTGCAAAAATTGACTATTTGCACAATCTAACAAATTGCTCAAAAATTTTTGAAAAATTCTAGTGCATTCATAGAGTGATTTTAAGAACTTTCTATTCCGTTGTCGAAATTTAGTAGCGTAAATTAGCTCGATGCGAGCGGACGAACTAGAACGCTAGAACGCCAAGTTTCTCATCATCTCAAAATTGGAAAAAAAAGCTAAAATTCTGACATTGTATTAATTCCCTCCTCTATGACTAATATCTAAGTGTTTGAGGAAAAAAATTGATGCTTTAGAATGTTTTTAATTTGAGGGGGCCCAGCGTGCCCCCGGGGCAAGGCCGGCCCTGGACAAAAGTTCCACGTACCCCCGATACGCCGTAAAACGAAATCGGAGTAGATTTCGGCATGCAACGCGCCGGTATTTTTCGATAATTGGGGTTTTATTTTCGGGAAATCGTAGAATACATACTCCCTGTTCGGAACAAAGGGTTGTTTGTTCGGCGACGGCGGGGCGCCGTTCCGAGGGAAATGCAAATCTGATCCCGGCGGCGACGCCAATAAAAACGAGACAAATGGGAAAGTGCATCTTTCTTCGTAGCTACAGTCTAATCAACAAACAATGCGATGAGTCATCACAAATCACGCGTCAAAAATCTGAAAAGGTATTGAAAACCAGCTGCGCATCATGCACGAACAGCGTGTTCTTCCACTACAGTTGAGATATTCAGTGGTGGGGTAAGGGTCTGTCCCATTAGACGCGTTAACTCAAAGGTTTAGTAAAACCTAATAACATAAATAAAATGCCTTTTAAAAATATTTATGTCATTCTGTGATGATTCTAAGATGTATGTTCTTAGAACATACAACTAACTACTTGTAGTCTTGATATGTCACCTCATTAAAACATTCTTTAAAAAAATGTTTTGTCCACTGTTAACTTCTGAGTATTAATAATAAAAAAATCAGTAAAAAAATTATAATATCTTTTTGCTAGCAAATAACAGTCCAACAAGGATTACGATTTGAAAAAGGCAGAATATCTGTTCACGTGGAAGAACTGCATTCATAGCCTATGATTATTCAAACTGCCTACTTAAAAATAAATAAGCGACTATACGACATATAAAACGCAATTCACAATAGCTAATAAGAATTATAGGTAGGTATACAAGTCGCGTTCTCCAGAAAATGCACTTTCTCTATAAAATATACACAATAATTATATGTAGAATCCGGCTCGAAGGACCAAGCCAAGGTTTACTTTAATAATTTTAAATGAAATAAATACTGTGAATAAATAAGTTCTGTGTACCTAACACGATAAAATCTACTAACCTCAAACGGCTCTGTAACAAGGAACTGGACTTTCAATAGAATTTCCCAAGGTAAATATCTTCTGATTTACGTTGTGAATTTTGATAATACCTAACAGCGTTAAAAGCGTAAAAAAAATATGTCGGGCATGAAACCGGTTCTTCTTAATACATCATTATTTCTAGCCACTAATTGAGGCGATTTTTTACCGCCTCTAATATTAGGAGAGTTTACGACCGACCTCTAATTGAATTTTTTTTTCGAACTGGACATAAAAGGGCTCGTCCGAACTAAGAGAATGTGGAATAATTGGTGAATGCCAAACAGACGATAGAAAATATCGTTTACAAATCAGTTAGTGGATTGAAGTGTGTGTAAGTACGATTTTCATAAAATAAACTAAAAAAAAAAACAAGCCTTGAATACTCGAATGATCTTTTATTTGTTTGAATAAACTAATGGGATTAAAAAAAGCTTTTATAATCGAAAGTTACATAACTTCAATACAATCCTGAAATGTAACCTGCATATGCGCACATATTGTCTAAGCTCAGTCCAAGAATTGTCATCAAACAACCAGCCGCAGCGAATGCAATTTTCAAAGTGGTTTATGGGTCATTTGCATTATAACGAAAACGTCTTTGAAAACATCTGAGGCATGGGTTTACATCTCTGGTTGTTAATTCTCAACAAATAAGATTTTTTTAAATCACGATATACGAGGTGTGTAAATCAAGTAATGAGAATGGTAACGTAGCGCCCGATCTATCAATAGTGCAGAGACGGGACTTGGAAGAGCGGTAGGTTAACATGTAATGCACCTTCAGTACAAGTTTGAACTTGTTAGTCTTTTGTCTGTCCTTTGTGACCATTTTCGTAAACCAGTTTTTTCTGGTGCGTTTTAAAAATGAGTGACATTCATTTTGAGCAACGGTGTGCTGCAACGCCTACGAAGATAGTGTTTTTTCAAGAGCCCAGGTTTTTCGGTGGCTTAAGGCAGTCTCAGATGGAAGAGAGTCGATTGAAGATAAACCACGCAGCGGAAGGCCATCATCTTCAAGAACCGATGAAAATGTCGATAAAATACGAGATCTTGTGCGTTCAGATCGTCGGCTGACGACAAGAATGATCCGAGAAATATTAAATTTGAATCACACCACTGTTCATCAGATTTTGACTAACGAATTGGGGATGAGAAAAATCTGCGCACAAATGGTCCCAAAAAACCTTTCGCAGGAACAAAAGGAGATCAGGAGAGAAAGGTGTCTTGACTTTTTTGGAATCGATAAAAAATGATGAGACTTGGGTGTTTGAGTACGACCCGGAAACCAAGCGCCAAAGCATGGAATGGCACACTTCAAGCTCTCCAAGACCCAAAAAAGCAAGAATGAGCAAGTCGAAGATCAAGTGCATGCTGGTTTGCTTTTTTGATGGCCAGGGAATTGTCCACAAAGAGTTTATGTCTCCAGGCCAAACAGTAAATCAACACTTTTACAGAGGGGTTCTTGAAAAACTTCGAAAAAGGATCATGCGTGTGAGACCAAACATCAATAACAACTGGATGTTGCATCACGACAATGCGCCTTGTCACACATCCATTTCACTAAACCAGTTTTTAGCCAGTAAAAACGTTCGTGTGGCTCCTCAGCCTCCTTATTCGCCTGACTTGAGTCCTTGTGACTTTTTTTTTCCAGAGATTGAAAAATCACCTCAAGGGACGTCATTTTGGGACCATAGAAAACATTCAAATGGCTGTAACCGACCAGCTGAAGGCTAATCCAGAATACGAGTTCCAGCACTGCTATGAGGAATGAAAGAACCGTCTCCAGCGCTGTGTGGCTTCCCCAGAAAGTTATTTTGAAGGAAACAATACTGAATTGTAATTCTATTGGAATAAAAAAAAAATTAAAAAAAAAAACAGTCTAATTATATAATTTTTACACATCGTATTGTACATTTCCTCAATAAGTACCTAAAATTCATTTCGTAATCAAAATCATTTACCAACGTTGCACTCTGTGTACATTTTCAATTTTCCCCTTACGGTAAAACACGCAAAAAATGAGCTCAATAAACACCTGACTGTCGACAAACAATCGCTCTACGGGTCGAAACAAAAGACGCCGCGCCAGTTTTACGTGTAAGCCAAAGCTACTTGCGAATCACCTTCGATGCATTTTAAATGCTAATTTCTGGTCCGACCACCTACACTCCTATCTCTCTCCCTCTCTGTCGCTTTCTCGAGGTTCCACGACCGCACGCGACCACGAGGCGAGGAAAAAGGACGCAGCGCGACGCAAAGGAAAGAGGAAGCGTCGGAAAGTTTAGCGGCGGCCCCCTCTGCCAATTCAGATTTCAAGAATTTGCATGGTAATTGTCGGAAATCGTAGGTTACGCCAGAAAGAGAGAGACAGAGAGAGGCGGCTCTTTATTGGCTTTAATTCTGTTTGTTCGCCGCGTGTTCTTGGACGTTTTAATTCGCGCTTCCTGCTCGTTTCAAACTTTCGAAAGCTTTCGCCAGAGGAGGCCCGGTCGAGGCCTCTAACAAGGCCGAAACGACATCACGAAATTCGCCGTGACGTCAGCATAAGTGGTCGCGGAACTGTCCGAAATATTTGTCGAAAACTACGAAGCACCGAGAAAGTAGAGATGAAAAACTGAACCAACAACTATCAGAAGTATTAGAAAGAAATAAAGATGAATATACTGTTCGCGAACAATCATTAACCTTTGACAATTTTGACGACTTTGTACAAATAAATTTCCGCCGTTTGATAAAAGTTGGCGCCACCAGTAAGGTATGGTTAAAATTGTGGATGTAAACGTCATTATCGTAAGGTTGGACATCAGGCAACAACATAACCTTAAAATATTAGTGATTTTTTATCAGTATAATATATTCTTTTGTGTGCGAAAATGTCGAGTTTTGAGCCGAATAAGCGTCATTTGCGGAAACTTTTGATTTACTTCTTCAATTTGAAGAAATCTGCAGCTGAGGCGTATCGATTGCTTGTAGAAGCATATGGTGAGGCTGCCTTAAGTGAGAGAAGTTGTCGTGAGTGGTTTCAAAAGTTTAAGAACGGTGAATTTGACATCGAAGACAAAGAACGTAGCGGAAGGCCGAAAGTGTACGAAGACGCGGAATTGGAAGCTCAAACCGAACGAAACCATTACTGAAGCTGTCTACCGAACACAATTGATGAGATTGAGTCGAGCACTCAAGGAAAATCGCTCCCACTACTACTCCAGACACGACAAAGTTATTCTTCTGCAAAACCTATTTGGAAACACTCAATTGGGAAGTTTTACCCCACCCGCCGTATTCACCAGACAATTCCGTTTCCAGCAGACTGAAGACAGTTCCTTCTGATTTCCACTTGTTTCGATCGATGGCGCATGACCTGTGTGAGCAACACTTCACGTCATATGAAGATACCAAAAATTGGCTCGATTCGTGGATAGCCTCAAAAGATGAAGCATTCTTCCGACGCGGTATCCGTATGCTACCAGAACGATGGGAAAAAGTAGTGGCAAGCGATGGACAATACTTCGAATAAAACTTTAGGTACCGTCCTTTCACAATAAATTTATTGTGAGTTGGTTTAATGTATCAAGTTTATTTTTTTGGTTTAATGCATTGAGTCAAGCGGTAATTCAAAAAGAAAACAAAACATGAATCCACTTTTGTGGTGTTTTAAATACTTTTAAAAATAGTTTTCTCGTTTAAAAATCACAAAATGTAAAGTACAGTACATACCAGTTAGCAGGTATTTTTTGCTTCAGTTGTAGACACTTACCTGGAAAAAAAAACATAAGCGTAAGTTAACTATTGACTTAAAAGTTTTAAAAACACGATATCATCGACGACACAAAAAACCCTCGTCGACAAAAGACCAATAAACACTAGCGTGCAGAACAAAAGTCGTTTCAACTAACTGTAGTCGGTCGTCCAATCGCATCCCGCAGAACACAACTTCCGAACAAACTTCCAAGGAGAAACTGGAAGCGCACGAAGGATCCTCGTTGCACATCGCAAGAGACCCCGAATTATTTCGAGTATAGTCTAACAAACAAACGATGAAATGAGTCGTCACTAGGGGTTGGCCGATCGCGCCGGAATACAGCGGCGCGCGGCGGGCGGGTCATTGAGTGATTCGTACGACCGTCTGGCAGACTCTAGCATTATTATCAGTGTGTTCGAGGTGTTTATATCGTCGGCGTCGGTAGTGCAAGTTAATAATAAGAGGTCCCAAATGCAAACGTCTAAAAACTACCACTTGCTAACCAAGTGAACAGATTTATCGGTGATTTATTGATGATCTATAAAATCTAAGAAAAAACTGCTGAAACATAAAAATTTGAGAATTCAGTTTATGTTCGACTTACTTTTAATGCTAAGTGCCTGTGATGTACCCCTGAATGTACTCGATAAATAAAATTTTCATGAGTTTTGGAACAAATACGTTCCAGAGATGCAGTTACCAGCAAATAAAAGCTGTTATTTTACAACTCAATCCTGCCGAAGCTGCAGCTACTAAGGAGAGCCGGACAAAATTTCAAGATATGTCCGTTGAAGCAGCTTTAAAAACTGTTCATGGATTATAAAGGATTGTAGCAAAAAAAATAATAATTCAGATACAGAGTCAATACGCGAGTCCGGCCCTGTGCGGACACCGAACAAACCGACATTTAATTACGGCATCATTAATAAACGCATTTCAATAAATCACCTACTGTACGCCATTATCGAAATAATAATTGCGTATTAAGAGCCTAGTAAATATTTATAAATACGACTGTACGCCGGTCGCTTAGTGATACGCAAAACCCATACAAATTAATCGTTGTTTTTATGATGATCGGATCTGGTTGTTAACTGCATCGCACAGTTTAAAAAACCACAGGCGCAATGATGGGCTAAAGTGTGGAAACAAGCAAATATATCTAAAATTAACAGATATTGATATGAAATTTTAAATGTGAAAATTAAAGATAAAACTGACCAATGAACAATTACACTTAATTTAATAATGGTAAGATTTGTCATTAAGATCATTTACCTTAATATAAATGTAAATTGTCCCATAACTAGGGTTCAGAACGTGTGTTATAACGCAGAGCCGGACTCCGTCATGTTAATGACGGAAGATGACATATGAGAGATCAAAAAGATAGTAGTGAAAATTTGTTAATAATGTATGTACATACATATTGCTTGTGTCATTCAGAAATACCAACTGCCCCATTGCTTGAGCGTACGTTGCCGCGACCAGTAGTCTTTCTGCATTTATTCTCGTTAAACGTGAACGATTTGGTGTATATTTGTTTGTAGGGAAAATGATCGTTACACATCTACTGAAGTTAAAGATACAAATTCAAAATAGTTCACATGGACAGCGGACGACACACTCGCACAGTGGTATGTATTACAAACAGTTATTTGTTGTCACTAACATCAGTCCATTATTATTTTTAACATCTACAGAAAACAATACATGTGTTACTACTATTCCTATACTTCTAGCCGCTGTTTGCAAAACCCGTTTATCAGCTATCAATATCGGAGGCATTAATGACCTTATTACCGCAAAATACTGTTGTTTCGTCCACTGTCAGCCACATAAATTTATTACATATGTCTTCTTTGATATTTCCCATGACACTTTGATGTCTTCTGTAAATATTTGGCAAAAAAAAGGTCTAAAGTAAATTTGTCGACCACGTTCCACGCAAGGCTACATTCTCAAAACATTATGCACAAAACGAAATATTGTGACATTTCTACCAGAAGAGCATCGGTGAATTGTTGGGCCTATACGAGATTATTACAGTCAAAATATTGGAAGCCCGCAAGATAGACTACGGGAAAATGATAGAATAAACGGGAAGGTTCGCGGCGATTCGGGGGAAAGCTGGAGGATTGTTCCGGAGAACGCGGATGGTGTATATGCCATGCACGACGGTGAGTCCCAGGGAGTCAGTGAACGTTGAATTGGAATCGTGAAGATCAAAGTGATATACCGGGTGATATTTAGACCGCGATATTTAGTAGCGATATTTAAAGTGTGATTTTAAGTTAATAGTTGTTGTAATCAACGTGATCAAATTCATTGTAATTCAACAATAAACGCTTTTGCCGAGTAAAAAGTGTTACAATATATATCGACGATTGCAAGCAATACATAAAATATGTGATCCGTCTATTGTAAAATCCTTGTAATTTTCAATCATTTTTTCAGTCTATTACAAATGATAACGACTGTGTCATTATTGCTGAAATCCATACTCAATCAGATAATATGTAGGCAGTACACGAATTCACGAGTGACTAACTCGCGACAAACAATTGTTTTCAATGCGGCGGTCGATCCGTCTATACCGCCGCGCCGGCAGGTCGCTATCGGAATGGCTCGCTGTCTTACGAAGAAAGTGTATTACAGAGTTCCGGGTTCCCGCAAAGCCTTCGTTCGAGATGACATTCTATGACGACTTTAAAAAATACGGTTTATACTTTAATTATCATAGAGTTGTATAGTGACGGCTCTGCGTGACTTCATACTTTTCCAAACCTTACCCATAACCTTCGCTACTACTCGTGTATTTTTTTTTAATTTCCTCAGTTATTATCTAAAACAATTATGTCAACCTGTTGGGTCCCTGAAAATAAACTTTGGACTTCAAATAACCTCACAGGAAATAATCCAGTGGACTAAGGTCGGGGGGACGCGTGGGCCATTCAATTTCACCAATTTTCGCCCGCAACTCTATAGTAATATTTCGAGTGTTTTGTGAATATTTTTTTACAATATAGTAAGTAAATATAGTATGGTTTTCAATTCGAATTGATCCAATGGTGAGCAACGGCAATACGTCAAATTAAAAAATTAGCATCCGTCGACAGTGCCCTCTGACAATCGCGAATACATCCAGATTATTTTGTTTGATTTACAGACATGTCACGCTTCGCATTCAAAATACGGGCTTTATTGGCGAAAAAAAAAACATATATTTGTGCAATAAATATCCTGGGCCAGGCGCTCGATACAAAAACTTGGATTTGATTTACGCAAAAAGTTCGCTTTGATTTATGCAATAAGGCCGAAATATATATCAAAACAATTATATTAGGCAGACAATACAGTTCCCTTTGGGTGTTTCCGAGTGTTTCTAACTGAAAAATAAAAACGAATATATTTGTCGATATCGGGACAGATTTTTAACAGATTTTTTTTTCAACGCTTTCAACTTCAATAAAATTGAGGACAACGTTAATAAAAACCCTGTTTCAAAGTAGACCGAGCAAAAAAAGACGTATTTCCTTTCTTAACCTTAAGTTTAAAACCTTGTTGAACTGCCAAGGCTGTCACATTATGTGATTGGTACTTTTAGCGGGTATATAAAAAACATAAATAAAAAAACTTTAGCAAAAATAAACAATATGTTCGAAAAAATATGATACCATTAAAGAAAATGACAACAGCCCATATTTATACACACTTGAACTTTGTTTTAACTGAGTCAATAACGTGGTGGAGTATCCACGGCCTGATCCACTAATTTCTCAAGTTGCTGAAGGTCTTTCAATGGCTACCGGGCGTTTCAAAAATTGAATTTGTAGATAAGGCCAGAGAAAATCATATAATAAGTCAGGAGCCAAATCGCAAGATCTAGGAGGGAATATGGTCTTATTGAATATAACCTTTTTGTAATTCGTCGTCATGCAATATTTGTATAAAAGGTGTTAACATTTCTAAACGCTACTACCTATCTGCACGAGAACGCAAGGTACGCCTGTCAAAAATTGCGTTTACGGTAAGAGACAGAGATGGTTCACCAAATACCGTGGTGCTGGTGACTTTGATGTCACCGATGCTGCTCGCTCCGGAAGACCCATAGAGGATGTGACGACCAAATAAAGGCACTGATCGAAGCAGACCCACATTCGACCACTCGTGACATTGCGGAGACACTAAACCTTCATCATTCCACCGTTCACGACGATCTACGAAAGCTGGAATTCATCAGCAAGATCGATATATGGGTTCCTCATGAACTCAAAGAAATTCATCTCACCAATCGCATCAATATCGCCGATACTCACTTCAAGCGCAACAAAATCGATCCGTTTTTGAAGCACCTGGTAACAGACGATGAAAAATGGATTGTTTACAACAATACTCGACGTAAGCGATCGTGGTGCAGTGGAACTGAGCGAGCGCAAACACAATCCAAAGCTGATCTTCACCAGAGGAAAGTTATGCTCTCAATATGATGGGATTATAAAATCGTGGTGTTTTTCAAGCTCCTACCGCGGAACCAGACGATCGATTCCGATGTGTACTGTCGCCAACTGGATGATTTGCATACGTCTCTTGCGGAGAAGCGGCAAGCACTCATAAACCACAAAGGCGTAGTGTTCCACCACGACAACGCGAGACCCCATACAAGTTTGGTGACTCGCCAAAAGTTGCTGCAGCTTGGATGGGAAGTCTTGCCTCACCCTCCTTACTCACCGGACCTTGCCCCATCAGATTATCATTTGTTTCGTTCCTTGCAGAACGAGTTGAATGGTAGATCGTTCGATTCTGATGAGGCCGTCAAAGAGCATCTCACCCAGTTCTTCGCTGGAAAAGAGCAGTCCTTCTAAGAGCGCGGAATCATGCAACTTCCAAACATGCAACTCCCATGGCAAAAGACCATCGATCAAAATGGACAATACATCATTGATTGAACTTTATTCTATTATTAATAAATGAGCCTTGAAAATGGCCCAAAAAGTGCGTCGTGACTTTTCCGACAACCTAATATAATGTATGTCCTAAAAGTTTTGCCACAAAATTCATGAACTTAAATCTTAACAATAATGAAATAATATCAAGTCGCCTTTGGTAACAAAAGATTGTTTGCTTTGTTGACTGTCAGTCGAGGGTTATTTATTTTGAAGTTTATGCTTTCAAATGTCGAATAAATTAGAAATAAGAAAAAGTATCTATAACTTAATTGGGCGGGTACCCAAAGCTGAAATATTTCGAATATTCGAGAATGAAAATATTTCTCGCAGAACCATTTATCGAACAATAGCGGAGTGCGAGCAGGGAATACCTTGTTTGAACCTTCCAAAAAGTGGAAGACCACGAGTATTTACTGCACAGAGGGAAGAGCGGTTGGTAAGAAGAGCAAGAAACCAAGTTGGGATGTCATCAAGGAGACTGGCTCGTCAATATGACACTTCTAAGAGTACGGTATCGTTGACATTGAAGAGGAATGGTCTGAAATATCGAAAAAGACGTAAGTGCCCCAAATACACTCAAGGGCAGCTTCTACGTATACCAAGATGCTGCCGTCAACTGAGACGGGTCTACTTTGCCGATGGCAAGAGCATTATTTTAGACGACGAAAAGTATTTCACTTTGGCTAACTCCGAAATGAAAGATGATGGGTTTTATACAAATAACCTAGAGGAATGCCCTGACAATGTAAAGTTTAAGACTAAAGCAAAAGTTGCCGATAAAATCCTTGTCTGGTGCGCAATTTCTAACAGGGGCATATCCCGACCTTTTGTGGGAAGAGTGAGAGGCGAAGCTTTGAACAGTCAGGGGTATATTGAGAACTGTCTTTCCAAATTGCTCCAGTTTGTCCAAGAACATCATGCTGAGGATGATATCATGTTTTGGCCAGACTTAGCATCGTGTCATTACTCTAGAGATACCCAAAACTGGCTTCGTCAACACCGCATACCTTTTGTTCCTAAAAACGCTAATCCTCCTAACTTGCCTCAGGCTCGCCCAATAGAGGATTTTTTGGGCTTTATTGTCGCGGCAAGTTTATGACAGAGGCTGGGAAGCCCAAAACGAACAGCAACTAAGATGTCGAATTTTTGAAAAATTGAGAGAAATTGACTTTAATTCCGTCCAGGGCCTCATGAGAGACATCCGAAGAAAGTTGCGTCTGGTAGAGGAGTATGGGCCGCTTCACATAATTTGATAGTATAGTTTAGTTAAGCATTAAGATGTAGTTTATGATAAATAATTGATGTTTCAATAAATCTGTTCATTAAAAAAAACTGCTATAAATATTTTGTGCCAGAACGTTTAGGACATATTTAATGCCCGATTACTCTAACCTATTCGCTGGCTAGAGTATAATCGACAAAACAAAAAAAAAAAAACATCACGAGTCCCAAACTTATCCTACATTTCTTAGAGGGACATTTCAAGAAATTACCGTGCGTTGCTTTTAGAGTTATTGTGGTGTACGTGGTTTTTTCTGAATTTCTATATTTTTGTTTCAACTTTAGAATCTTTTCATGTCCAGTTTTTTCTTCCTTCAAAAAGTGGGTGTATGAATACTTTTGTTTCTTTTTCTGTATATGACATACCAGTAGCCAATTTCTTTTACGACATTTTTAAATTAACTTGTTCAGGCCAAAACTTTATCTTTACTGCGCCTTGGTAACTTAGTAACCTCTTTAACATTTTTTTGGGCTTCGGAGTTTCCACATTCCAGGCTTAATTAACATTTCAATTTTAATTAAATGCCTCCCGACGAGACCCTACTTTATCGACTACAGAACACTGTAAAGTAAATAATGAAATTCAACATACTTGGGCAGTATCTACACCGAGAGATGAGTTTACTGGCAGCCCAGGTTTATTGGTGGCTTATAAACTAAACTTTTCAAAACGTTAAATCGTCTGAAAAGCTGTTTAATTAGCCTTGCTCATTCTTGCTTTTTTGGATCTTGGAGAGCTTGTGTAGCTTTCTTGGTGAGAAAGTGTACCATTCCATGCTTTGGCTCTTGATTTCCGGTCTCATCACCAGTAATGACACGTTCCATAAAATGGGGATCATTTTTAATCTATTCCAAAAAGTAAAGACACCTTTGTCTCCTGATGTCCTTTTGTTCCTGCGGTTTTTTGGAACCATTTTTGCGCAGATTTTTCTCATCCCCAATTCGTTACTCAAAATCTAAGGAACAGTGGTGTGATTCAAATTTAACTCTTCCGCGATCATTCTTGTCGCCAACCGACGATCTGAACCTGTGTGTTTCATCTTCAATCGACTCTCTTCCCTTTAAGAATGCCTTACACCACCGAAAAACCTGGGCTCTTGAAAAAATACTGTCTCCGTAGGCAAGTTGAAGTTTTGCAAACGTATCCGTTGCGCTGTGTCCAAGTCTGAAGCAAAACCTGATAGCACACCGTTGCTCAAAATTATGTCACTCATTTTTAAAACGCATTAGAAAAAAACAGTTTACGAAAACAGCCACAAAGAACAAACAAATGACTATAACATGTTCAAACTTGTACTGAAGGTGCATTACATATTAACCTACCGCCCTTCCAAGTCCCGTCTTCGCAGTGTTGCTAGATCGGGAGCTACGTTGCCAGTCTCATTACTTAATTTACACACCTCGTGTACCGGATTGGCTCATGCTAACTTAGGTATAGCAAAAATTACCAGCTAAGCAAATTCTGTGTCAGTTGGTGTTTTGTCACCAGCGCAATGTAATAACAACTAACTTATATTGTTAAGCTGTTAACTTCCATAGGTACTTCTAACAGAAACTCATCTGGGCCGTTTGACTTCCAATTGGGAACTTTTCACAGAACTGTTCTCTCAGTGTACGTACATATACATATCTAACGTCGTATCTGCCGAATTATACTCGATGGACCTAAATTATGGCCCAATTAAGAAGTCGATGCGATGGCACACCACTCTTTTAAACGCCTTATCTACGCTATTTTGTAATTCCGAAGGTAAGTGGTCTGGTTTTTTTACGCGGTAGAGGCCCAATAGTCGGTCTTAGTATCGGAGGAATTTATCTACTAATTGGTGCTTTGAAGCTGACGGATAGATATGTGCCCCTGTGGTATTTTTCGTGGCGATAACCGTTTAGATTGATTGAGATATGCTGCCGTCTCACACATGGGGTGGGAGGTGGTTAGGGTTGGTACCTGTATTCAGTCGTAGAAGCATCTTCTTCATGTTATGGCAATCATGTGTCGAGGTGTTCGTTCACCATGCTTCTGTTTTAATTGGAAATTTTGTCCTTGTAATAAAAAAATTGAAAAGGAAATGTTATTTTAAAGGAATACCAAATTTTTGTAATAAAATTTTGCACTAAGTAGTTTTTATTTAGGTACTCAAGTACCTAAATAGACAAATGCTTAAATTTAACCTTTTCATTGATTCTGTTAGGTGTCTTTTAGGTACTTCTCTTCTTAGGTATCCAAAAATGTTGTTGCCTTTTTTTGTTTGTAAAATAGATTAATGTTGAAATTGTTCTTTGTTGACCAATTGGAAAACTCTCACAGTTTTTTTATGCAAAAAAATGTAAATAAATTGTTTTAAGGTAAGTGTAAAAAACTTAAATATATAACTGGTAATTGAGTTGATAACGCTTGCAAAACATATTTCCATGGAAATGACTAGGGTCCGGAAATGTGTGACATAACGCAGGGTTGGCACTATACAACTCTACGATAATTAAACCATAAACCGTATTTTTAAGCGCCTTGTAAATTATGTATGCGTCTATTTCTCGCCCGTGCATACGTACGCGACTGACCGATGACTGAAAGATGACTTATGAGAGATCGAAAAGACAGGAGTAAAAATGTGTTTTTTTCGCATAAATTAAGTTGACATAATTGTTTGCGAAAGAACAGCGCTGGGTGCGGCACGCGCTAGCCAGCAAGGGAGAGAGAGAAGCCCACGGGGGGGGGGGGGGGGGGGGGGGGGGGGGGGGCAAAAAAGGGGGGGGGGGGGGGGGGGTTGGGGGGGGGAGGTTTTTTGCCCAAACCCCACGGGGGGGGCGTTTTTAAAACCAGGGGGTTTGGGTATACGACCATATTTTTTATTTGGTGATAACAATTAGTGACCGGTTTTCTCCCCGTTGATTGGGCTCTAAAAGCGAAATAAAAAATTGTCTACACCCATTTCGTGAAACTAAAAATCCTCTCGAGCAATGCGCGTTCTTTAACCGTTGCGGCGTTGCAACGTCTTAATAAGCCATGGGAATGTTTTTCCTCGAGTGTAATCCACAGGATGAGGCACTTCACTTTTGTTTGTAGTAAGGCGGCTGCTTTCCATGTAACATCGTCAAAGTCCCCGCTTAAATATGCCTATTTATAACGTAGGCACTTCGTTAAGTCGCAATCGGACCCTCTTGTTCGTTTATTTTTTCTTCCTCTGAATCATGAGTGAGTCTCTTCAAAGAAGAGATCCCTCTGAGACGGCCGAGGCCGGTGGATGATGAGTCAAGAAGTCTGGAAGCGTTTCGTGGCCCCTGCTAATTTTAGAGGGGACTTAAATTTCATGATCATAGTCGCCCTACTTTCGAAGTAAAAAAATAATGAAAAATAAGCACTTTTTCAGCAGTCATTTGCAAGTTAACAATAGCACTTAGACTTCGGGTTGGGCTTAAAATTTTGGAAATTCAATAAGCTACAACTTCTTAAAGGCATATGCTATATAAAATATGCCAAGGGAACGGAGATATAAGCGAAAATGTGAAAAAAAAGGCGTGTTTTCTTCACAAATTGTTAATGTAAAAAATTAACGGACGGTTTCAGCTCTACGGACCCCGCGCATTGTGTTCTACGCAAAAAAAAAATACATAGGCAACCGTCAAAACTAGCCCTATATGTTAGCAAAACAACTTTATCGAATCGGGTCGGACAAAAGCTTAAAATTTGTCGCTTTTTTGCCGTTAATTAGTTGTGAAAGAATCAATTTTGTCGCAATTTTTTTTACGGGGTGTTTCGCTAAGTAAACAGGTATTTAGTTAGCGAAACACCCACAGAAACATTTTTTTTAAATACACAATACAATGCTCTGAATTTGCCCAGTAAAAAAAAAAATAGAGACAAAATTGATTCTTTCACAACTAATTAACGGCAAAAAACGGCAAATTCAGAGCGTCGAATGGTGTATTTAGAAATTTTTTTCTGTGGGTGTTTCGCTAACTAAATATTTACTTAGCGAAACACCGTTTTTTTTTTTAAAAAAAAGCGACAAAATTTATTTTTTCACAACTAATTAACGGCAAAAAAAACCTTTAAGCTTTTGTCCGACCCGATTCGAGATAGTTGTTTTGCTAACTACATGCACATAATTTTTTTTAATTTCACATTTCGATGTAATAGACTATACAATTTCGGATGCCCTGTATGCCGGATAGGTCGCCTTTTCCGGTTAGCGGACAAAACACGCTCGATTCCGGGACTAAAATCCTCTTTTGTTGCGACCGCACGAATGTGCCAGTGATAAGCGGGCCAGCTGGTAATTCCTGTAATTACGGCTTATTGTTTGGCCCTAGGAAACGGGCCCCATATATTTTCCTCGCCACACGAGGCGTGGCATCGGCAACGCCGCCTCGGACCCGTTGCACCTGGCGATCCCGCTCGACGGACAGGTATTCGAGTCGCTTAACATTCTTCTTTTTTTGCTCGTCTTTTTTCTGGCCAAGGGCATCTTATTTTATCGTCATTAATTGATGGAAACAAGTTTAAGCCCTGTACTGGCGAACGCCTTCTCGATGAGAAATGAAAATGCATAGTTGCATTTATACACAACAAGAGTTTGACGAGAGAGTAGGTAGATATGAAAAAACTTGATTACATAAATAAAATATGAAAATTCCAATTTGGTGTTGCCATCTTCAATGCAGGGATAAACTTAAATACAGTGGAGCATCGATTATCCGAACCTCAGTTATCCGAACGACCGGTTAACCGAACCGTTTAATATTGGACTTCTTTTCTTAAAATGTATATGTATTAACGATATGTATGTATGTTTATTTACTGCAAATATGTACATATGTACATAATGTTGAAATTTTTTTCTTTTACAAATGATAGTTGTTCTCTTTTCTTTTTGATACACATTGAAGTGTAAAATACATTTGTGTGCTGTATTAATGTCTGTTTGTTTATTTAATTATCTATGCACATACATATTATGTACCTACACCCCAAATTTTTAAAATTATCGGTTATCCGAAATATCAGTTATCCGAACCACCCTGGTTCCCAATTAGTTCGGATAATCGATGCTCCACTGTACTATGTAAGCAAATCTTCTATTCACCCATTTTTAATCCACCTAGATTTTTATATGTTTTATGTATTTTTTATGATTATATGTAATCTTTTGCGGACTAGCCGACCATCACCCGTGTTGTTTGAAGGCGAAGCGGATCGATCCGTCGCAAGTCGCTCCGTTTGCGCGTAAACGGTCCCCATATACGAGGTGTGTAAATTAAGTAGTGAGACTGTTTTTTTTTTCTATTCGGATAGAACTACAATTCAGTATTGTCTTCTTTAAAATAACTTCCTTGGGAAATTGCATAGCGCTGGAGACGGTTCTTTTATTCCTCATAGCAGTGCTGGAACTCATACACTGGAATAGCCTTCAGCCAGTCGGTTACAGCCGTTTGAATGTTTTCTATGGTCTCAAAATGACGTCCCTTGAGGTGATTTTTCAATCTCGGGAAGAGAAAAAAGTCACAAGGACTCAAGTTAGGCGAATAAGAAGGCTGAGGAGCCACAGGAATGTTTTTATTGGCTAAAAAATGGTTTACTGAAATGGCTGTGTGACAAGGCGCGTTGTCGTGGGGCAACATTCAGTTGTTCTTGATGTTTGGTCTCACACGCATGAGTTTTTTAAGAACATCTTGATTTACTGTTTGGCCTGGAGGCACAAACTCTTTGTGGACAATCCCTTGGCTATAAAAAAAAAACAAATCAGTATGCATTTGATCTTCGACTTGCTCATTCTTGCTTTTTTGCATGTTGGAGAGCTTGAAGTGTGCCATTCCATGCTTTGGCGCTTAGTTTCCGGGTTGTACTGAAACACCTAAGTCTCATCACCAGTAATGACACGTTCCATAAAATGGGGATCATTTTCAATCGATTTCAAAAATTCAAGACACCTTTTTTCTCCTGATATCCTTGTGCTCCTGCAAAAAAGATTTTTCTCATCCCTCAATTCGTTAGTCAAAATTTGATGAACAGTGGTGTGATTCAAATTTAACTCTTCCCCGATCATTCTTGTCGTCAACCGAAGATCTGAACGCACAAAATCCCGTATTCTATCGACATTTTCACCGGTTCTTGAAGATGAAGGCTTTCCGCTGCGTGATTTATCTTCAATCGACTCTCTTCCTTCTGAGAATGCCTTAAACAACCTGGGCTCTTGTAAAAACCCTGTATCCGAAGGCGCGTTGAAGTTTTGCAAAAGTATGAGTTGCGCTGTGTCCAAGTCTGAAGCAAAACCTGGTAGCACACCGCTCAAAATGAATGTCACTCATTTTTAAAACATACAAAAAACGGTTTACGAAAACACAAAGAACAAAGAACAAACAAATGACCAACAAGTTCAAACTTGTACTGAAGGTGCATTACGTGGTAACTTACCGCCCTTCCAAGTCCCGTCTCCGCAGTGTTGCTAGATCGGGCGCTACGTTGCCAGTCTCATTACTTAATTTACACACTTCGTACATGCCCATGAAAAAAATACCGAAGTATTATCAGTCCTGAGAATCGTAGACCTACAAAGATAATCGCTGTAATGGATTCTGGCATCGAAGATTTGACATACGAATCAATTTTTTGATGAAAATCAACCCATTTAAATACGAAACGATATTTCCACGGTTTCTGTACGCACATTTTTTAATTTTCAGGCTGTTATCAAATGTTCCTACTCTTCCTTTTCCACGCTTCGCCATTTGAAAGCCAATTCCGTGTAGATGTCAATACACGATACGATAAATAAGACGGGGTGGCAGCGTCGCACACGTTTACCGCCCCCATTCATCCCTCGCAGAGGCATAAAGGCGACCCAGAAGGCGCTCTCGTAATAAAATACAGAAATAACCGTTGTATTTCTTCCCTGACATCCTTCGAACAGGTAGACTACGGTCTCGTTACTTGCACACATACAGAGAACGGTTACACTAAAAATTAAATGCAATATACGAATTCACTGAGTCATTGTGAATGACTCCTTCCCTAATTTGTCTAATTTTACACAGTATTCTGTTGTTTAAGGGGTGTTTCTACCTTGAAAAAAAATGTTTTACATATTTTAAAAGAGAATACTATCAAAAACAAGTTTTCAATACGTTTAGAGCGATATTTAAATTCAAAATTAATTAGTGAAAGTATCAAGCGAGGCACTTCGAGATCGCATTTTCGACGCTTCGCTGTGTTTGGATCTTATTCCATGGCACACCCTTCTGTTGAACATGGACAATAGACTGAGGGTGCAGGAGTATGAGGAGGACTTATGTATGGCCCAGGCATGGCAGACTGAACGTAAGCAGCTTTTTTAAAAAAATATCCTATAACCTTTAAACTCGATTTTCTCGAAACCATGGTTTTTGACCTGGTTGACATGATTTAAGAAAAACTACTCAACCGATTGCTCTGAATTTTTAATATGCTATTGTACACATTTATAGCTATAGCCCGGACCAAAATCAAAAATATAGGTCAACGAATTTTCCGACCTGCAGTCGATTTTCCGATCGCAAAAAAAAATTTTTTGATAAACGGTCGCCGTTTTATTATTTTTGGATGAAAAAAAAGTTCCTTTTGGTCCGGGCTATAATGACTTTAACACTTAATAATTTGCCTTTTTTAGTGATATGTTATAGACGACCGAAATCGTAACAACCTAATTTTTTTGAAAAAATTCGTGTGAAAACAAAAACAAAGCAAAAACCCAAAAAAAATTTTGTACTCATAAACTCTGAATAAATATACCTACAACATTTCAAAACGATTTGAAAACATTGACAACGACGTTGTCTCTCGAAAATAATTGACAATTATAATTAAGATTTGACTTTCGTTTCGTTTTTTTTTTTTTTGAAAACTTGTTTGTTTTGGTTTTATTTTTATTGAATATGTGCAGTAATTTGGTCGGTCTCTGTATGTATTGCCTACCTACTCGAAATAGTGATGCATAGTGACCCCATAGTTGGCCTGCCGCCCATTGTAACGCCCCTGAAAATCGACACAACTGCACGTCCCTAATTATACACTATCATATAATCTCTCTCTTCCTAAACGTAAAACGCTTCGGCATCATTAAAGTTTAACTCCTGAAATAGCCGAGAACCCTATTGAAAACTCCGTAAAACTAGAAGAACTATTTTTTTTTTTTTCGAAAAAGGAAAATGTAAAATGCATTCCCGGTCGCTAATGGCCGACGTTAATGGACTTTTTTCGAGCGCCGGACGACCGTATATTTTTCGCTCGAATTTTATACGTCAGTTAAAACCCTTCGCGTCCTTTTCCTTTTTTAATTCGTCTCTTTAAATATTTACACGGGACACGCGGGGAGATTCATAATTTTAATAAAAATAATGCACGCAAGCAAAGGCCCGTTCTGGACGAGGCGGCTTTTAGCTCAGTCTTCAGTTCAAACGAGACGAACAATAATCTGAATAATGGACAATATACCAACGAAATGGTCCAGTTCGAAGTTAAAGAGATGGTTATTCTTGCGGTACATAAAATACGTAAATACATATATCTGAATAATGGACAATATACCAAAATTTCGTATTTTAAAAAAATCGAGTGGATTCAAATCAGGCGATAGAGGAGGTCCCTTTAAATATTTACACGGCAAATGCGGGGGATTTATAATTTTAATAGTAATAATGCACGCAGGCAAAGGCCCGTTTCGAATGAGAAGGCTTCTAGCTCAGTCTCTCCAACAGGTTTAAACGATAGGTCCAGTTC
>JAPWTK010000402.1:0-322500 GCA_029963805.1 Aromia moschata | reverse complement strand
TTTTTTCATTTTGCAGTGAAGGGTGATAGATTTTTCGATGTAAGTTTTGGTATTTCAAGGTTATTGTAAATATGTTATAATGTTCGTCTGTTTCAGCCAGGAATTAAAAAAATATATATTGAAAATACCTTCAAAGTAATTCCTTTGCTATAGAAGATGATGGAGACTGAAGACACTTAGTTTGATATCTGTCATTCTACTTAAAAATATAATTATAATATGTTAAACAATTTCGTAAAAAAAAACACAGATATACCTTATAGGAAATGGTTTTACTTTTTCAAAATAAACATATTTGACAAAAAAAAACCTACCTTATTTGGTCTTATCTTATTTCTATCAAAACTTCTTAAGAAGTCAATAAAATTATGCCAATAACTCATAAACAATAAACCTTGATATATTCGTACATATATTATCACTTGGTGTCTTAAGGTAAAATATAATAAAATGCTACACTAAAATCATAAAATAAGGCAACAAATTGGACATAAGCACATTAAACACGTCGTAACAATAGATAAGTAATGCCACAATAATTAGTTGCTTAATTTTCCGCAGTTACGAGAAATATGGAGCAACTGAAAAGTTTCAACTTTCCAAAATCGAATCTGTAAGTTAGAAATTTTAAGGAAATTTTATAAATAACTAGGTGACCCGGCGAACGTCGTACCGCCTCAGAATTAAATAATGTGTCAAAGTTCAATATGTTCAATGTCAAAGTGTCAAGTTTTAGTCAGACTAACAAACGTCAATTCATTTATATATATAGATTTTCCTTGCAATTTCTTCATATTTTCTTACCTTTTGAACCTTCCTTGCACTACAAATATTTCAAAATCAAAATTAGCCAAATCGGTCCAGCCGTTCTCGAGTTTTAGTGAGACTAACAAACGTCAATCAATTTTTATATACAGGGTGTTTAAAAAAGAAGCGGCAATATTTAAGCGGGTGATTGACCCAGGACATTCTATAAAAAAAAGTTCCTATAATCATAAGTCCGCAAACGCTTCGTTACCGATCTACAGGATGTTGAAGTTTAATTTTCAAAACAGTAAAAATTAGTCAGTGCTGTACATTCTTTTATCAATAAATTTGGTTAAAGTACCCCCCTGACTTAATAATTTTAATATTCTAAAATCCACTCCTTAGTATTTCTACAAACAACAAACAATAATTTGAATTTCTAAATTAAAACAGCATCGGATTTAGGCGCGTACTAAAATGGTTTTTATTTTTTTACTCAAAAAACGGTGCGTCGCATAATAAAATCTGAAGAAAGCTTTTTTCATCATATTTGAACAAGGAATTGAAAAATAACCAGCGACATGCCGATACGCGCGCCACTGGTAAGACTAAAAAAATCATTTTGTATTGCAAAGTATGCGTCTCCCATAGCTATTGACACGCTTAAAATTTCATTATAATATATCCAACGGTATTGGAGAAATCTAATTTTTACTGTTTTTAAAATTAAACTTCAACATCTTGTAGACCGGTAACGAAGCGTTTGCGGACCTATGTTTATAGGAACTTTTTTTTATAGAATGACCTGGGCAATCACCCCCCTTAAATATTTCCGCGTCTTTTTTAAACACCCTGTATATGGATTATACTTATGCACTTTTAATTGTGCAACTGTAAATTTTCTTATTAATATGTTCGAAAAATAAGAGTCGAAGACCGTATATGCCAGCTCCAAATCTCATACCTCGGCGCGGACCGTAAGCATTGAAGTAGCGCTTGCGTGCGCGCCGTCTCCCGTACGTCGGAGCTAGGAGCGTCGCGCGCCCGCGAAGTAGCCGCCCTATCACGTGACCGGCTCACTTCATTCCCTCTTACTTCTGCATCTACACGGCCGAAGAATGCGAATAACCGCAGATAAACAGGGAAATAACGGATATAAAAAATAAAACGCGGGGCGACGGCTTCGACGTGTATTTTTACGGGACGACGGCGTCGCGAACCGTCGTGACACACAGGGCGGTATTCGCCCCAGAGGGCCGGGCGATGTACGATTTTTTTAATCGCCGTATTTTCACGAAGAACCGTGGAATCCGTGTCACTTTTTAGGATGAAATTAAGATAAGTACCTAAAAAAGCTTATTACGAGGTTTGTAAATTAAGTAATGAGACCGTTTTTTTAACATTTTTTTTATTCGAATAGAATTACAATTCAGTCTTCAAAATAACTTCCTTGGGAAGCCACACAGCGCTGGAGACGGTTCTTCCATTCTTCATAGCAGTGCTGGAACTCATATACTGGGATAACCTTCAGCTGGTCGGTTACAGCCGTTTGAATGTTTTCTATGGTCCCACAATGACGTCCCTTGAGGTGATTTTTCAATCTCGGGAAGAGAAAATGTCACAAGGACTCAAGTCAGGCGAATAAGGAGGCTGAGGAGTCACAGGAATGTTTTTACTCGCTAAAAGCTCGTTTACTGAAATGGCTGTGTGACAAGGCGCATTGTCGTAATGCAACATCCAGTTGTTCTTGATGATTGGTCTCACACGCAGGACATTTTATCGAAGTTTTCCAAGAACCTCTATGCAAATAGTGTTGATTTACTGTTTGGCTTGGAGGCACAAACTCTTTGTGGACAATTTCCTGGCTATCAACCAGCATGCATGTGATCTTCAACATTTTCATTCTTGCTTTTTTGGGTCTTGGAGAGCTTGAAGTGTGCCATTCCATGCTTTGGTGCTTGGTTTCCGGGTCGTACTCAAACACCCAAGTCTCATCACCAGTAACGACACGTTCCATAAAATGGGGATCATTTTCAATCGCTTCCAAAACGTCAAGATACCTTTCTCTCCCGATATCCTTTTGTTCCTGCGAAAGTTTTTTTGGAACCATTTTTGCGTAGATTTTTCAGATTTCCAATTCGTTAGTCACAATCTGATGAACAGCGGTGTGATTCAAATTTAACTCTTCCCCGATCATTCTTGTCGTTAACCGACTATCTGAACGCATAAGATCCCGTATTCTATCAACATTTTCATCGGTTCTTGAAGATGAAGGCCTTCCGCTGCGTGGTTCATCTTCAATCGACTCTCTTTCTTCTGAGAGTGCCTTAAACCACCGAAAAACATGGGCTCTTGACAGAACACTGTCTCCGTAGGCGTGTTGAAGTTTTGCAAAAGTATTCGTTGCGCTGAAGCAAAACCTGATAGCACACCGTTGATCGAAATTAATGTCACTCATTTCGAACGACTCTAACAAGTTCAAACTTGTACTGAAGGTGCATTACATGTTAACCTACCGCCTTTCCAAGTCCCGTCTCCGCAGTGTTGCTAGATTGGGCGCTACGTTGGCAGTTTCATTACTTAACTTACACACCTCGTATAATAAATATAAAAAAATCTTTAAAAGTTATTAAAAATATGTAAAGAAAAATGTTGAAAAAAGTGGACGAGTACTTACTTCTTCAAAAAAATGTTGGAATTGCATTGCACAATATTTGCATAACTTTTTATACCTGTAACCAGTGGCGTACCCAAAAGTTTTGTCTGGGGGAGTTGAGTATATCTGCTTATAGCGTGATGAAGGGGGGGGAGGGGGTTACAGCAAAAGGTATTGCTTTCTTATTTTTAATAAAGACGTAACAATTTTAACCATTATAAAATTTAAGTATCCAAAACCTTTAATAACCAGGATAATTCTTGAGCTGTAGAATAAAATTCCAGTCTTATTAAAAGAAAATATATATGCAGTTTTTTAGTTTAAACTGAGTGACTAAATTGATCAAAGTGAAGTGATTATAATAACAGTATAAAAACCTACTTTTTATAAAATTTTCATTCTTCCATTTTATGCCGGTGATTCGGACACGATTTTTTTTCGAAATTCCCGGCCGAGGGAGGGCAGTCGGCGACCCTTGCCCTTAATTAAGGGCCGACGGTCGTAGAATTGGATTGGATATGGTTGTTTACGGGGTAATAATCGTGTAATCCGGGTCGGGGTTTTAAGATCTGATAACGACGGTCTTACCGCCGCATGATGGGAGGAAAAAAATTGATAGCGACGTTAAAACGCAGGGGCGGACTCCACGACTATCTAGATTATCTGGAGTATCGGCTCTACTCTACGTTTAGTTTAAAAAATAATGATGTAAAATAACTGAAAAATAATCTGAATGAGTGTGGAATTTTGAGCAGGTAACATAGGCTTATGAAAAACATTCAGACTACAGACACTTGCCATCTTTTGACCGATATTAACCACAAACCAACTAGACTGAACCATAAAGACAAAGCAGTGAAACCAAGTGAAGACTAGGAGGTATTGGTTCTAAGCTCATTTAGTCGTAGAGTTTGCTTGGTGAACATCTCCCGTTGTTTAGCAAATTCCCTTTTTATATAGTGAAAAATTATGGGTAACTGGATAGTGGCGGACTGTAGAAATAAAACTGAATATAAACGCGACATGAAACGAAGTAGCTTTCTTTCTTTTCTTGAAGTACCTAAGTGAAAATGTAATTTAGTAAACGCTGTATACCGTCGGGTCATCCGCTTCGTATACTTTCATAATTCCAGAGCAGGCTTACGGTTTATGCGCCCCCGATCGCGTTGCTACCGAATAGCGGCAACATTATGAAGTCAAAGTACACAATTAAAAAAGTACTAACTGATCTAACGTATTTTATCGATGTAAAGACTGTTTATTATCAATACTTTCATAATTTGCATTAGCATTTTTCGGATTTCCTGAATGCGGCCCTGTTTAAGTGTCCGCTTGATCTAATTCGTCTCTGTTATTACCCTACTTACCCCTAGTGGTCGTACGTAACGTATTTTCTGAAGGATATAATGATCTTTTTTTTGGAAACGGTTCTTCTTTTGCATTAGGCAATGTTATTTTTTACGAATCAGATTTTTATTAGAAACCATTGCAGTTAGAACCAAGAACACGATATTGCTAAAAATATATCGGCCCCATGCTTTTGCTGACAAAGTATCCGCAAATAACCCTTGAAATATTATTTACTCGGGTTTGATCAAAACCCGATCGAGACCTGATTTTTATACAGAAAATCCAACAGAAAAATGTACACGATAAACGAATGAGATGGATATAAATATTTGAGCATGTCAGCGTTCCTGTGTTGATCAGGAGTCTGGTTTTTATTTACCTTTTTTTTTGTATATTGAATATAGTTGATTAATAAAACAACATACGTGTAATTACCGTCGTATTTATCAGATGCAAAAACAGGATTGATAAAAGAGCGGTTAGAGCACACATCAAGGATCGTGCCAAGGACCACACAGGACCGTACTTAGTCCTGTTATAAATTATTACGTTTTAAGAATAATTTAAATATTAAATATTCTTTTGTAACAATTAATTAAGTCTATTTATATACATATGTACCTACTTCATGATTGATCAATGTTACATTTAAAAAAGTACAATTATTTCAAATAGCGTTTTGTTCTCTTTTCAACCATCTTGCGTTATATTTGTTGTTTCCTGGAACTATAAAATTTAATGATCTCTATAAATAAACTATAAAAATAATGATAATCTATAGGCAAACAAATACCTACATATAAGGTGTGCAAATTAAGTAATGAGACTGGTTTTGCTGCTGGAACTCATATTCTAAAATAGTCTTAGCTGGTCGCTGGTTCAAAAATCGATATTTTTATTAAAAACGTTAATATTTTAAGACGCCAAAAATTTACTCCAATTTTTATGTTTTCAGAATGCTGAAAAAAGCGCCCTCCACAACTTACATCAAAATGACTGACAAATTAAAATTCATCTCCTCAAAAAACCTCCAATCACCAAATTGTGTAAAGGAAAACTTGTTTTTTTAAAAGTTATTTAGGAAATCGAAAATAACATTATAACTTTGACACCCTTTTTCTTGGTTGCCAATAACTTTTGGACTAAGGTAAATTTGGTTAAATCGTAATATTTTACATAAAGAATCTGTAGTTTTGCTGTGGCTCTTTAATAATGGGACACCCTGTATACGTAGACCAAAAATTATTGATTAGCCTATGTGTCTTCCTTGTCCACACAATAACTTCTGAACGCTTTAAGATATCGTCTTGAACTTTGATACACCCATACGACATAGAAGCTTCTGAAATTGAAAGGGTTTTGAGCTTCTGAAATTGAAGGGTTGGGTGACGAATGAGGGTAGTTTCTTTTTTTAGTTTTGATAAAAAAATTAATATATGTTGCTTCAAAATACTATTATATTGTTTTTAAACTATCAACACTTACTGTTAACACCATTTTTTATTAGGCAGAGTCATCGATGGAAGGGAAAAAACGATGATATATTTTTACGATGCAACGTGGTGTAACAAAGGCGTGACATATTTTTTTAGACGACTATAACGACTTCCTGTTTCAATATGAGGCGTTATCGCATCAAAAAAATTACAATATTTACCCAAAAGGGTTGGCTAATCAATATGTATAAATACCTGGGAAACGATTACTGAAATTATTTGAGTTACTTCGAAAGCAATGTCTCGATTACTGTGGATTGGTGCCATTTTGGTGACAGTTTATTTTAGCTGCGGTAAGTGAAAAAAATATTAATGTAATGTGTACAGGAAGTTCAAAAATATTGCCGTATTTAAGAAACTATGATTTGATGATCTTTGAACATTTTAATAATGTTTCTGATTAAAATAAATTTGTGTATTAAAAAATTTGTTCACAACTGGTTTGAGTAGGTCATTTAAAATACACATTTTTATTGTATTCTTCAAATGGATTGAAAATCTAGGCCTTGCCAAATGGCCTACACGTTCACCTGACATTACGCCACTTGACTTCATCTTTACTGAGTTTAGATCAACCCTGAATTGTTTCCAGTCGTTCCATAAATCAGTTATCGAGATATTGAGTGGCAAAAAAATTTAGGACACCCGATATATCACTTTTTTTTCTAGTGTCAGCAACATCTCCTCTCTGCTACGTCTGCCACGGCGACTACTGTAACGACCCCTTCAACACAGGCAAAGCTTCTGTGGTCAACTGTTCGTATTCGTCCGGCGTAAACAAAAGAAGCGTGGAAGACTTCGAAACCGACGTCCAAAACAACAGTCTAGCGTCTATGGAGAGCTTCAAAGATTGGCAGTCCCTGGAGAGCAAGTTTATGGGGTTCTTCTTCAATACGGATACTGACTATGTATGCGTCAAGTCGACATACTATAACTGTAAGTAAAGGGTGGGATTTCCTCGAATCGTCTATTTGCCTTTTTTTATTTTGCCTTATTTTTCTTCTACGATAACAGTGTTTAAATACAAGGATATCATAAAGTAAAGGTATGTGAACCAAACTCTGTTCTCCAAACCTGAAGAGGTTCATAACCCATGATAAAATGATTTACTTTCGTTGTACAGGGTCCTGCTCTCAAACCCATCCCAATATGAAATCTGCGTAAACCAACAGTGTAATTTCTACCATGTTCATACACTAGTAACAAAAATTAAAGGATATTAAAAAAAAATCCAAATTTTTGGGTGATTTTCAACAAGGGATAACTCTGAGAACAATGGCCGTGCAGAAAATAAAAAAAAAAAGGAAATTGTAGCCTCAAGTGTCTAGTTTTCAGATCTGGACTTAAAATTTTTTTAGCGGGAGCGGTTCTCACGTAATCATCCGAAAACCAAAAAAAAAAAAATGTTTCCAAATTTTTGCTGGTCTGTAAAATGGTCTGTGGACTTCAAAAATTGTTTTTTCATCATGCGACAATAATGCTCTTTTTAAAATTTAATTTAATCAGCTTTAATTTGACCTCTTAACGAGCTCCGTACGATGATTTGCCGCGGAGTTATCGTCGATCAAAGCAAAAAAAGTCCTTTTCAACTTTGACAATCAATTACTCAACAATTTGGAAAATTTTGTATAACTTTGGATATAGTGGATGAACGAAGGATATCGTCGGTAGTTTTTTAACCGCAAAGTGTCCTCAAAAAAACCCTCAAAGTTGCAAAGCACTGCGATTTTTTTCTTATAGTGCCCCGAAGGTTTAAAGGACTCTTTAACAGCCAACATTATCGCTTCAAAAAAAATTTTTATCAATCGCCACCGATTGTGTCTTATAGAGAATGTTTTGCAGTTTCCAAAACCCTACCTCCATTTTCTGTACGATCATTAGTTCCCGGGTAATTGATTGTCAAAGTCGAAAAGGACTTTTTGCTTTGATCGACGATAACTCCGCGGCAAATCATCGTACGGAGCTCGTTAAGAGGTCAAATTAAAACTGATTAAATTGTCTAAAAGGGCTTTATGGTCGCATGATGAAAACATTTTTTTTTGAAGTCCACAGACCATTTTAAAGACGAGCAAAAATTTGGAAAGCTTTTTTTTTTTTGATTTTCTGATTACGTGAGAACCACTCCCGCTAAAATCCTATTTTTTAAGTCCAGATCTGAAAACTAGACACTTGAGGCTACAATTTCCTATTTCTTTTTTTTTGCCGGCTTGTTGAGAAATCACCCAAAAATTTGGATTTTTTTTTAATTTCTTTTAATTTTTGTTACTAGTTTAGTAAAATTGTACTAAACTTAATCAATAGTCGTTGCTAGATACTTTTAAGAAATGTTTGGGTCACATATAAGAAAGATACAATGTGTTTCCTTCTGTTGCTTCCCTATATACACTAGGTGCAGATATTATGGGATATAAAAAAATCCCAAATATTCAGGTGATCTTCTAAGAACCGTTGGGCTTAAACTTGGGGAAAATAAATTTTCAATATATTTTTTTTTAAATAATTAACGTTTCTTGATAATGAAAATTTATGTTATTGCTAAAAAAACCTTTTTAACTTACAAACATGAATAAAACGTGAAAAATCGATCCATATATTGATTTTTAGCACAAACGACAATGAAAAACATATCGCAGCGCTTTGAAACTATCAGGGTTTCTTTGGGGTACTCTAAAGTTGAAAAGTTGCAGTCAATATCCTTAGTCTATCGATTGCAAAGTTATGCCAAGTTATGCAAATATCCCTAATTATGCAAATTTTTACTTCGTTTTTCTAAGAACAATTTAGCTTCGAAAAATGTTTTTTAGCAACAACCAATCACTACAACTTGAAAATGATACTTTGCAGTTTTCAAAACCCTACATTAATTTTCTTCATTATTTCCCGAGGAATTAATTCCCAGTCAAAAATAACTTTTTTTGCTTTGAACGGCGGTAACTCAGTGAAAAAATCATAATGAAGAAATTATCTAAAAAAAATAACCTTAAAAGACAGGCACAAATTTCGAAAAAACAATATTTCGATGGTGTCGACTCAGTCATTAATACTTATAATCATAAGTATTAATACTTATAATCATAAGTATTAATGACTGAGTAATCATCACCATCGAAATATTTTTTTTTCGAATTTTGTGCTTGTTTCTGAGTAATCACTCAGAAAATGTTGACGCTAAAAATTTTTAAACTCAAGATCCAAAAACTAGAAACTTGGAGCTTCAATTTCCTTTTTTTTTCTTTTCTCTATAATAATTTTTCCCCAAGTTACAGCTATTTGAAAATCACTTAGAACTTTGAGATTTTTTTATATCCCTTAATTTTTGCGCCTACTGTTAACTATAAACACGTTAGTTTGTCCCTTAATTTACTTCCTGAAAATATACTAAATTTAACCGTTAAATTCTGCACGTACTGCACCTGTTATGCAAACAAACAACTATATTTACATGGTCTCTAGTCAAAGCAACGTATTAGCAATTAAGTCAGTGACCGTAGCAGCTCCCACAATTCAAATATGTGAGTTTTCTTTTTGCTCCTTGAACAGAACAGATTTATACACATAACGACTGTTTGCACAGTTTCGCTATTTAAAGAAAATACCCATAATTTACCTCAAATACCCTTGCTTATAGATATAAAGACCGCTCCAAGAAATATGGCTGATTAAAGCGAAAGTAACAACTGTGACTTTTTTACCCATGAGCTCATGGGTCACATACGAGGTGTGTAAATTAAGTAATGAGACTGAGTTTTTAAAAATTGTCTATTCGAATGGAATTACAATTCAGTATTGTCTCTTTCAAAATAACTTTCTTGGAAAGTCACACAGCGCTGAAAACGGTTGTTCCATTCCTCATAGCAGTGCTGGAACTTATATACTGGAATAGCCTTCAGCTGGTAGGTTACAGCCGTTTGAATGTTTTCTATAGTCCCAAAATGACGTCCCTTGTAATTGATTAATCTCGGGAAGAGAAAAACGTCACAAGGACTCAGGTCAGGCGAATAGGGAGGCTGAGGAGCCACAGGAATGTTTTTACCGGCTAAAAAGTCGTTTACTGAAATGGTTGTGTAACAAGACGCATTGTCGTGATGCAACATCCAGTTGTTCTTGATGTTTGGTCTCACACGCATGACCCTTTTTCGAAGTTTTTCAAGGACTTTTCTGAAAAAGTGTTGATTTACTGTTCGGCCTGGAGGCACAAACTCTTTGTGGACAATTCTTGCATTTTATCTTCGACTTGCTCATTCTTGCTTTTTTGGGGCTTGGAAAGCTTGATGTATGCTATTCCATGCTTTGGCGCTTGGTTTCCGGGTCGTACTCAAACACCCAAATCACCAGTAATGACACGTACCATAGAATGGGGATAATTTTTAATCGATTCCAAAAAAGTCAAGACACCTTTCTTCCTGATGTCCTTTTATTCTTGAAGATGAAGGCCTTTCGCTGTGTGGTTCATCTTCAATCGACTCTCTTCCTTCTGATAATACCCTAAACCACCGAAAAACCTGGGCTCTTGAAAAAACACTGTCTCCGTAGACGTGTTGAAGTTTTGCAAAAGTATCCGTTGCGCTGTGCCCAAGTCTGAAGAAAAACCTGATAGCGCACCGTTGCCCAAAATTAATGTCACACATTTTTAAAACGCACTAAAAAAAGTGTTTACGAAAACAGTCGCAAAGAGCAAACAAATGACTCTAACAAGTTCAAACTCGTACTGAAAGTGCATTACATGTTAACCTACCGCCCTTCCAAGTCCCGTCTCCGCAGTATTGCTAGATCGTGCGCTACGTTGCCAGTCTCATTACTTAATTTACACACCTCGTATTTCATCAATTGTGATTCGATATCACACTTCTAGATGCAGATAAATATACCTGAGGCAGGTACAGTCATCAACGAAAATCATAAGGCCCCCGTCTTTGAAGGTTGCTTAAATTCTGATCATTTTCGTACAATGTTGTTATTTTGGTGGAATTACAGCTTGTGAAATTCTGTGTTCTGAATTCTAAAATCTCGTTGCTGACTGTACGTGTTACTTATCAACCATTAAATAAATTGAACGTAATAAAGGTAATAAAAAAACAACGCGTAAAATAACTGAAAAACATTTTTTGACTATGACAATACTCAAGAGTGAAAAATATATTTTATACAACGATCAACAATTTATCGTAGTAGATTTTAAATTGTACACATCTGAATTCCAAAGATTTCTCTCACCAAAAAAATTAAACGTTATTGGATATTCCAAAATATTTCCTAACGTATCAACAGATTAAATAAACATCAGATAAGTCGGTAACTTTGATCGATAAAATAATGGATTCGATGTCTTAGATAATCCTAAAAATAATGGCCTATCGTTAATAAAACATTTGTATATAAATATCTTAACATTCCACTCTGGAAAGTTTAATAAACGTCTGTTAAAATACCTAGTATTTTCTTCAAGCGTTCTTAAATCATTTTTACGACTCCACAGCTAATTTTATATTGAGGTTGTTCAAAAGCCATTGCGTTTTTTTATGATTTTTTTATTTAAAAATGTGCATTTTGTTCCATCTTACCATTTCTTGCTTGGGAACTCGCCCTTTATTATTAGAAGACTGAACCAAGTAACACAATTTCTTTGGAATTTTTTTACTATAATAACTACTACTTAGATTAATATTTTAACATTTTGAACTTGTTTTTTTCAGATGTTCAACAAGGTAACTGGACCATCAGGAGATGCATGCCCAAGGTATACAAAAATATGGATGCATGCGCCCAATTGTCTAGTACTATCAACGTCGGCTATGGTACTGTGCAATCCTGCCTCACGTGTGACACAAACCTTTGCAATGCCGCTGACGCTGCGACACAGGGCGTTGTGATATTATTTACCTTTGCATTTCTTAAATTTTTATTGTAGCAAATATATTTATGAGTAATAAAAATTTTGAAATAAGGTGTTAATACAAGCATTTTGTGTCAGTACGGCCTAGTCCTTATACCACGGTATCCATCGCTGTGATTTCGAGGAACAATATCCCAAAACATTACCTACAGTTGCTTAGTGGTTCTTCTTTCCTGGATTCTAACCCTTACATTTTAAATCCGTCCTCTAGAAGAATTTTACATACTTACAGAGTTGAAATCATCCAAAACCAACTGGAAAACACCATGATTATCAAACCTACATATACGTCCTAGGATAGCTGTACTTATTTCAAGCAAAACACTTGGGTTTCCATTCACAACGACCTCAAGAATAGCCCGGGAACGTTGAAGGTACCCCAAGGTTGATTACGACCCTTATTGCGAAAGGTAAATACTAATACGTAACTCTAATTCTGTCAATAAAATCTAAAGAACCCCGCAATAATCTTATGGAAATTGGGTTTCGGTCAAATCGTCTGAATTTTGGACATGTTTTATGTTTCGTCATCCCATGCAAAAGTCTCAATGGGCACAAAAGCTCGAAAATCAATACTTTGGCTGCTACGGAGCTTGAAAGCTCCAAAGCTCCACCACAAATTTATTTATTCGTGCAGTCTTTATAGATTTTTAAATAACTTATTTTTTCGACATTAATGTCTAAGTCTATGTTTTTGAGGTTGCTAAATTCAAATCCGATGTCAAATTGTCCAAATCGACACGTGACAGCTGTCAATTAGCTGTCAAAGTGCCTTAAAAAAATGCAAATCTTATTTTTATGTTATGAGTTTATGCTGTTTAGGTAACTCAGTTCTTGTATGATGTGAATACAATAATTCGACAACTGGCAGCTGTCAACAGGCTGTCAAATAGCAGTTATAAAACAAAAATCTTCAGTTTTTGTTATAACTCTATGTTTTTTTAGGTTGAATTCTGAATGGTTGAACGCTGAATTCAAATATGATGTTAGTTTTACGAAATTGACAGTTGGCAGCTGTTAACTAGTTATCAAATAGCGATCAGAAAATAAAAATCTTCAATTTTTGTTATGACTCAATGATTTTCAGGGTGCTGAAATCAGTTCTGATGACTTATAGACATAGTTTCCAGTTGTCAGCTGTCAACTTACTGTCAAATAGTGGTAAGAAAATAAAAAAACTTTAAACTAAAAAAGTTTTTATTATAACTTTATTTGTTAAGGCACTTTGACAGCTAATTGACAGCTGTCAAGTGTCAATTTGGACAATTTTACATCGGATTTGAATTCAGCAACCTCAAAAACATAAACCTAGACATTAAAATCGAAAAAATAAGATTTAAAAATCTATAAAGACTGCACCAATAAATATGTGGTGGAGCTTTAGAGCTTTCAAGCTCCGTAGCAGCCATAGTATTGATTTTCGAGCTTTGTACCCATTGAGACTTTTGCTTAGGATGACGAAACCTAAAACATATCCTAAATTCAGACGATTTGACCGAAACCCAATTTCCATAAGATTATTGCGGGGTCCTTTGAATAAAAATACTTCTTTCTTTAACTAAGTTATAAGTAAAACTTCAATGTACCGGTAAATAGCGGAAAAAAATAGTACATTTTCACAACACTTCATAACTCGACAAAGGGATAAAATATAAAACTGAAATTTGTATAAATTACTGAGTAAAAGCCCCTTATTTTTTTTATTTCTTCTGTTCTGTTTTTTCGCAATTCGCATTGAAAGTGAGGGCTCGACACATTTGAAACATATACTATAAGAGTGCTACATATTTATAGACCCTAATTCATCAGAACCAATGGGTTTCCTTTCCAAATGTCCTTGATAATAGCCCGGGATCGTTGTGGGTACCCCAGGGCTGATTGCGGTCCTGTATTTCAACAAAAGGTTAAAAGACTAATACGTAATACTCTGGACATATTGGCTACACGACAAAAATGCAGTACCGCGTGAATAATAGAAGAGACACGCTGCACCAACGAACATCGAATGGGCGAATAATTAGTCCTACGGCGTATTTATAATAACATGCACCGTATTTTAATCACCGTTCTAAGTACCGGCGTGTACAGAGCCCCATTTCTGGAAATGTATGCAAAACGTATTCAGCTAATTCCCACGATAGCGATCCGCCTGTAATTATATTTATACGGCGCGAAATATTGACGAGTTGTTATTTTTACGACGGCAACGAATGCAGCAGAAATGCACTTCCTCGTGTACACTTGAAATTATTAATGGCCGTACATATTTCATACTGGAGTGGAAACGCTATGCGCTAGGAGTAGTGTCTGCGAAAAATACAGTCGGCGACGAAAGTCAGCATACAGAAACTTTTTGAAAGTCGCTTTCCGACTAACCTCCGATACTCTCACATTGTAACACCCATGTCCTAACAGAGTTGTCGATGAGGGCTATCGCGTATGACTTCGCCGCTAGAGGCGCTAGTGTGGCGTGAGGTCTCCGAAAGATCAAATGTCACTGTTTGTGGTGGATGACGCGGGTTTATTTTTAATTAGAATAATGTGAATATTTTGCAATAGGTGAGATTAATTATGGCAAATATGAGTTACGGGTCAATGAATGTCAGTTCTTTAAAAGCGGAGCTAAGAAAAAGGGGTGCAAAATTAAACGGGTTGAAAGAACAGTTAATTCAGAGGTAAATTTGTTTACTGTTTACAAACACAGTTTTTGTCAAAAGTATGCTTATTTACCGAGGTTACAGCTATGTTTTTTTCTTTTTTACAGACTTCAAGACTATGATAGAAATAATAATTTTATTGGAAACTTATGTCCTCCTTTTTTTCCGAACAAAACGGGACTGCGCAACATTGCGGCATGCTCGATATTTTTACGGTACGGTTTTAAGGTATTAAATATGTTTTAAATGTAAACTTTGGTTTCACGCCCGTAGTTACAAACTTTTACAGCTATAGTTCAGGACCTTACTAGACAGTGGCGCCAACTGGTGAGTACAAAAACGGTAGCCCTCATTCTGTAAGGCGGGACTCGAACCCACTGACAGAGGTTTAGCAGATGGCTCAGATTGCCACCTCTGGTACCACCTACTGCCCGACTGCCGATGCCTCTGCCCGACAAACTTCTTAGAGCAGATGAGGTCATCCATCCGAAACGTTACCCGACCTCTTTACCATGCGTTGTGTTGTTTTTTTTGTTTTTTTGCTTTGTCTGAAAAGATATCGCTACGAAAATCAACATTGTGATGTTTTAAAAAAATCGTGAGTTAACTCCGGAAATATTAAAGTTCTTGGACTCATATAAAAGTCCTCAGATTATTTGTCTAACTGCGCCGTATTGTAAAAAAAATTGTAGACAGAAAAATGTCTGAACTTAAACCAAATATATGATAAAAATTCCTAAAATCCCTGTACGAATAATGACTAATATCCCTCTAAAACCCGCTGTGTTTTATTAAAATTTCATGAACAGCGATTTTTACGCAGACTACGAGGTGTGGCTGTTAAATAACCGAACTACTGACATAACACTTTTTATTCGTTACCAATTACAGTAGCAGCTTTTTCGCCTTCAATGTACTCCCCCTTGGCGATCTCTACACCGCTCTATGTTGTAATAATTATATACAGGATAGCCACTAAAAACTATTCAACTGTATAAAACAATTTCCCAACATATCCATTTTAGTTGTAATGATAATTTTATATATCTATCAAATCATAAAAAAAAGTAGGTATTGTATTGTAGGTTAAGTAATTAACTATTATATTATTGTAAATTATTAACTAATGATCTTATTGTATTTACCTATTAACAATAATTGTATCTCAATAAACACTATTATTTATAATAATTTTTGACAACTCCTGCTTTACCTAAGACATATGTATCTCTTTAGAATAAGAAAAATTGTTTTGCTATTGGCAAAACATAAGTGCATATTTCAAATTAAACACGTAATAAAATAATTAGAATATATACATATATTTAACACTAGTTAAAGTGTTGACCAACAATTATTTTAGATGGTAGGTACATATATTGAAAACAGATATCTATTCAAATCAGTAATTTATTACTTATTTGAAAAATAATGTTTCTTTAATTCGCTCTACTGTAAAAGTGTTCAATAAATATTGTGGATAAAACTTTCTATTACATTTGTATTACATAGTTGTTTCATTCATTCAAGAAAATTAAACTCTCGAATTTCGTTTTCGCGGGTAAACATCCTTTCATGAACAAAACACTTTCTAAAACACTTATTCAATAAATTATTGTATATAAATTATTTCATCGTTCCAATTCCATGGTCGATATTTATCAAAATTATCTACACAAATGTAACATGTCTACATAAATAATAAGTTTAATGAAAAATAGCAAAAATATAAGCGAAAATAATTCGACTTCTTATGGCAAATATTGGGATCGTGGGCACAAGGTGACGTCATGCGCAAAGCGGTACATATTTCAACCCCCCTAGATATAATACCTTCTATTTTGTATACCGTGGAATTTTGCCCCTTTCAGCGCTGATTTGACCTTGGGAAATAAAAAAAAGTCACAGAGGGCAAGGTCGGGCGAGTGTGGTGGATGTACCAACACACTAATGCCGCATCTTGCAAAAAACGCCTTCACAGACAAAGCAGAATGGGCCGGTGCATTGTCTTGGTGAATCTTCCATGATTTGGTCTTCCACAAATCGGGTCTTCGTCTTCTTACACGCTCACTTGACTGTCTGACTCCGCAGGGACCCAGTGAACGTAAACAATGCCTCGTATGTCAAAAAAACGATCACGCTTTGAATTTGGATTTGCTCGTCCTGTTTTTCTTGCCTTGGCGATGCTCTTCCAATGCATGGATTTGCGCTTTGTTTCGGGGTCGTAAGTAAAAAAAAAATTCATCACAAGTAATCACCATGTCTAACAAGCTTGAATCAGTGTCAATGTTATTTAGAATGTCAACGCAAATTTTTATTCTTGATTCCTTTTGCTCGGGAGTGAGGAGTTTTGGCATCTTTTTTGGCGCAAACTTTGCGCATGAACGATTCTTGCAAAATCTGACACATCCTTTGTCCATTCCTGTTATTTCAGCAAGCCCTCGGATGCTTAGACGACGATCTTCGCGGATTAATTTACCAATTTTTTCAACGTATTCGTCCGTTTTTGACGTTGAGGGCCGGGCAATTATCCTTGTTCTCGGCAGTTAAGTTGTTAAAAAAACCGGGCGCATCATGACTTTTAGTGCTGATTGTAGGTGTGCGTGAACGGAAACCCATTGAAAATAAATGTCAGGCAGGTAAAAAAAAAAACAGGTCAAATGCAATCTGCATTTGACCTGTCTTACTTAAAACTACCGAAATATGTATGTGTCAGTAAGTTTTAATCAGCTTTAAAACAATTCTGCTTACTGCTTACATTCAGACGGTAATATCTTGAAGGTTACAGAAATCTACATTACCGAAAATATTCAAAGAAATCAATACAAGGCATCAACTCGTTTGACTGGCGCCTTCGCCATTTTATAGACACTTTGAAATTCAACTACAATTTAGTAGTATATTATTAATAAATAATAAATAATAGTAATTATTATTTATTTCTTCAATTAAGTAAAACACAAAAGCATACAGTAGCCGAGAGAATGCCTTCGTATTTATTATGTACTATGTGTTTCAGATGTATTGAGCCAGCACTTTGACCGTTTACAGAAATAACCCTGTTTGACCGAATTAAACCATTTTTTCACATGTGATCAGTGGTGGATTTACACTAGGGGCAGTCGGGGCTAGTGCCCAGGGCGGCAAATTTTCTAGGGCGGCAAAATTTGGAAAGGAAAAACAATTTTTTTGTGTTATCAAAAGTTCTCAATAGTAATTTTTTATTATTTTAATTAATCATTTATTATTTAAGGGATAATTCAAGAAATTCAACTCATACATTATACTGAGTTTACGAACGTAGAAATCGCATATTGAATATTTATTACTTTAGCTGTAACAAACTGTAGCGCAGAACGATCGTTTTCTGGTTTGAAAAGAGTTCAAAACTACTTACGTTCTACAATGAGTGCAAATAAACTCAATAGCTTAGCTATTCTATGCATCGAATCGGATGTACTTCAATGTTTAGATTGTGAAGATGTAATCGACCAATTTGCTTCAAAAAAGTCTGGCGTGTTTGCCTGTGAAAAAAATTATTGTAATATAATTATGAGTCAAGCTTAGTGCAAAATTTGTAGTTTTAAGAACAAAAACAAATATTTTTTCATATTATATTGAAGTATATAATATATATAACAAATTATTTGCAATACATTAAATATTTTAATTTTTTAAAAATAAGATATCAAATCTATATAACTTTGAGTGAAATTTCAGTGATGGTGCGGCATTTTTTCCAGTGCCCAAGGGCGGCAGAAATTTAAATCCGGCCATGCATGTGACTCCTGTACTGTCCAGTATAATAGGTTAAAATAGCAAAAAGCTGCGTGTACGAGATATTCGATATTGAAAAAAAAAAGTAAAAAGTGGAATAAAAACATTTTCACGTGTTAATAATCGCACAACAAATAATGATGTAAAAATAATTTCGGTTTTATCAGAAATGTATTAAATATATTAAAATATAAGTAATGGAATTCATAACTTGACAAAGGGACAAAATAATGAGCCATTAAAAAAAACGTCATCAAATCTAGCTAAGGACGAGAGAGATGGAAGTCGAAGCTGGAGGCGAGACTTTGTTGTTGTCAAACTTTTGACAAGTGGCTGTCACAATTTATAAAATGAATGACTGACACATAATGTGACAATTAAATATGGTTGTACACTTAAGATTACGAATAGAAATACTTCTTTTTTGCTCGGCCAACTTTGATGACGTTTATTTTTTTGAATGGTTCGTTATAAAGTTGAAATTTGTACGAGTTGTTAATAAATGCCTATGTTATAGGCTACAAAATTGTTTACATCACAATTTTTTCGCAATTTACATCGAAAGTGAGGTCTCAATACACTTCAAACAGATTGTGATAAATATTTGTTAAAAATCATGACCAGAACAGCGAGAAATTTAAAATGTCCGTAAAAAAAACCTTATGAAATACGACACGTTGACAGTTTTAATTCTCAATCCGTCCAATCGCCCCTCGAAACCCGAAACTCTCCTCGTAAATCGTCGAAACGTCGCAAATACATAAAAATAATATTTTAACGGTCCGCCGTAATTCCATTATGGCCCCGCAATAAATTGCTTGTAGACGCAGGCTGCGAGGAGGTAAACCGAATTTGTAGTTCGCGTCGGAAACGCGAGTTTAATTTAAACAAAACACCTGAGGCCGCGAATTGATTTTTAAAAATGTCTCCGAAAACAATATGGCACCGCCGAGACGTGGGATTTTTTTATTACCCCCTCCGCTTCCCTCGCTGCCCCCTCGTCTCGCGTCGCAGTCGATTGCTTCGAATACGAGACGAAGCATTTTGCTGCTGTGTTGTCGCGACAGAGTCGGACTCAGGTCATCATTATTCCAAAGCGATAGTTCACAGAAAATACATCATAACACAACAATGAACACTCGAATAAACATACTAAGGGGCTAACTGTTACATGACTGGAACCGTAGCGGGAACCCATAAAAACTCATAAAATATGGGCCTAAAACGCAAAGAAACTTGACTCGCAAATTATAAGGCTACAATTGTTTAATTAAACTATTAATTCACAATTATAAAACTGGTCCATATTGCATTCACACTCAAGTTTGTGATGACGTCACGGAAAGACCGCGACAACTTCACAGTCCCAGAGCAATATACTTGAAAACTTAACTGGTGATGTCGCTACAGTTACACAAAGCAAATATGGGTTCCCTATTACATATAGACATAAATTATAACTCAGTTGTATAAAGGTCATGTTGTTATGACCCAGCTTTGCCTGCTGATGTGATTACAGACTCTTTCCCTACGTCGTGGCATCCAGAATATTGTTCCTCTTCCAAGGGAATACCTGTTCCAAATACTTGTTTTCAAAATACCTATTTTTAGCAAGTGAGACTAATATTTCGTCGGTTTTAAAGGTAAAATTCATCAAGTAACACCAAAGCAGTTGTGAGAAAACTGCAATTGTCTAACAAGAGATGAAAAAATGAGTATGAGTAAACCTGTGTATGTACTAAGGAAACCCATATTTGCTTTGTCCAACTATAACGACATTACAAGTTAATTTTTCTAGTATAGTATCCTGAGATGCTAAATATGTCGCGGTCTTTGCGTGACGTCATCACAGACTTGTGATCTAGATTGTGGCGAGAATAGATACACTGGATGATCGAGTTTTTTAATTAGAAACTAAACGTTTAAATAAATAATTGGAACCTTATGATTTGTAAATCAAGCTACCTCGCGTCTTAGGCCACAATTTTATGAATTTTTATGGGTAAGTTATGTGTTATTTTTCGTCTCTGGACTCCGTCATGTAATAGTTAGTCCCCTAGTATATTTATCCTAGTATTCAATATTGTTTTATGATGTATTTTTTTTGTGAACTATCGCTTTGTAATAATAGTGACCTGAGTCCGACTCTGTTGCGACTCGCCCGACTCACATATCTAGTTATCAGTAACGGAATTGTAATATACAATTCAATCCGTTCCGTTGCTTATACAAGAATCGAGTGTGTGACAAAACGCCGGTGACCTCGAAAAGTTTTGTCTCACAAATAAATGTTCACTGTATAAAATATTCACTGGTAGTCTCCCTAGTGACTGAATTATTCCGAAAAATTGTTCGAGGCGTCGACCATCTAGATCAAGGGCAGCCGTGTCTTCTGTGTTAGAACAAGTGAAGCCCAATTTTGAGGTTGAAACGAGTGGAAAGCGTCAGGGCCGCATTCAGGAAAATCTAAAGGGACTTGGGCTGTAAAAGCTTCGTTTATCAATATTTTTTTCATAAAAAAATAAATGTAAGTACTTGGATATAAGTACCAAATGACAATATATTGCCGATTGGAATAAAATTAACTTACTAGGAACAGGAGTAACCCCTTAAACAGAAAAACCCCTTACTCCGTAACCCCTTTCACTCACCCACCGGTTGCTCCAATCGGTAATCTTGCCCGCCTCATACGCGTAATATTAAGAATATTTTACTGCCGCCTGTAGACGTACGTATATATGTATGTATTTCCTCTTCCGCCGGCAGAATTCGCTAGCGGTGTATCGGAGCGGAGTTTGTTTGGAGTTTTTGTTCCGCCACGCTTAAATAAAATTTCGAGCCACCTCGTTGGCCGCGGTCCGCAAATGAAAATACCCTCATACATAAATAATGGCGGCCTCAGGTTTTTCGGCGGAATTTCCCATTAATTTTTCAGCGCAATTAAAAGTATTGGCCATCGGTTCGGGGGGCAGACTGGAGAAAAAAATTATATATGGAATTCTAATAAATATTATTTGCATTATTTATTCCGGCTCAGTGATTTTACTGAACGGTACACTATGAGGTAGAAAATGGCTAGCATATGAAACCATTTCACCTAGAAGTTTTAGATTGATTTCCTAAAAATGAGGTTTTACAAGCTTTTATTTAACTTGCAATGTATGTTTGTTTGTTTGTTTGTATGTATGTTCAGGTCAAATCTTGCAACTGAATTTTAAAGCAGTTATCCGCAACCGATTGAGATGAAATTTTGCATACACGTTTAGTTTGGATGACAATGCATTGTTAGCTAAGTTATGTCATTCTAAATTCAAAATGGCGGACGGTCTAAGATGGCGGAATAGTTATTTTTTGCGCGTTCCCGTGATGTGGGTATCAAATGAAGGCATTGGCTGAGAAGAAATACGAAAATAAAATGCATTTACTCTAAATCCAATATGGCGGACCGCCCAAGATGGCGGACTAGTTATTATTTGCGCACTCCCATGATATGAGTATCAAATGAAAGGGTTAGCTGAGAAGAATACGAAAAAAATAATAAAATGACTCTACTCTAAATCCAATATGGCGGACCGTCCAAGATGGCGGACTATTTATTTTTTTGTGTACTCCCATGATATAGGTATCAAATGAAAGGGTTTGCTAAGAAGAATACGAAAAATAAAATGACCACTTTAAATCCAATATGGCGGACCGCCCAAGATGGCGGACTAGTTATTTTTAAGCACTCCCATAATGTGGGTATCAAATGAAAGGGTTTGCTAAGAAGAATACGAATAAACTGACGTTTGCGTTCAACCCTTCGAGCAGATGGTGTACTACTGCCCGGCTAAACAGTAAGACTTAGCGGGGTCGTGTCTTAACTAATATCCTATACCCTAGGCAAATTCTAGCGGCGGTGAAAAAAATTCAAAATGGCGAAGAACAAGATGACCACCATACCAATTTTAAAGAGTTATAACTTGGTATAGGTTAGGGATAGTATGAACAGGTTGAGAAACATTTAGTTACAAAAAACACGACGATAACTAGAAAATAATAATCATTTTTTTTAAAACAAGCTTAAGAAAATAAACTTTAAATTGAATCAAACCCATCAATTTATTATATTACACAATTTATATGATATAAAAGCTTGTCACGAGATTTACTTGTGTAAATAAACAAGAATGTAATAATTATGTAACTTGATCTTGACATAAGAAAATCTAAGAAAAAAAATATGTATTCTATAAAATAGGTAACTCGGGTAAATACATCTACACAAGTAAATCTCGTGACAAGCTTTTATATCAAATAAATTGTGTAATGTAATAAATGATGGGTTTGATTCAATTTAAAGTTTATTTTCTTCTTTTTAGATCAGTTAAATAAAAGCTTGTTTTTAATTTTTTTTTTATTATTATTAATTTATTTTTATATTTTGGTCAAAGGACACCATCGTTTAAATATATCCATTAGTTGATTCATTAGTGTTGGTCTGAGTAGAGGTTGATGATAAGTTGTTCTTTCAAAATCTAAGGCCCTGAATTCATGGACTGTTTGAATTTTTGAACTTAACTTCTTGTGAGTGTACATCGACAACTTTTAGTGAGTTTTGCCAGTAAGGAAAAATGGTATCTTTACGCTTACATTACAAATGGAATGTGTTACTTCTGTGGCAAAAAGGTAACCTATTTCTTGTTCTATGTCTACCTTTGCTACGCAATGATTGACTTTTGATGTTAACATTCAGTAGCCTATGATGATGATTCAGTGACCTACCTCAGTACAAACATTCTGCGAGAAAAAAAAATAGAAGAGACTACTTCCTACTTTCTATTAAATAATAAAGAAATAACAGTCAACAAAGAATAAATAAACTTATTTTTTTAACATCACAGACGAGTTGCAAAAGTCTTCCTGGCACACGTGACAGCTGTTCAATTTGTAACCGTCGTCTTCTTCTCTTAGCTGTTGGCAAATGTTGCTCTCCGATTTCAAGCCGCACCTCCTAGTGATTATTGATTTTGTGGAATTTTCTAAAATAGAAAATAATACGTTTTTTATATTCTGCACCCATGTATTTTAGTATCGTTTTGTTATCTAGCTAGCTAACTTAATATTATGCTGACATCATCCCCATATATCACACAATGTTGTTCTAACAATTATATCACAATGATGTGATAGATTTGTTTGGATCAAGGTGGACATATTCAGCCAATGCTTAAAATTGTTTTTATGAATAAAGTTTTAATGAAACCTTGGCTATTTTCTCAATTTGTAGAAATATAAACAAAGATTTTCTAGTCGGAAAAGTCATGACGCATTTTTTGGGTGATTTTTCAAAGGTCATTTATTAATAATAGAGCAAAGTTCAATCAATGATGCATTGCCCATTTTGATTGATGGTCTTTTCCATCTTTCTGGGAGCTGCATGATTCCGCGCTCGTAGAAAGACCGCTCTTTTCCAGTGAAGAATTGAGCGAAATGCTCTCTGATGACCTCATCAGAATCGAACGATCTACCATTCAAATCGTTCTGCAAGGAACGAAACAAATGGTAATCTGATGGGGCAAGGTCCGGTGAGTAAGGAGGATGAGGCAAGACTTCTCATCCAAGCTGCAGAAAATTTTGGCGAGTCACCAAACTAGCATGGGGTCTCGCGTTGTCGTGGTGGAACACTACGCCTTTGCGATCGATGAGTTCTGGCCACTTCTCCGCAAGAGATTTATTCAATCATATAGTTGGCGACAGTACACATCGGAATCGATCGTCTGGTTCCGCGGTAGGAGCTCGAAAAACACCACGCCCTTATAATCCCACCATATTGAGAGCATAACTTTCCTCTGGTGAAGATCAGCTTTGGATTGTGTTTGGGCTCACTCAGTTCCACCAGACTTCCAGTTCATCGCCTGTCACCAGGCGCTTCAAAAATGGATCGATTTTGTTGCGCTTGAGGTGAATATCGGCGATATAGACGCGATTGGTGAGATGATTTCTTTGAGTTCATGAGGAACCCATATATCGAGCTTGCTGATGAATCCCTGCTTCCGTAGATGATTGTGGACGGTGGATGATGAAGGTTTAGTGTCTCCGCAATGTCACGAGTGATCGAATGTCGGGCTTCGATCAGTGCCTTTATTTGGTCGTCATCAACCTCCATGGGCCTTCCGGAGCGAAGAGCATCGGTGACATCAAAGTCACCACAATTTGGTGAACCATCTCCGGCACTGACGTTCTTGTAAGGCATCGTTACCGTAAACTTGACGCAATTTTTCACAGGCCTTGCGTTCTTCCCTTTGCGGAGATAAAAAAGCAAAATATGCCGAAATTGCACAGTTTGTCTTCCATTTTCAACTTGATGTAAAAACCAAACGACGCGACCAAATTGACTACCATGACTTTTACGACAACCTTAGTATTTAAACCCTTACAACATTGCGTTTGAAACGTATTTAAGTATAATCTATGAATTATCTAATATCAATAATTTAATAACAATATGCAATAAAGTAACAAATGGCATTACAGTGACGTCGTTGGTAGGTCTAATTACAACGAAATACATCATTTTTCCATTTCAACAGCATTCATTATCATGAGTAATCATTTCAGTATATAATTTAATTGTTCTGCGAAAAAATGCATAAGATTATACTCACGTTGTGTAACCGCAATACAGATAAAATCCTCATTATTAATGTTGCCTTGAGTGAAAACGGATTTCCTACAGTCCGACATAGCCACCGATGTATTCAACGAATTCGAGCACAGATTTCCATCCGATAATGTGCATTCGAAACAGGTCAATCCATTCACTAAAACATTTTTATCGATTATTGTTTGGCTAAGAAATATCGTCAAATATTGTCAAGAATAAAAGACCCCTTATCGCATTTTGTCACAATACGAGTAGTTTTAAATACATATATCTTGAAACTGGACTAAGAATTGTAGCTTTTTTTAATAAGAATGTAACTAGAGATTAAAGAGTCTTACATTCTAGAACTACTTTACTTTAGTCCAAAATAAGTCTGAATGTTTTGAAAATATAGGAGATAGTTTAACAATTTTAAAACCACAGTTTCGAGAAACATATCATTAAATCTAAACACACTCCGAAACCGAAATAAAATATAAAATAGTATAAATAGTTTTTCAGTGTCCTTGACAAGCCTTAATCCCTTCACCTGATCAGAATTATATTTCAGTATTCAAAAAGAAAAATAACATTTATCAAAATTCGCTAGAGTGTTACTGACAAAAAAATATATTTTAGATTAACATTTGTTTAAAAACATAGTTGCCTGGGTACGAAAAATATTTACTTACCAAAATGAATGGTAGTAAAACAAAGGACGAGCTCACCCAGCCGTCTTCTATTTAACCACAACATTCTGACTGAGCTGTATATCTCGGTGAGCGAGAAATAACTATTTAAAGCAATTCAGTGCCGGAAGCAGTGACAAAGAAACTTACTTACAAAGTAAGGAATGGCGTAAGTCGGGTTCTCATGCATTTTATCGCAATTTCATTAATAACGAGTCATACAGGGCTAACTTAAAAATTACTTACTGATTTTTGTATGGTATCAAATATACTCGTTGTAGGGTATTAAATATACTCGTTCATTTCATGGAGCAAATGATGAGCAACGTCTTTAACACTATCATTATTTTCGTACAGTACATGAAACAATTGTGATTAATATTAGAGCCAGTTGTCCAACTGATCTGAAGATTAAAAAAAGTCTTTTTTTTTACAAAATATCCAATATCCCTAGATCTTTGTAGTTCTCCGGTTTCTTATTACCTAGGAAGTTGCTACATACATTTTTAAAGGCACTCCCTATTTGCTTTTCTCGAAAATGTAGTTTCAAAATTTTCCTCTATAAAAATTCTTGTATTTGCGGCCTCCTTTAAGCTTTGTACTCTCTGGAAATTTTAAGATAAAGCACAGTTCAATTTCAATCTCTGCTATCAAAAAGTAAACGTCCTCTTGTAAAGTTATTTTTCTTTCACACCAAATGCATATGCTGTTAGCTATTACCCTTAGAAACTTCTACTTAGTATCCTAATTATGAGATTAGTTTCTGATATTTGAATCTATTTTTTGGAAAGCAGTTGGTGCCATAGCCCCATACACTGACGGAAATTAATCTATTTGATATGCAACCACCAATACACCTCTGTACAAGCCCGTTTGTTGTCGCAGCAATAAATACACCCCGTGTATTCCTGGTTGCGTTTACAAGTATTTTCCTCACTCTCTCTGCGCTTATTACAAGTTTTCATTTGTTCTTTGTGTCGCTATTTTTCGGCATCTTTTCCGTTTTATTGTTTCTTCAATGCTTGCGATTTGGTTAAAAAAATATATTTGGGCTACTCTGTAATTATTAGTGTACGCCGTGACGTACATCCTACAGTTCTGCACTTCGGATATGACACTGGAAGTAGATTTAGCGGTAAACGGCCGTCAATGGTAACCGCTAAGTGCGTATTGAACGGTTTTCTTATTTTAAACAATGCTTTATCGTGGTTTCTCACTTCCATCTAATCGAAATGGACGATAATTTGTAACAAAATGTATTGTATTTGCTGGCGACAAAAAAATATTTTAACCCTTTAACGCCCAAGTGCACTGTCAAGAGACATGAACTTAGATGCTCATATTACTGATTTTTTCAATATTCTTTTTTTTTTAATCGTCCTTTATAGCACTCAAAAACAAATAGAAACGTGCCTCGAGACGTTTACTTGAAGGAAACACAATGAGAACAATTTAATTTTCTCATTTTTGAGGTTAGAATAACTAGATGTGGCAAAATTCAAGGAGTGATATTTCTCGTTTTTTACCAGTTGCGGGATCATTGACGCAAAAGAAGAATTTTGAAAAATTATAAGCACTCTGGGGTTTTTGGGGTCGCTGATCACGATCCTGATGTCAGAATTTCAAAATTCAAGATGGCGGATCCAATATGGCCACACCATCCCGAATCAAATTTCAAATTTTTCGATTATTTTGCCTCAAACTTTGTAAACTAGGGGTTTTCGGGGTCGCTAATCACGATCCCGATGTCAGAATTTCAAAATTCAGGATTTCGAAATTTGCTTCAATATGGTCGCCATGTCATATCTACCATCCTGAATTTTGTAATTCTGACATCGGGATCGTGATTAGCGATCCCGAAAACCCCTGGATTATAAAGTTTGAGGCAAAATAATCGAAAAATTTGAAATTTGATTCGGGATGATGGCCATATTGGATCCGCCATCTTGAAATTTCAAATTCTGACATCAGGATCGTGATCAGCGGCCCCAAAAAACCCCAAAGTACCAATAATTTTTCAAAATTCTTCTTTTGCGTCAATGATCCCCGCAACTGGTAAAAAACGAGAAATATCACCCTTTGAATTTTGCCATATCTAGTTATTCTAACCTCAAAAATGAGAAAATTAAATTGTGTAATTCAAGTACACGTCTCGAGTGCACGTTTCTATTTGTTTTTGAGTGGTATAAAGGACGATAACAGCTGAAATTGCGATTAAAAAAAAGAATCCTGAAAAAGTCGCGTTTTTTGATAGTTTTTGTTAAAAATTGAAGGTTGCATCAATTTTTTTAACGATTCCATTCGAACGAGCGACCTCGAAAACATAGGAAAACATAGTTTTAGTTATTTTTTTCTATCAGTAATATGAGCCTCTAAGTTCATGTCTCTTGACAGTGCACTTGGGCGTTAAAGGGTTAAAAACGTACACACACAACTCAGCCATTTTTTAATTAAAAAAAAGATATTTCTTACCCACCACCGAAAGTTTTGCGACAGACTTTTTTGTTTGAGCGTTCTGTCCAATCTCCTGATTTGAAAAATGAATTTCGTGTCAACTTTGACAAAAATCTACTACAGAATGTCTCTGCCATTAAGCTTTGCACCGAATTCATCTTCATTTACGATAAAAATACAGAAGCGATACTCTCCAACTGTAGCCAAACGAAAACTAGCTGAAATAATAAATAATGCACTTTTAAAAATAAAATATTTATTTTAAAAATGAAAATGATGTTTTTTAATGGTTTGTAGGTGATTACGCAAACCTACAAACCTTAGCACCAATCACCACTGCGTCAACGTAGATAACAGATAACATTGGCCCCGAGACCGATCCTTGGGGTACCCCTTTGAAGTAATCCCAACTCCAGGCGCTTGGTTATTAAAACTAGTGCATGCGGTGTCAGGTTAAATTTGATAATCACTGATAGAGAACTGCTTCCCAAGCCTCTCAACTGTGCTCGCTTAAAAACCGTTTACCAACGCAGCAGGACGGCTTTCGGACGAAAATTATTCGCGTCGAAAGAAGAAGCGGGACTCTGTTTGTCGGGAATTAAAATCCAGCGTTACTATTATTTGTTAATGGTCGTGACCTAGGCCAACTCGATATTAAATACCGCTTGAAAGGCGCCAACTAGGATTTAATAATTACGAAATAAATGGGTAGAGGATAGGGGGTGGATTTAATTCGGGGAGGCGATAATGAATCTACGCGGTACGAGTCAGTGGCGTACGCTGTCTGAGAGGGGTCCCTTGAAAAAGTTATTGAAATGCAGTTTGAAAAAAAATGGCGCCAAAATAAGCATTTGATTGTTTCGACGAGCATAGTTTAGCAGTTTAAAATTAACAAAATCGTATTGGAAGCAAAAGAAAAATTTAATTTGAAAATAAAATGTTGTCCCAAAAAGGTTCCCAACTGTCATTTGCGGTTTAAAATTGCAAATATTTCAGAAAATATTGGACATACAATACATAAAGGAGATTGTACGTGAAATGCTTATAGAATCCTGCGTAGAATAAAAAATGCAGTAATATACAGGATTTTCCATTTAAAATAAGCAAGTTGACGTCTACTTCTGGCACAGGCAGAACTTCCAGACCACTCAAAATATTTTAGTTAAACAGAATGCGTCGATTTTACTTTGTAGCCAAATTTTCAGAATTTTAATATTCATACACTAGTAACAAAAATTAAAGGATATTAAAAAAAAATCCAAATTTTTGGGTGATTTTCAACAAGGGATAACTCGGAGAAAAATGGTCGTACCGAAAAAAAAAAAAGGAAATTGTAGCCTCAAGTGTCTAGTTTTCAGATCTGGACTTTTCAGCGGTTCTCACGTAATCATCCGAAAACCAACAAAAAATATTTTGCTGGAAACTGCAAAACATTCTCCTATAAGACACAATCGGGGGCGACTGATAAAAAAAATTTTTTGAAGCGATAATATTGGCTGAAAAAAAGTTTGCGAATTTAAGGATATTTGGAAAATTTGGTATAACTTTGGATATAGTGGATGAACGAAGGATATTGTCGGTAATTTTTTAACCTCAAAGTGTCCCCAAAAAACTCTCAAAGTTGCAAAGCGCTGCGATTTTTTTCTTAGTGCCCTGAAGGTTTAAATTTATCGTTTCGGCCAAAAATCACCGTAACAAACAATTTTTCGGTTTTTATGAATTCTTTCAACTTCAATATGATTTTTTGGTGACAATCCATATTTTTTGGCTAAAAAACATTACTCGTTGGAAAAAATCGAAAAAAACCTCTTTTTTGAAAAATCGAGTAGCAAAAATTATCTAAGAACAAAAATGTCTTAGAATTAGTCAATGAATACCCTCAAATTTTTTTCAGAATTTTTAGAGATGATTTTTTGTTTTTTAATAAACAAAAACCATCCCTAAAAATTCTGAAAAAATTTGAGTGTATTCTTTGACCAATTCTAAGACATTTTTGTTGTTAGATAATTTTTGCTAAGTTCAATAGATTCCAAAAAATTCCGATTTCGACGGCCGTCGAAAGTCAGATATCTGACTTTCAACGGTTCGTAACTCGCTTGGAGTTGATTTTTGGACCTTGGTGCCATGAAAACTTTTATTCAGAGGGATTCAAAGGACAACATATTTCAACCCCAGAAAAATTGTCCATATGATCCTTTTTTAATTTTTAACTTTTTTTCAACATTATCGCTTCAAAAAAATGTGTTTTATCAATCGACCCCGATTGTGCCTTCTAGAGAATGTTCTGCAGTTTCCAAAACCCTACCTCCATTTTCTGTACGATCATTAGTTCCCGAGTAATTGATTGTCAAAGTTGAAAAGGACTTTTTTGCTTTGGATCGACGATAACTCCGCGGCAAATCATCGTACGGAGCTCGTTAAGAGGTCAAATTAAAGCTGATTAAACTGTCTAAAAGAGAGATTAAATTGTCTAAAATTTGGAAAAAATTTTTGTTAGTTTTCGGATGATTACATGAGAACCATTCCCGCTAAAAAAATTTTAAGTCCAGATCTGAAAACTAGACACTTGAGGCTACAATTTCCTTTTTTTTTTTATTATTTTCTGTACGACCATTTTTCTCCGAGTTATCCCTTGTTGAAAATCACCCAAAAATTTGGATTTTTTTTTAATATCCTTTAATTTTGTTACTAGAGCAGTTCATCCACTTAAACAAAATTATTTGGGGAGAAATATACATCGAAACCTTAAGTAAAAAAAGCAGGGGACATAATATATTTTTTAGAACATAAAATGTATATTTAAATAGACGATTTGTACATTCGATTGCTTGAACACGTACTGTACAGTTTGTTATTGCAATCGCGTCGCTGCAAACTCAATCAACATGTTGCGTTAAGTTCGATAATGATATTTGAAGTTTATAATTCAATAGGGTACGGAAAGGGCCTCTACCGTGGAAATCTCTGGGGAAAATACGTACACCATGGCCCAAATATTTTTTGACACCAGCTTGACACTTTTTCCGTGAGTCTAGAGTTACTGTTAAAAGTTATTATAAATTTTAGAATGTATTTCTGATAACAGTTTTCTTTTAATTCCAAGGATATTTCCCATAAGAAATTTTAGGTTATGTTATTTACGTAATTTAACTTGATGCAGAAAAACGATAGATGCGATATAACATTTTTACAAAAAATATTTGAACAAAACTAGTTCAAATTTATACATACATAAGAAACTTACCTACATTTACACAAATTTAAGCATACGAGGTATGTAAATTAAATGATGAGACTGACAGCGTAGCGCCAGATCTAGCAACACTACGGAGACGGGACTTGGAAGGGCGGTAGGTTAACATGTAATGCACCTTCAATACAAGTTTAAACTTGCTAGAGTCATACACCATAGGAAATTGCACCTTCACATATTGGCGATACGTGTGTAGAAGAGAATAAGTTAAAAGACACCAGTAAGGACAGACAAAGACAGTTAGATGCCACATTGTTTTACGTATTAGAAACGTATGAGACCTGCGCGTAATATAAAGCGGAGAGGGGGTATTACCTACACGCCTATCGCTGAATTTGAGTGGAACTCAGTACTTTTTCGCAGCTATGGATGTGTACATCGACTTAGCTGTATGAAACGAAATTCTTACATAATACTGACTTTTACAATTATCCCATACACTTAAAAGAAGTGTACGAACATAATTGTATTTATTTTCAAATTTTTGTATTCCTTAACTAACCGGTCTGCAAGAAAATAAAATTGAAGTTCAATAAAAAATAAAAAAATAAAAAATATAAATCAACACGGTTATAAGACGAAAGAAAGAAAAAATGCCCATTGAATAAGTTCAATTCAGTTCTTACGCGTTCTAACTAGTGTTGTAAATATTCGGATGATTTTAATATTCGGATAATACGTAATAGTACTAAAAGAGTATTCGGATGCATTCACTAATATGTATTAATTTTTATACGTGCTTTTCTTCTATACGCAATGTCACGGCACACGGCACGGTATCGCATTTAACTTCTCGGTATTCACTTCCGTATTCGTATGTATGGAATACTCCCTAAACATTAAACGCCACAGGTAAATATTTTGTTGGCATTAAGGAACCGTTTAAAAAAATGGCCCAACGAGGAATCGCCTAAAATACCAACCTAAACATTTAGTCTCGTACTGCTGCTCCGCAAGAATACTCAAGTGCCTTTTGTAGACCAATAACGATATAATAACTCAATTCACACGTGCGCATTATAATTTATGGGCGGGCGTCCCGCCTACATATTTTATTGCTACCCTATCACGAAAGACAGAGAATAACGCTCATAAAAGTTTTAAAATGACATATCAGTCTGGCAACTATGGATATAATATTTCTCTGTCAGTTCCCTTTATTTGAAGAGTTTATTCTTTTCTATCTTTTAATGCTCGGCTTTGAAATCTTGGACTTTCCAACCCTGTATGTTTGTTCTTTGTGACTGTTTTCGTAAACAGGTTTTTTCTAGTGCGTTTTAAAAATGAGTGACATTAACTACGGGATCTTGTGCGTTCAGATCGTCGGTTGACGACAAGAATGATCGGGGAAGAGTTAAATTTGAATCACACCACTGTTCATCAGATTTTGACTAACGAATTGGGGATGAGAAAAAATCTGGTTCCAAAAAACCTTTCGCAGGAACAAGGATGCACATTAGGAGAAAAAGGCGTCTTGCCTTTTTGGAATCGATTGAAAATTATCCCCACTTTATGGAACGTGTCATTACTGGTGATGAGACAGGTGTTTGAGTATAACCCGGAAACCAAGCGCCAAAGCATGGAATGGCACACTTCAAGCTCTCCAAGACCAAAAAAAGCAAGAATGAGTAAGTCGAAAACCAAATGCATGCTGATTTGATTTTTTGATAGTCAGGGAATTGTCCACAAAGATTTTGTGCCTCCAAGCCAAACAGTAAATCAACAGAGAGGATCTTTTACAGAGAGGTTCTTGAAAAACTTAGAAAAAGTTAGGTTATGCGTATGAAACCAAACATCAAGAACAACTGGATGTTGTTTTCCATTTCAGTAAACGAGTTTTTAGCCAGTAGAAACATCTCTGTTGCTTCTCAGACTCCTTATTCGCCTGACTTGAGTCCTTGTGACTTTTTTCTCTTCCCCAGGTTGAAAATCAACTCAAGGAACGCCATTTTGGGACCATAGAAAACATCCAAATGGCTGTAACCGACCAGCCGAAGGCTATTCCAGTATATGAGTTCCAGCACTGCTATGAGGAATGGAAGAACCGTATCCAGCGCTGTGTGGCTTCCCAATAAAGTTATTTTGAAGGAGTCAATACTGAATTGTAATTCTATTCGAATAAAAAAAATTAAATAACGGTATCACTACTTAATTTACACACCTCGTATCTACACATATCTCAAAAAAATCTTCTTGTAAACGGTGTAAAAAGTTTCAAACGAATTTGTAGGAAAATTACTCCAGAAAGGAAAATTTCCTTTTTGGTGTTTATTAATTTCCGAAATTTATCTTTTTAAGTAAAATATCAGGTAATTTACCAGTTGCCTACCTCTAGTAAATAGACATATAATAAATCAAACAACTTCATTTCAGTTTTATACTAGTTAACAGTTAACATAAAGAAATTCAGACCTCCATTCAGACACTTGACTTTCTGTGTATGCGGTTTTTTTTTTTGACATAATACCATTTTTTCCATTTCTCTTTATACGTAACATGAAAGTAAAACCATTCTCGCCATAATTCTGGTGGAATTTGCTTGTGCGTTGTTTTTGTCTCACGCGAAAATAAGCGCATAAATAACGAGTTATTTCCATGACAAAGTAAAATATTGTTTACCAAGCAGCCCCGTCAAATACTCCTCGCTGCAAAATATGTATTGTGGACAGTCCCAATACACTAATGTCATTCGAGGGCCAATATCCCCTCTTAATATCCAATCAAAATGTATTAATTCCGAGCATATACAATCTGGCTACGCGCGTACAAACATATACGGTGTGTATGGAAGCGCGAGGGACCTATTTGACGCTCTGTGTATCTGGTTAAATATCGGAAATAGTGTCTCTCCAAGTTTTGGAAAAGCGAGAATTACATCGTGTTCAAAATAAATAAATAAATAAATAAATAAAAACGAAGTCAAGTGGTTTACGGAAATTTGAAGGCATGTCGTTTCTCGTTGCGGACGCTTTAAAATATACAAGGTGTTTCTTTCTATACGAAACGAGTTCAAGTTGAGCAATATAGACGAGTCAAGTGTGCCATGGAATTATGTCGAGACAGTTGAATGTTATCTAGAACCACTTAAACTTAATTTTGACTTAACAGTTTTGTTTTCTTGTAGGTGCATTTGTTTTCTTGTAGGTGTTTTTGTTTTTTTTTTTATTCGAATAGAATTACAATTCAGTATTGACTCCTTCAAAATAACCTCCCTTGGAAAACCACACAGCGCTGGAGACGGTTCTTCCATTCCTCATGCAGCTCAATTCGTTTGAATGTTTTCAATGGTGCCAAAATGACACCCCTTGGGGTGATTTTCAATCTCGGGAAGAAAAAAAGTAACAACTCAAGTGCGAACAAGGCTGAGGAGACACATGAATGTTTTTACTGACTAAAAACTCGTCAATGGGTGTGGCGATTGTCGGACATCCAGTTGTTCTTGGTGTTTGGTCTCACACGCATGCCCTTTTTTCGAAGCTTTTCAAGAACCTCTCTGTAAAAGTGTTGATTTACTGTTTGGCCTGGAGGCACAAACACTTTGTGGACAATCCCTGGCTATCAAAAAAGCAAATCAGCATTTGATCTTTGACTTGCTGGCTTTTTTGGGTCTTGGAGAGCTTGAAGTGTGTCATTCCATGCTTTGGCGCTTGGTTTTCGGGTCGTACTCAAACATCCAAGTCTCATCACCAATAATGACACGTTCCATAAAATGGGGATCATTTTCAATCGATTCCAAAGTCAAGACACCTTTCTCTCCTGATGTCCTTTTGTTCCTGCGAAAGGTTTTTTGAAACATTTTTGAGCAGATTTTTCTCATCCCCAATTCTTTAGTCAAAATCTGATGACAGTGGTGTGATTTAAATTTAACTCTTCTCCGATCATTCTTGATCTGAACGCACAAGATCCCGTATTCTATCGACATTTTCATCGGTTCTTGAAGATGAAGGCCTTCCGCTGCGTGGTTCATCTTCAATCGACTCTCATATTTCTGAGAATGCCTTAAACCACCGAAAAACACTGTCTCCGTAAGCGTATTGAACTTTTGCAAAAGTATCCGTTGGGCTGTGTCCAAGTCTGAAGCAAAACCTGATAGATTTATAGATAGTTTTATAAGTAGACATCGTTGTTCATAATTATTGTAACTCAATTTAAAAAAAAAAAAAAAAAAAAAATAAAAGAAAATCAAAAACACATCTTTCAAATGAACGCGCTAGTAAAAAAAACCGGTTTACGAAAACAGTCGCAACGCGACAGAGGCAGAGTAATCACATGAGTCGTGATATAGACAAAATATACACCGAAAGAAGTAAAGCAGAAAGACGTTGTGATAGCGAGGTGATTGTTCCCGTGTGACACCTTCGTTATTTTGAGAAAACTTCTACAATCGTTATTTGACCAGCGCCTTCTGGACAAGGTAAGCTACTGTGTTCTGCCGATCACCGGTTGGCTTTTTTTTGCTCTTTAATCTTGTGTTTCTATTTATGTATTTTACATAGATCATAAATCACGAAACACCTACTAAGTCCCGTATCCGCATTGTTGCTAGATCAGGCGCTACGTTCCAGTCTCATTACTTAATTTACACACCTCGTAATATACGCTTCTGCACAGGGTACCGTAAATCCTAATGTATAGCCTCAGGTTTTCTTAAAAATCCTCTTAAAATTTTCTAAAAGATTGTTATAAATCATAGAGATCTTCTAGAATTAAGCGAATTTAAAAACCTGTCAAATTTCGTTAATCAAATTTGGTTACTTCTTTTTTTTCCATTTCAGTTCGTCAATAGAGTGGCGTTTTTTATTTATTCTTTTGTAGTTAACGCACGAAATTCCGCAACAAACCATTGCATAATTGAAGCGGTCGTCGCATACCTTTTCGCTTTTGTGAAAACACAATCCGCTTCGATTTTGTTTTTACGAACTACCGCCGGTGCGTTTATTAATGCTGAAAAAATACGCGGACCGACCCCCTCCGTCCCTCGCTCCCCGCGGCCACGACGGCGCGGCCGCAAAAAATAAAAAAATAACGGGTAAATATTAGCGGAGCAACGCTCCGCAAATAATTTCCCCCCCGGTTTGTTTTCTCTCTTTTTGTTTTTCCCCCCGTCTGTTTATCATTATTGTTTTTTTATCGCCCAATCGGAAAATTGAAAAAACAAACGAAATACATCGACTGAAATAAATCAAATTTCGTCTCGTGGAACAAAGCGGGCCCATTGGCGTGCAGAGTTTTCGTTTATACAGGCAGCAGCGAAAGTCATCATTAGAGCTCGAAGGTTAATAATAATAATAATAATAATAATAATAATAATAATAATAATAATAATAATAATAATAATAATAATAATAATAATAATAATAATAATAATAAAACTATTCAGTGGGTCCAAGACAATCTCAGGCCCTCATTGGAACTACTAGGACCTTCAGCGACGACATCAAAATGTCCTTTGGCCTAGATAAGTGCGCCACACTAAGTATCGTGAAGGGAGCCTCATAACAATCCGAGGTGTATGCCGACATTCATCAACTACCCGGAAGAGCAATACCGTTACTTGGGAGTGTGTCAAGGTGGCAGGATCAAAAACACACAATTGAAGAAGAATTCCAAGAGAAATACAAGAGCCGTGTGACAAAGTTGCTGAATACGCTTTTATCTGAGGCAATCTTATCAAAGCCATCAACTCGTGGGCTGTCCCAGTGCTGACATATTCTTTCCCGGAATCGTCAAGTGGTCCGTTACTGATCTCGACTGCCAGCACCGACTTACCAGGCGGCGTTCTAACTAAATTCAGACAATTGCATACGAACTCTTCAGTAATTCGACTCTACCAGCCTCGAAGAGGAGGTGGGAGAGGAGTCTATTGAACATCAAGAATCAGTGCCTGAACCAAGAAGCTTCCTTAAGAAGAAAAATAGTAAACAACAGGACCCGCTAATAACAGCAGTAGCAAGAGAGGACTCAACGTGAGCCTGGGATGTGAACTTATTCCGGTCGACGTACCAACAGAAGAGGAGGCTACCAGTGGATGGAACATGCTGCAGGGACGTTTTCCGAAAATGTTACAGCCAGACCACAATCGACAAAGAAAATCGTTAAAATGGCTTACCGACGGCTATCTGTACCCCGAAACCGAAGCTTCTTGACTGCCATTCAGGACAGGTTATAAAAACAAGGAATTACCAGAAGCATATCCTGAGAGACGACGTCGAAGATATATGTAGAATGTGGATTGCAGGCGAAACTATAAAGGGTGTCCATGTCCGCCCTTTAGCAGGGAGTCAGCTATCTCATCATCTCCCACAACCAACTTGCGAAGATGGTGCACCAACAACTGGCACTTAAGGTTGAAGCTCCGCCATACTACAAATACACTCCGGAAGCTGTGCTGGAATCGGGTAACAGTGATGTACTGGGATAGGCAATCACCGATCGAACAGTGGACTTCAACCGACCAGACATGTACTGATCAACAAGGAACAACGAAGAAGGATCATCATAGACAAACTGTGCCACTTACTCACAACATTCAGAAGACTGAACGGGAAGATCGCGAAAATACGAAAATCTATCAATCGAGCTGAAGCGCCTGGAAACTGGAGAAGGTGGAGATGTACGCCCTAAATATCGGCAGAGGGCGTGATGACGACCAGATTCGCCAAGAACATCGGCATTAGGACTGTCTTATAATATTATTCGAAATGGCCAGAAGGAGTTGTACTACAAACCTGTCATAATGTAAGAAAGGTTTTGGGACAGGATAATTTCCCCCTCGCCTGAGCCTAATTTCTGTTGGAGGCGGGGATGAGATATCAAGCCATCACTGTCTGCAGCAGGAATGGGTGAATGTTTCCCACGTTGATGCTGAGAAGTGTGACTATAAAGTCGGCAAATAATAATAATAATAATAATAATACTCACCCTATAATTACTCCGAAGAGTAACCCCTTAGGTTCTCTCAGGGACCTGCGCCACTGGGAGCGACTTAAGATTATTTCGGTAACGTATTTGCTTTACAGTTCCGAGGAAACCCAGAAAACTCAGAACATTACAAAATCTAGGGCATGTGCGGTTGGATTGGCATCTATGCATCCACACCTATACACTAGTGTATTAGTGGTTGCATATCAAGCCCTGGCGGAGAAAGCGAGACAATTAAAAATCGCTACCCCGGCTGGGACTCGAACAACGCGCACAGAGGTATCGCGACTGGAAAGACGGTGCTTTAACCCACTCGGACATAAATTATCAATAACACATCAAATTAGTAACAGTAAATTCCGACAACAATAAAAATCCGACAGTAGCAGCAATACATGTCGTTTATATCCTTCAAAGTTCTCCTCGCTCCATAGTGACTGTAGACTGCTAGTCACACGCTTACTAATTATTTCCATGTGCTTTCCAACGTCATTGAAGCTATCAAATACCCTTCCACGACTTTTGCCTCATCCAGTCCCCCAACCACTGCGTTAGTACTAGGTCTAGTCTATCTTTTAACTTCCGTCGCTTAATATTACACGATACCATCATTTTTATTAAATCCAAGTTAAATTGTGTGTGTGTGTGTCTCACGCACTCACATCACCAAGCTCTGGAAGTGTGGTACAACGCAGGGTCGGACTCGTAATCCGTCATGTCATTGACGGAAGGACATAAGAGAGATCAAAAGGACAGGAGTAAAATACATTATTAATGTACATACCTATGGCTTGTGTCATTCAGAAACTCAGACTGTCCTCAGTGCTTAGGTATACATTGTCATAACCAGTAGTCTTTCTGCATTTTTCTCGTTAAACATGAGCGATTTGGCCTGTACATATGGTTATATTTAGATGGAAAATGATCGTTCCACTTCTACTGAAGTTAAAGGTGCAAATTCGAAATAGTTATCATGGACAGAGGACGACACACCACGCACATTATTTTCACGAATTTCGCACAGTTGTTTGTTGTCACTAACATCAGTATATTATTATTGTTTACATCTACAGAGGACAATGCACGCGTTTCTACTATTTCTATACTTTTTAGCCGTTGTGTACAAAACCCAGTTACTATCTATCAATATCGGGGGTGAAATATCTGAAACACCTAAAATTAGTATCAGAACATTAACGACCTTATTACCGCAAAAATCTGTTGTTTCGTTCACTGTCAGCCACAGGAATTTAATGCGTATGTCTTCTTTGATATTTCCCATGACACGTTGATGTGTCTTGGAAATAATGTGCAAAACATTATGCACAAATCAAACCAAAATTCCTCTTTTACCAGTAATATTTTGTTGATGAATATTTGAATCTAAATGTCTTTCACACTCTCGTCTATATCTCTCTCGTCTCGTATACAGTATGTCCCCGGATCTGGTTTGAAAGAGGAAAAAATTTTGTGTTTTTGATTTCTCAGAAAAAGTCACTCTTGATGATCTGCCCTGCTTGATTTCAAACCCCCAAAACACAAATTACTTTTTATATAACTCAAACCCAAGATAATACTGAGATAATAATACCGAGATAATAATACCGAGATAATAGACTTTCACAAAATTGTATAAGTAATTCTAGTTGGCGGATTTAACCCAATAATTTCGTTGTCTAGGATAATATATGCTATAGAAACTCAATTAATTAGTTAGTAGCTAAAAAAATTATTCGAATTACTTAGTCTCATGTTTTAATCATTGAATTAAACAACATTATTATAAAATGAAATCAAAACTAAACCAGAATTTTTTTATTCAAATAATGCTCCTCCATTTTCTGCACAAATTTCAATTCGAGCTCTAAATTCGTTAAAACTATTTCTAATTTCCTCAATTGACAAGGACTTGACTGCATTTTGAATCCTTGTTTTTAATTGCTCTTCATCATTTTCTAGTGGTTCACGATAAACAATTTGCTTTAAACATCCCCATAGATAGAAGTCCAATATTGTCAGATCCGGGCTTCTCGGCGGCCATAAAATGGGACCACTCCTTCCTATCCAGTGTTCATTAAATTCGGAATTGAGCCAATTACGGACAGTAACGGCATGATGAGCAGGGCACCCATCTTGTTGGAAAAACATTCTCGTTCGATAACTTAAAGGAAGTTCATCAACTTTATCTGTTAAAAAAATTTGTAGCATCTCCAAATATGTATTACGATTTAAATTTTCTTTGAAAAAAATAACCAATGGACCAATAATGCCATTTATATATGAAACCGCACACCACACATTAATTTTTTTGAAATATTGTCTTCGACAAGAAATAGTAAGGTGGGGATTTGTTTCACTCCAATACCGGCAATGCTGAGAGGAAACGACGCCGTTTGTTGAAAAAGTAGATTCATCGGAGAACAAAATTCGCTTATGAAATCCTACGGCATTTAAAACTCTGTTGCCCATCTCCAAACAAAAATCCAAACGTTTGGCTTCTCCACTAAGGTTTGGCACCCTCCTCTAAGGTGTGCCTGAATTTTGGTTTAAAATGGTAAAATCCGGTTCTGCTTGAAAATTCTCTGTAAATGCGATTTACTTATTTCAGTTTCAATTGCCATTCTTCTAAGTGATAATCTTGGAGCTTCTCTCACGGAATGGAGGGCAAGAACTGAAGCAGCATCATCTTCATTCAATCATTTTTTTTATTTTTTTAATGTCTAAAACAGAGCCTGTTTCTAAGAACTTGGTCACCAACTTCTTCGCTCCGACATTATAAATGCTAACTTCCAGGTATTTTTCGTTAAATTTATTTATAACAACACGATATCGGTCTTCCCCAGTTCCGTAGCATTGAATCAAATAAATTCTTTATAATTATATAATTCAACATTATAGCATATAAATAGTAGCAAAATGACGAAGATTCGATTTGAAGTTATACTGACTTATTAGTTGTCAGCAGTTGTCAGTGATATCTTGCAATGAAATCCGCCAACTAGAATTTTCTTAAAGAATTATAAAAAAATTATGAAGAAAAATGGTATTATCTCGAGAACCGTTTGAGTTATATAAAAAGTAATTTTCGTTTTGGGGGTTTGAAATCAAGCAGGGCAAATCATCAAGAGTGTCTTTCATGAGAAATCAAAAACACAAATGTTTTTCCTCTTTTTAAACTCGATTCGGAGACATACTGTATATCGACCATTGCAAGGAATACATAAAATATGTGATCCGTCTGTGAAATCCTCGTAATTTTCAATAATCTTTTTCAATCTATTCACAAATGGTAACCACTGTGCCATTATTGCAAAAATCCACACAAAGTCAGATAAACTACACAAACCACAATATGTAAATACACTACACGAACTTTAAAAGAAACACGTACACGGTGCAAAATACGTATGTACACACGTTTATTAGTAAATCACTCACGACACATTCAATTATTTTAAGCTCGGCGCTCTACTGCTCGTTCATCGCGCGTCGAGCTAGTATTAGTCGAACAATGGAATGCTCGCTACGCTAAATGGATAAATTGCTTATATCCCTCAAATCCGCTACAGGAGTGTCCCAGCGCGTTACCAAGCACAATCAGTGGCGACCGTATGCACGGGCAAGAAATACACGCAGTTTACAACTACGGTTTATAATTTAAGTATCAGCGTTGTAGCACATTTTCCGCACCCTAGTAATAATATTTTGTAGCTTTTTGCTGCTCCAGTAGTTGTCGTCTCACTTTAATGGCGGCCTTTAGAATTTGTTTCATTTTTTTATTTCGATTTAATGGACTAATCTCTAGAGTCTACGCCTCTCAACGACAGATGGCGCTGTACCGCTTGTTTTTAATACAGGGCGCCACCGTTCCATCCGCAGTTTATTACTTATTCCACAGACGGCGTAATGGAACCGGTGATGGTTCCGCCGCGCATTAGCAGACAATTTGTCGACCGAAAGGGACTTTTCGTCCGCACCGGACCGGAACCCGGAAACGCTCCGGGTACAGAGAGCCGTCCGGCTCATCGACCGATCCGGAGCGGCGCGCGAGACACAGAGTTATGCACATGTTATCAATTATATCATTACTGGATTAATGTAACCGTGGATAACGCGATCGGAATATGCAAATACACTTTAAATGCACCTCGGCTCAACCCGGAGTTAAATACCGGACCGGAAAATCGATGCCTCAATATTTGCGCGGATTTAATAATGGGCGGTTTTATTAAAAATACAGGAGGGTGGGCGTTTACAAATAATATTCGCTCGCGTAGCAACGGCGTTCGACGAAACTCGACAGCAAAGTAGGCTTTGCCAGTTGAAAAGAATGTCTGTCATAGGTTCATGTCTAACATTGTTTTACGAGCTGATGGCCTGGGTTCAAATCCCAGAAACTGCTTTTTTTACCTTTAATGGTTACAAGACGAAACGAAATAGAAAATAGGCATTTTAACTAAACAATCATTTCAAAATAAATATTTGATTACAAACAATTGTAAAAAATGGCCCCCACGTTGTGCCGAAAATAACATTTCTGAGACCTTTTTCAAATTGAATCTACAATTAAACCTTGTGTCCCAACATTTACGCAAGATTTGAAATAAATCACAGATAAAGCACATATTTGAAAAGAAAACACTGTATTTTTTTATTGAAACATAAAGTGCATTGAATAGGTTATGTAGGGAATAGCACATCGGGCAAATGTCCTCCACGGCCTTGCTGGCACATACGCACTCTTTTGTCGAAAATTTCCCGTGACCATTTAGCATAATTGTGGCTGAATTTCCTTGATGCAGCGCTGAATCTCCTCTTTCAATGCATGGGTGGATGTGGGATTTTTGACATAGACCTTTGACTTCAAATAACCCCATAGAAAGAAATGCACCAATTGCGCCAAAAGTTATGAATATTTTTAGATAAAATTTTCACTGTAAGTAGCCGCCGAAAAGAGCTACAATTTGGTCACTCGCGGAAGTCCCTACAACCTTCGTACGTATTACCTTCGTAGGCCGAGTAATTAGATAGTAAAAAAGGGCAATTTTTGAAGGTTTCTTTTTTTTTTCAAAAAGTTGTGAACCAATTTCAATTTTTAAAAACTGATTTTCTTCGTCTATAAGCAGTATAACGTGCTATTTTTTGTTTTTCTGAAATATTTTTTTTTGGTACTTAAAAAGTGAAAAAAACAGTTTTTCACACGTTTATTAATTTTTTGGTTATGTTCCTACAAACCGATTTGATCCAAAACTACTGCACCCAAATTGTACTATTTTTTTACCTAATTGCCAAAATTTTTTTTAACGCTTGAGGAATTTTTACAAAACAATTTAACAATTCAAGACATGTGGGATCGATTCCAAGGCACACTTTGATGATTTTTGTTTACAATAAAGTAATTTAAAAAAATATATAAGTAGTGTCTACACCATCACTTCCTCTATTATGCACGTCAGTGTATTCAGACACAGTCGCCTCCGATTGGCTAAAAATTACGTGGACCCGAAAGCCCCACGGCCAACTTTGCGGTCAGAAAGAACCCGGCGGGGAATTTTCGGCCCGTCCGAGCGAGACGGGGTGAGAGAGCGAGAGCCCGCGTCTAATAAATAATATATAACTGTTTGGTACTTTCCCTCTATTGGCTCCGAACGACTTGTAGAAAAGTTTATGTCGGGACCTGAATAAATTATAGGGTCAACTATGGATGGCCCTTATTCGGATCCAATTCGAGTTCTGTTTAAGAAGCTGATATCGTCGGGGGTGCAAGAGGGCGAGGTAATTGCCGGGGTTGTTATGGCAGAGCTCGTAATCCAACTGCCTCGATATCCACTTTCTATAACTTAGGGAGGCTGTTTGCACTCAGTTCGCCTATCATAAGGTAATTCCAGATCTTTCCAGGGAGAGTATCGGTGTGGATTGAGGATAGTTACTAGGGGTTCCATTTAAAATAGAAACGTAGTTAAGGGTTTTTTTTGTATTAATGATCGCATTATGCCATTTTTGCAGTGGTTGTTGATTGAAGGTTTTGCAGATTGAGAAACCTTAAAAAATCGTCAAAAAACGACATCTTCGTTTTCCAATTTCAGTCGTAAAAAAGTAGTTCCTTGTGGCTTGTGTATTTCCTATGTATCTACATACAACGTGGCAAAAAGTATCACTAATGCCTGTAACTTTATAATAACCTTGTATGAAAAAAAGTTTTTCATCAGTTGATTTGCCATGTTTCTGTCGACAGGAAATAATTTTGTCTTTTCGCGTTTGATTGATATGGAGACCAAATTTATTTTTGTAAATGACAACCCGTAGGTTTTCGCTCAATATCTGAGAGAGCCCCTTTTTTCTCTTTACTCTACACAAATAATTTAATACAGTTATTTTACATAAAAAAAATCGGGAAAAAAAACACGTTTGTAGTTAGTTTTTGTAAAATAATGTAATAACTTAATTGTTTAATTCATTTTAATGAAACAACAAAACAGTAGTTAGCGAATGAGGTGGTGAAAATGACCTCCATTTTACGCTAAGCAATGCCCAAGCCGGTCCCAAAACTCTTCATTAACATTTACTAGGAAGTCTTCAGGAATGGCCAGGATTTCTTTGAAATTTTCGAATGTGTCAAATCTTCAATGTTACCTGGTCGATTGACATAAACTTTACATTTTAAATATCCCCACAGAGAAAAAATCTAAGGGATTTAGATCCGAGGTGCGTGCTGGCCACTTCACTTGTACCCCTTCTGTCCTATCCAGGAAACTGTCCATTTAAATGTGCAGTAAAATGTAGTGGTAGCCCACCTGTTATTAACCAACCATTGTTGTTGGTTAAAATCACATTATTAACATTATTATCACCCTGAAACAACAGTCTCCAAGATGGAATAATGTAATTTCTTAGCAGATCTAAATATTTTTTTCAGAATTTAAATTTCCATCCTACGAAGAAATGTCCAACAATACGCCCTCCAACAATGCCTGTCCAAATATTAACTTTTTGGGGATTTTGTATACGTGCTTCGTGGAACCAATGAGGATTATGACCCATAACCGCTATTATGGCGATTAACAACTTGTAGCTTCATCTGAAAAAAGGATATTTCTTGCTGTTTGGGATATGTTTGCGTTAAAAACCTTAAATTTTGGTTTAAAATATGTTTTCGCCTTGTATAATTAATATTAGGTGTTTCTCAGAATAATGCTAGAGCCGGCCCTGGCATGACGTCCGTTTTTCCGACCTCTAGCAATCGTATATCGCATACTCGTCGTATTTTACTAACATTATAATAAGGTCCAAGCCAGTGGTGGCTCGTGACTTTTTTTTGGGGGGGGGGAGGCAAACAATTTAATGAAGTTTTGTTTCCTAAATTTTTGTAATGGTAAACATTGTTAGTAATATACCGTATAGCTAGGAGAAGGACCTCTACTTGGTCAATAAAATATATTAAGTACATTTGTCTAACATAATGTACTAATATATTTATTGGTTCAACAAAACCATCGGGAAGGTGTAGAGTTTCCGCTAAATTATTTTACAATTAAAAGATACAGTGAAAAATACGGATTTTTGCCAGGACTGCGTTAATTTTGATTTGACGGCCTGAATTGATCACATTCATAATATCTTATTTGCCTAAATGATGCAATTTGCAAACACAACTAATATGTTCCTGACTTTTTGAATGTGTCTATTAAACCAGACAAATTTTAAGATTATCATCAAATCCAGACTTTGTCCAAGCATATTCTCCACGATTTGAAAATAATACACAAGGCCAACAATAATTTAAAAAAAGATAAATATTAAATTTTGTGGGTTAGGTTGTAGGTTCTAGAAATCAAATAACTCGCTTTGTGCGCTATCACGTTTGAGAGGTGGAGGGTGGGCGTGTCTGCTTCCGCTTTGCAGTTTTTTAAATGACCTTTAATGCCACTGAAGTTAAGGGTTAAATTTGTTAACAGACGCAGGTGGTTGCGAAGCGCGATGCCCGCTATCCTGTATAAATACATATGTGAAAATATTGGCATCGGAGGCTTGCCACCACGGCGATAGTCTATCGTCGTGGTGGCAAGGCGCTGGGTCGTTTATGAGAGCTGATATGTTGCAAATTATAGTGCAGGAACTCCTTTGACATATGTTTATTAATATTTTTATTTTTAGAAATTATTTTTTTACCCTATATATGAATTTAAAAATGAAAGGTGAGTATTATAGGTAAATAGGTTTATACATAAAAAAAACTTCTTTTGGAATTTTCACACTGCCTCCTCTGCCTCCTCCCTGACGAACCGCCACTGATCCAAACAGAATTTGTATTCCTCTTGTCCAACTCTAAATGATTTTAAAATGCTTTAATGGAGCAGCTCATTAAAGGACATCAAAAATTTCAACAAGCCTATTTTTAACCTCACAAAGTCAAGCGCTACTTCGACAGAACGCTTAAACACAAACTCGCGTTATTAGTATTTAATTAGGGATTTTTCCCCGTCGAAATAAGCAATCCCGGTGCCGGTTATCCGACCGAAAAACGGCAACAAGATAAATAATGCAATCGCTTCTGAATCACTTTGCTTTATTAAAGGAAAGAACATCCTCCGGAGAAGATCATTAATTGAGGAACATCTCTTGGGCCTTTCGGCGCCTGGGCCGAGGACTCGGCCCCCCTCAGGTGTTAAAATTCAGCCGGATCGATCGTTGAAAAATTTAAAGTACATCGCTTTTGGGCAGCGGCGGTCCGCAGGCGAACACGAAGGGGTTCGCCAGGTGGAAAAAATGCGGGTTTAATTTTAAAAAGGAAATTATTTTTGAGCGCTTAAATTAAATCAAAATTGAGCGTAAATACAATAGAAATATACAGTGCGTTTATTTTATTTTGTCCCAGTTTTAAATGGGTGTCGAAGGTTTTTTTTTGAGCTGGAAAATTCAGCGAAAAATCAGCTTGTATATTATTATTATTAGAGTTCGTGAGAGCGCGAAGTGTAACAGAACCGTAGTCAGTTAACGAATGAAAATATTAATATGTTTACATAAATTATGTAGCAACATAAGTACTATTTTTACCAAATAGTACGGTTAAGTCAAGGATAAAATACCTATAAAAATTAAGATAACACGTAACAATGGCAACACTTACCTACCCGACAAACGTCAGTGTTGAGACAAGGTCCCATGGCAGGTTGGTGGTGGTTTAAACATATTATTATGTGCTTTTCTAAGTGTTCTGGAGTGAAACGGCGACGTTTATCACTTGATATTAACTTGTGTATGGAAAAGGACCGTTCAACGTCTGCTGTTGACAATGGACAGGATGAGAAATTGTTGAGTTCATAGAAAAATACGGAGTCGTCGGCGCTAAAGTATGAATTAATTGCTTTTGTTGCTATATTTAATATTAATTACTTTAATACATATATATTATGATGCGTACGCCTATGTCCTACGGCATATTTCGGGCAACTCTATTTATAAACCTGATAAAACACATGTTATCACTAACGCAAACAATATTCAGAGTAACAAAACTACCTACCTGCGGTAGTAAAAATACATAAATACGGAAATAGTGCATAATCCAAATGGAGCAGTAAAACGTACTGACCAAGGAATGTGATCGGTCAAGTCATAATTTTTCTCAAGCTCTTTTTCTTCCTAATATGTGCCAGGACAACTACCTGCCCCTTACGCTCTGCCTCAACTTGTCGTAATTAAAAATATAGTAATAGCCAAAGATAATATGCAAAAGCAACCAATTTATATCGAGTTTTTATTCATAGGAAAATTACTTGGAAGTTGGTGACTTGCTGTGACTGAATAACAATATATATTTTTAACAATTTTTATTATCATTTGATACGAAAATTTTTGAGGACAGTTGTAAATTCATGTAGTGCGTTATTTACAAAGAGAGTGAAACCATATACATGAATTTCAACATTCTGTGTGAAAGTATCGTGACTGTTATTTGTAAAATGTTATAGTTTGTTTAAATGGCGTGTTATTTGGATCAGTATATACCAATTTTATAAAAGTTACTATATTTCAAGAATCAAGACACTTTCGTCTATGTTTTCTTCGTCATCTGTCCAGTCAGGACATAGTTTATAGCTCCTTTCGGCTTGACGTTATTTTTGGAACGCCCTGTATAAACTAAAATATACTTTACATTTATTGTGTAATTTTTTTCTGGGGTTCTCAAGGGCTCCCAAAGAGCCGCCACTGGTCTGGTGTAGCGCTGAAAGGTCCCGGAGCTAGGGCCGTTTAGCAAATTACGATGGAGTAAAATTTTATGTTTCGGATCGACTTCGTTAACTCGGCGACTGACGCGGGTGGCGGCACGGCCCTTTAAATATTTCACGGCCCAAATTGATATTACAAGGTGCCGCGCCACGCGACGATACGCCGTCACCTTTTACTTAATTCCTTCGTATTTTTATCGCCAGCTCAAGGGGAAATTTTTGCATGACTGTGTTGCGTACATATTTGTCGCTACAGACGACCACAAGAGACGAGCAGCTTGCATTACACCGCTCATTGTAACGTCCCGTTGCCATGAGTTAATTTGTCACATTGTTTTTAAGCAGTTTACGCTGTTTTATTCGAGCTCGGTTCGGATTTCTTTTTTGAGGCGGCCCTGTGTGGTGTTTTGTATTTTTTTTATGTTTACTATAAGTTGTTTGTACTGCGCATGGAAGTGGAGTAAATTAGTGCATTGTCTTAAATACATGAGATGCAGTAACAACTGTTCATAAGATATTCTGATTATTTTGCGTTTCATGCTTACAGTAAATATAGTTTGGTATTTTTTGTACAGTTGTTTGGCTGTTGCAAAATTCCTTGTTTCCAACAGTACCAGTAATATTTTGTTGATGAATATTCCAATATAAATGTCTTTCACACTCTCGGCGTCTACGAAATATATATATCGACGATTGCGAGGAATACATAAAATATGTGATCCGTCTATTGTAAAATCCTTGTAAAAAATCTTTTTCAGTCTGTTCACAAATGGTAACGACTGAGCCACTATTGCAAAAATCCACAAAATCAGACAATATGTAAAAACACTACACGAACTCTAAAAAGAAACACGTACGGTTACAAAATACGTATGTGCACACGTTTATTAAGTTAATAACTCACGACACATAAAATTATTTTAAGCTCGGCGTTCTATCATTCGTCCATCGCGCGCATATAGTCAGACAACAGAAACGCTCGCTACTCTATATGGATAAATTGCATATAACCTTCTCTCCGAATCGCCACGGGAGAGTCCCAGCGCGTTACCAAGCACGATCAGTGGCGTACGTATGCACGGGCAAGAAATACACGCGTATATAATTTACAAGGCGCTTCCAAAAATACGATTTATACTTTAATTATTATAGAGTTGTATAGTGCCGACTCTGTGTTATAGCACACTTTCCCGACCTTCATTATTACTGTGTATGTTGCTCCACTTGCCCCTCACTTACTTAACGTTGAGGCAAATAATAAGTTTAATGTCTACTATGTATACTACTTTGCCTCAAAAAAATATATATGTATATATATGCTACCGGCCGGCGGAACCCGCTCTAGCCCGGTGTAATCCGTATCGCGGCGCAGATTTCTCAACACTTTGTAGGCCCGACGGGGACGCTTTGTAACGCACAAATTTCTATCCTATAAAAATTCCATTAATCCCTCAAAGGCCCCAACAATGGAAATTAATTAATTGTACTCTCTACCGCCAGAGGTCCGTCCCTCTGGAAATGACCGAAGTTTGGATAAAGAAGGGCCTTCAAAGGACGAACGAATGGGGGCTGTCGGCGGCGCGGGCGAGTGGGAATGCGCAGGGCCGGACCTAGGAGTGGGAGTCTCGGGATCCGAAATAAATAATTGGGACTAATTGAATGTTAAGGAGGTAATTTTTGTTTCTTCTGGTAGGATTAGAGCTTGTGAAAGTCTAAGAGCCCAAGTTGAAGGTGACAGAGATTGTGTGAAAAGATAGCTAAAAAAAATGTAAAATTGTGATTTAAAAAAAAAATATGAATAGTTCCTAAAAATATCCTTTTCAGAGTTCATGGAGTCATACTAAGGGAAATGTTCAGAGTAACTCTGACTAACTGGGGCATTTTCTAAAAAAAAATCCTAGACATTTCCAAACGTTCCTAGACAAAATTTCTAAAGTTGAACCAAAAAATATCATATACAGAAAATATTTAATACTCCCGGTTTTTGAAAACATCGCTATATTTTCACACAATCGATTACAATAAACCCAAATTCAAAAGAGTTAGAAAATAGGCATTTTTGTTTATTTATAGATTAGATAGTTTCGTAATCCTGGTTTTCACAAATTCCGCCTTGTTTAACTTTTTATAGTATATAAATTGACAGTATTCACATTGTTTAGCCTGTCACCTGATTTTGTTGTTTAATTTAATCATTAAAACAAAAAAAAACTGTCAATTTTTAGGTAGAATTTTTTTATGTGACCTGAACCTGGCTTTATTCGCTTGTAAGGGTATAAAACTATTTAAAAGAAGAAAACCTCAGATCAAATTTTGTTTAATTTCTTGTTTTAAAATCGAGAATTAGGGCCGGCTCGGATCCGGTACTGGATAGGGCGAGCGGGTCGCATTTGGCGGAGGCGCCGGGTCCATCTAATGAAACCACATATTAACCTAGGGCGCGGCTAATAGCAGCGGGCTCCCGCATCTCGCGGGGCACCCGCCTGGCCGTGGGATAGTCGGGGGCATGCCGAGTCACAGGGCCGATCCGGGTTATTATCGCATTATTGCTTTGATTCCTCAGCCGCCTGTCTTAGTAGTCCAAGAGCTCGCGACAAAAAAACTGTAAGTTAGGTGATTTTTCAATCTCGGGAAGAGAAAAAAGTCACGAGGACTCAAGTCAGGCGAATAAGGAGGCCGAGGAGCCACAGGAATGTTTTACTGGCTAAAAACTAGTTTACTGAAATGGCTGTGTGACAAGGCGCATTGTCGTGATGCAACATCCAGTTGTTCTTGATGTTTGGTCTCACACGCATGAGTTTTTCAAAACCTCAAAGGCACAAACCCTTTGTGGACAATTCCCTGGCTATCAAAAAAGCAAATCAGCATGCATTTGATCTTCGACTTGCTCATTCTTGCTTTTTTGGGTCTTGGAGAGCTTGAAGTGTGCCATTCCATGCTTTGGCGCCTGGTTTTCCGGGTCGTACTCAAACACCCAAGTCTCATACACGTTTCATAAAATGGGGATAATTTTCAATCGATTCCAAAAAAGTCAAGACATCTCCTCTCCCCTGATGTCCTTTTGTTCCTGCGAAAGTTTTTTGGAACCAGATTTTCTCATCCCCAATTCGTTAGTCGAAATCTGATGAACAGTGGTGTGATTCAAATTTAACTCTTCCCCTGTCATTGTTGTCGTCAGCCGACGATCTAAACACACAAGTTACCGTATTCTATCGACATTTTCATTGGTTCTTCAAGACGAAGGCCTTCCGCTACATGGTTCATCTTCAATCGACTCTCTTCCTTCTAAGAATGCCTTAAACCACTGAAAAACCTGGGCTCTTGAAAAAACACTATCTCCGTAGTCAAAGAACAAACAAATGACCCTAACGAGTTCAAACTTGTACTGCCGCCCTTCCAAGTCCCGTCTCCGCAGTGTTGCTAGATCGGGTGCTACGTTGCTAGTCTCATTACTTAATTTACACACCTTGTATGTGGTGCATTCTAAAAAAACGAAGTTAAGTTTTGTTTGGAAAGGCATGTCGTTTCTTCTTTCGACTGCTTTTTGTACAACTGTCACCATAAGGGTCAGTGTCAGTCATTCATCTTTTTGTAATTGGATCATTCTCATTATTTTACAAGTAGAATTTATGCGTATAAAGAATATGTTTTCTCAAAAATAGTAAACCTTTATGCTTGAATCGTACTTTAGAAATAGGCAAAAATAGAAGGCAAATGAAAATATTCAATGGAAGTTGGTTGATATATAAACGATGAGGTACAAATTTTCAGCATTTACAAAACGCTTTTGTGACACTTTTTTTACTACATACTTCAAAACGTGCGGCCGCCAGTTGTGAGTTGTTGCTGACTCATCTACACACTATATTGAAATATGTGCGCTTACAAAACATTTGCAGTTTTTTGTCTCCAGCTCTCCGACTATAAAAGGAATATACACTGTTCTGGGTTAATAGGAATGAAATTTCAACCCGATGTGGGGCCTTGGAGGTGGAGATTTTGTGTGGGTCGTCTCGAGGGCCGCACATTAGGCCTTGTGACCGTAAACGAAATATCGGACCAAATATGGATGAGGAAAAAAGACAGGAGAGTGTCATGGCTACCAAGTCATTTGATCTAACTACTGTTACGATAAAATAAGGATACTTTATTTTTAATTTCAATAGCAAAACCAATTTCTTGGACTCTATATAAAATGTGTGCATACTTTCAATTGTATTAGTTCACTTGCATATCGCGGTACATTGTTTGTGAGCTCCAGTGTATAACAGAAAACCCGTTTGCCCTTTTTGTTCACGAATTGGACCAATACCAAATTATAAAATGCCACAAACTTACATTACGATTGCCACTCGCTCTTAGATTGGTTATTGAGATTGGTTATCGACTTTTTTTTCTTGGCCATCTGAATCATGTAGATTCTATGTTTAGCATATTCTAGTCCCTTCCTCGCGTCGTTTCAGCGGTAAGATTTGTTTTACACATATAATTTCCTTCAAAATGGTATCTGCCTAGTTCCTACAGATGGCCTTGTTTTTACGCCAAAGGTTTTGACTCCAGGGAAAGGCACGAGGAATCTAAAAAGCCATGAGAGAAAGCAACCAAAAAAATTTCTTGGCCTCGAGATAAAAGGTGTACATATTCTCAATCGCATTAGTTCATTTGAACATCGCGGTACGTTATTTGCGGGCTCCAGTGTAGAACAGAAAACCCCATATTGTTCACAAATTGGACCAATACCGAATACCCGTCTATGAACAATTCTTTCGACGATATAGCGAGTAATTAACACTGTTGCACTTTATTTCGAGAGGGCCATAAAGTATCCGTGGGTCAGCTCGATTACCGTTCGGTCTACGAAACACTGGCACGATGCATGTGAACTTAAACAGCCGTGTGATCACGCTTGTGGACACACGCTGTCCACTTCGCTCTTATATGGATTACCAAGTTGATTAAGACGCAGATGTGGATAATTCTAAGTTTGCGGACAGTAATAAGTTTGCCATTAATTAGAATGTTGTTGTTAGGGGCAAGGTGCAACTTTCCCACGAGGGGTTGGTAATAGATGAGGCTAGACTGAGGGTATGATTGCTTAATACACATGTTAATAAAAACCGCAACTACCAATATTAGTTAAGCAATTTACTTGAACTTTTTGACATAATACATATGTGAATCTTGGAGTGGGTACTGGAACTTTCGGCGTAGAAACAAAAAACTGGACTACTATACTTTTCTCGAAGCACGTTTCGCCAACTAAGTTGGCATCTTCAGAAGAGAAATTAAAACTAAATTCTAACCTATACACTTGCACTATTTATACTTGATTTGTTGCCACGGTTCACCGCACCGTAACATCTGTCTTTGTTTATCAGAGCAAACAGTGGACTGGTGGGTATTGGACCATTGTCCTTCTTCATACTACTGTTACACTTAATGATTTCTAAACTTTCAAAAGCATCCAACTGTCTACTGTTTATTACATTTCGAATTAATTTTAAATTATGTGTGTCTATCCTATGGTTGTTGTCAAAAGCGTGTTGGGCAACACAAGATTTTTCTGTTCTGCCATATTTCAAATGAGCCACGTGTTCTTTAAATCTAGCAAAAATATATCTTTTTTGTTTGCCCAATATACTTTCGATCGCAGTCTTTACAACTTATTTCGTATATTCCCGACATTTCGCTAATGTCGATTTTGTCTTTGGGGTTACACAAAAGCGTCTGCAGTTTATTTTAGAATTATAAACCAAATAGATATTAATATTTTTAAAAAAAATATCTAGTCCGCGGGTGAATTTAGGTTCATATGGTAACGAAACTTCGAATTGTCCGCACTTATTCCGTCCATTGAATAGATAAGTTAATAAGGAAGCATACATTTTAAGAGAACCCTGTACCATTCCACGACTTTTCGCAGAGATACTGACAATTCCAAAGGCTATAGCCGGGTAAGGGGTCAAATCGGCCCTTGAACCAATCGAGGTTCTGGTTTGGCAGGTCGGAAATGTAAATAAAAAGACTCCTTTAGCTAGATTTTCAGACCTCCAGGTCGTCTCTAGAAGCTCCTAACCTCAAAAGTGTGATTTTTAGTTTTTCTCGATTCTGGGCGCAACGTGGTGCTGCTTAAATTTAATTTTAGGTGGTGGAACATCGTGAAAAATCCAGAAAACCGTTTTTTATGCAGTTTTTTGCATTTATTTGGCTCGGATTACATTTTGTCGAAGAATTACTATTTTTTCCGCTGAATCCGAAAAAAAATAGTAACTCTTCGATAAAATGTCATTTAAGCCAAATGAAAGCAAAAAACAAATTGACTATATTTGTAACAGAAACATGCAACTCTGTGATTTTTTTTCAAAACATTTGGTTGAAAATTGCGCCCAGAATCGAGAAAAAACGAAAAATCACACTTTTGAGGTTAGGAGCTTCTAGAGATGACTTGGAGGTCTGAAAATCTATCTAAAGGAGTATTTTTATTTATACTTCCTACCTGCCAAACCTGAACCTCGATTGGTTCAAGGGCCGATTTGACCTTTTACCCGGCTATAGCCTTTGTTTCGTTACCATATGAACCTAAACCGTCACCATCACAAGTTCTGGGAACGTGGTATCCGCACCCATAGTCCAATCAACGAGCGAAAGCCCCCATGTTCATTGGTCACTAATTGTTATCAGCAAACAAAAAATATGGTCGTATAGAGAAAAGAATTCTAAGAAAGATTCGCAAAAGTCAAAAAAACGGTTTTTGCAAATAAAAAAAGTACTTCAAGTCCTACACAAGAAAGTTAAATTAGAAAGTTGTAGGTATTAAAAATGCGCGTCGAATGAAATTTGAACGAAAAAAATCGGATCATAAACATTTGAGGAAAATTTAAAAAAATGTCAAAAATCGCATTTTTGTATTTCTGCTGTATAAATTCCAATTTTTGTTTGAACAGACTTCTTGTTAACTACAAATATAGCCCAAGACAAGCGGAAAATGATCCTTCTTTCAAGAATTCAAAAAAGTTTTATTTTTTCGATTTATAACGATTTAAAAAAAAAAGACGTTTTCAAAAATCAGCTTTTACAGAGGCAAAAATAATCGGAAAGAAACGATCATGGGCTCATTTTATTCAAACCAAAAAAAAAACAAAATTAAAACAGTTATTCGAAAAAACCGGTTCGAAAAAATGATACAATTTTACAACGCATTTTTATGCAAAAATTAAATAAAAGCGATTTGGTTTTTCAATAGCATGAAAGTACAAGTCTCCGCGAATAAAATGAGCCCATGATCGTTTCTGTACGATCATTTTTGCCTCTGTAAAAGCTGATTTTGGAAAACGTCTTTTTTTTTAAATCGTTGAATTTTTGAAAAAAAGGATCATTTTCCGCTTGTCTTGGGCTATATTTGTAGTTAACAAGAAGTCTGTTCACGTAAAATTGGAATTTATCCAGCAAAAAATACGAAAACGCGATTTTTGACGTTTTTTTAGAATTTTTCTCAAATGTTTATGAACCGATTTTTTTTCGTTCACATCTCATTCGACGCGCATTTTTAAGACCTACAGCTTTCTAATTTAACTTTCTTGTGTAGGACTTGAAGTTTTTTTTTTATTTGAAAAAAACCGTTTTTTGACTTTTGCGAATTTTTTTGGTTATGTTCGCCATTAAAACTCGAGTCGCAAAAAACGCTATCTTCCTTAGAATTGTTTTCTCTATACAACCATATTTTTTGTTTGCTGATAACAATTAGTGACCAATTAACATGGGGGCTTTCGCTCGTTGATTGAACTATAATAAGGAGTATTATCTCGGCATTTTGAGGGGTTTGCGCGAAAGTATCCGTCGGAAACGGCCGGAATTGTGGAAGGAAAATTATTGGATTTTGCAAGACGACAACGCGCCATCTCATCGAGCTACGACTGTGACCGAATATAAGGCCAAAAACAAGAGCTGATTTTTGAAAACGTCTTTTTTTAAAATCGTTATAAATCGAAAAAATAAAACTTTTGAATTCTTGGAAAAAGGATCATTTTTCGCTTGTCTCGGGCTATATTTGTAGTTAACAAGAAGTCTATTCAAACAAAATTGGAATTTATACAGCAAAAAAAAAAAAAAAAGATTTTTTGAAGTTTTTTTAAAAATTTCTCAAATGTTTATGAACCGATTTTTTTCGTTCACATTTCATTCGACGCGCATTTTTTAGACCTACAACTTTCTAATTTAACTTTCTTGTGTAGGACTTGAAGCTTTTTTTTTTTATTTGAAAAAAAAACTGTTTTTTGACTTTTGCGAATTTTTTTGGTTATGTTCGCCATTAAAACTCGAGTCGCAAAAAACGCTATCTTCCTTAGAATTGTTTTCTCTATACAACCATATTTTTTGTTTGCTGATAACAATTAGTGACCAATTAACATGGCGGCTTTCGCTCGTTGATTGAACTATAATAAGGAGTATTATCTCGGCATTTTGAGGGGTTTGCGCGAAAGTATCCGTCGGAAACGGCCGGAATTGTGGAAGGAAAATTATTGGATTTTGCAAGACGACAACGCGCCATCTCATCGAGCTACGACTGTGACCGAATATAAGGCCAAAAACAAGAGCTGATTTTTGAAAACGTCTTTTTTTTAATCGTTATAAATCGAAAAAATAAAACTTTTTTGAATTCTTGGAAAAAGGATCATTTTTCGCTTGGCTCGGGCTATATTTGTAGTTAACAAGAAGTCTATTCAAACAAAATTGGAATTTATACAGCAACCGATTTTTTTTCGTTCAAATTTCATTCGACGCGCATTTTTTAGACCTACAACTTTCTAATTTAACTTTCTTGTGTAGGACTTGAAGCTTTTTTTTTGCAAAAAACCGTTTTTTTTGACTTTTGCGAATTTTTTTGGTTATGTTCGCCATTAAAACTCGAGTAGCAAAAAACGCTATCTTTCTTAGAATTATTTTCTCTATACGACCATATTTTTTGTTTGCTGATAACAATTAGTGACCGTTTTGCTCCCCGTTGATTGGGCTACCAATACTTTTGATTCAACCGGATACGACGGCTCAAAATTCCACCCGGACATTAAGCGATTAATTTTAAAATATTCCGTAACGGCCATAAATAACTCGCCGTCCGACACTTGCACAATATGATATTGAAATGAGCGCCATTTAAGCTGACCCTGCGGTCCTCAAGGGTCAATTGTGGCCCCGAATTGCGCCCGGCACGTGACTGCCGACTTAATACGCCGCCACCGCCGCCTCCGATCCCTTCTTACAATTGCAAGAATCTTTACTCTACGGCATTAATCAAGGCGGCCGGCGGTCAGGCGGCCAGGACCGGACCACCGCTGATTTTGGGGCCCCGGGCCAAAATTCGTTAGGCACCTATTCAGTTAACCTAAGTTTGGGCTAGATGCGGGGAGTCATTATCCAGTTTTAAGTGGTGCTTATGAGAAAAAAAATATTTCGCAAATATTTGGCAAGCCGTGCAAGTAAATGGTGGACACATCTTTTGATTTTTTTAAGAGAGTTTCGTTTAAAGTTTTTTGCTACAGTAGCCTTCTACTAAGGTCTAATAATTACCCATGTGATCCCATACTTTGTTATGAAAATACAAGAACCTCAAATTTCACCAACCGCCCCTGGCGTATAAAAAAAATAATTGATAATTTAATCTTTCATTTTTCATTGTTGACCTATATTCATTTTTTGTATCCTGGAGAAGGATCGCTCCACCGCACCGTTGGTGATTGGCAAAGCCAAACGCCTTTGATATTAAAAAACACTTTACTTTATCTTAGTGTCAACATTTTTTTGTAATTGATTATTTCTTGAATTTCTAGTAAGGTATGTTTTTCCATTTTTACTATTTTACCACGAAGAGGATGGATTTATTACAGGGGCCCTGGGGTGGGCCCACAAAGGCCAGGTCTAAGTCCGCCCCTGCGGGGGATGTTCGGGGTGACCGTCTAGCACGCTGCCCAATTTCGGTTTCAATATTGCGCATTGTGTGAGACGGAGAGCCTTTAATTTATTTTCATGGCGAATGTTGTAATGTCGTTATTAGTATGTCGATTTCTACAATTATATGGCTGCAAGAATGTTAAGTGCTGAGCAGCCATAAATACAACTCTGTGTCACTGGTCCCGATATTTCATTATATGTAAAATGTTGGTGTTTTAATAGTTAGTCCTATTTAGGCCCTGTGTATGTTTTTTTGCAATACCCATAGTACTAAGAGAGACTAAGAAGAAAGAGAGCCTTGAAAAACATTAATATAAACTGCTGCTGGAGACACTCTAAAAAGCTTTTCGATGAAATTACAGAGGAAACGAAGAAAAAATTAAAATATGTAACTTATATCAGCGAGCTTTGAACATGTGCTTGGATAGGACCAATAAAATTAAAGTTTTTATAACGCGTATTTATGTGTTTTCTGTTTTTATTAAAACTGAAAACGTGTATCGGTATGTTTTAAAATATCGCCTTTCAAAGCGTTCTACAATTACCTTTGAAATATGACCACAGAGCTCGATTCACATTTTGTATTAATATATACCCAGTTATAATAATTATTAATATATTTCCCGTCTGCTTTAGTCGATAATGATACAACACAGATGTTATGCCATTAAATATTAAAACTGTTTAAATTAACACAAATCAATTTTATCAGTTAGGTAACATTACTACGAAATATACGAGGTGTGTAAATTAAGCAATGAGACTGGCAACGTAGCGCCCGATCTAGCAAGCAGGGACTTGGAAGGGCGGTGGGTTAACATGTAATGCACCTTTAGTACAAATTTGAACTTGTGACTGTTTTCGTAAACCGGTTTTTTCTAGTGCGCTTTAAAAATGAGTGACATTAATTTTGAGCAACGGTGTGCTATCAGGTTTTGCTTCAAATTTGGACACAGCGCAACGGATACTTTTGCAAAACTTCAACACACCTACGGAGACAGTGTTTTTTCAAGAACCCAGGTTTTTCGGCGGTTTAAGGCATTCTCAGAAGGAAAAGAGTCGATTGAAGTTGAACAACGCTACAGAAGGCCTTCATCTTCAAGAACCGATGAAACTGTCGATAGAATACGGGATTTTGTGCGTTCAGATCGTCAGTTGACGACAAGAATGATCGGGGAGAGTTAAATTTAATTCACACCACTGTTCATTAGATTTTGACTAACGAATTGGAGATGAGAAATTTTTTTCCAAAAAAACCTTTCGCAGGCACAAAAAGACATCAGAAGAGAAAGGTGTCTTGACATTTTGGAATCGATTGAAAATGTTCCCCATTTTATGGAATGCGTCATTACTGGTGATGAGACTTGGGTGTTTGAGTACGACCCGGAAACCAAGCACCAAAGCATGGAATGCCATACTTCAAGCTCTCCAAGACCCAAAAAGCGAGAATGAGCAAGTCGAAGATCAAATGCATGCTGATTTGCTATTTTGATAGCCAGGGAATTCTCCACAAAGAGTTGGTGCCTCCAGGCCAAACCAGGCAAAACACTTTTACTGAGAGGTTATTGAGAAACTTCGAAAAAGGGTCATGCGTGTGAGACCAAACATAAAGAACTGGATGTTGCATCACGACGATGCGCCTTGCCCCACAGTCATTTCAGTAAATGAGTTTTTAGCCAGTAAAAACTTTCATGTGGCTTCTCAGCCTCCTTATTCGCCTGACTTGAGTCCTTGTGACTTTTTTCTCTTCCCGAGATTGAAAAATCACCCCAAGGGACGTCATTTTGGGACCATAGAAAACATTCAAACGACTGTAACCGACCAGCTGAAGACTATTCCAGACACTGTTATAAGGAATGCAAGAACCGTCTCTAGCGCTGTGCGGCTTCCCAAGGAAGTTATTTTGAAGGAGAAAATACTGAATTGCAATTCTAGTCGAATACAAAAATTAAAAAAAATCAGTCTCATTATAAATTGCAACAGTTTATCGTTTTCACGAATTTTGTTTTTGCACATACAAGTAGTAAGTAGTATGACGCGTATGATATGGCCCGCCGCCCGGATCTGCCGGCTTTACTCATTACTTAATTTACACACCTCGTATAATCTATAAATTATTTCATAGTTTAATGTTTTGTAAAACTCGAGTTCGTTTTGCTGTGAAAAATTAGACTTTTTAAAAGCGTGTACGTTTAAAACACAATTTATTTAATGAAACAAAATGACGAAATAAACTGCTGATTAACGCTAATACTAATTTATATGTATACAATTTATATCCGAATTCATCGACGTACGTTTTACAAAACGCGAACCGCACGTATTTAGTTTAAAAACTGACTCTTCGCTGCCCCGGCATGCTTTTACACCACCCGTTAGTCGTTATTCGAACATTCAAGTGGGACTTCCGGCGTTTCCAGAAAAACGAACACCTAGATCGGCCGCCATGATGTCACACAGTGAGTCACTTCTTGCAATAATATAACAATTAAGTTACGCGCTACGTCCTCATCACTTTGGTCGTCTTTGACTCCGTTTTTTTTTTCGCACGATTCTTACTTCTCAACAATAAATGTTTGTGACTTTATTGAAGGTGCTTTCCACATTTTCTATGGTATATTCTTTATTGAGGCCCTTTTATCCGCCATCTCCAAGGCCGTCGCAACGCGCGATTAACGTTTCCGATGGCCATTCGTTGCTTTCACGGCGATTATTAAGAAACTGCCCTTACGGCAAACAATCCGAACCGCTCTACCACCACCATATTAATTAATTGATATTAAGCCTTGCGGACAATTCGTTCCGTTATTCTTGTCATGTCCGCTGCCAGAGGCGTCCGACCCAGATTTTACTCTAGGGGGCAGACTCCATAATGTACCTACTGGACTGACCCCATTGTCTTTGCTTAACGCACAACTAAAAGAACATATGCATACAACAAAGAACCTAAATATTATAAATTGAAACTAAACGAATGACGTCTTCTTCCAGACCTTCCACTTCCAAAGATGTTCTTATTCTTCTTTTCACAGAATCAAAAGCATTGGTGATCAGGGGGAGTTGTGTATCTCATGAAATTTATTTGTATAGAATTACAAATTGTTCACACTGAACATCGGACAGCGGAGTCTAGCGCTGCGAAGTCTACGTGGACTGCTAACTACTCCTCGCGTTACCTAAACAATCTTTGATTGGTGTAAAAACAACGTTCATTACCTCTCACTGGTAGAACACGTGACGTGAGCTGGTGTTGATTCGATGTGCAAACATTTAAAGCCGGTTACTTTAAGGCTTTTTGCGAAATGATCTGAACGTGTTATACGAGGTGTGCAAATTAAATAACGAGACTGATTTTTTTTTAATTTCCTTATTGGAATATAATTACAATTCAGTATTGTCTCCTTCAAAATTGTTCAATCTCGGGAAGAGAAAAAAGTCACAAGGACTCAAGTCGGGCGAATAAGCAGGGTGAGGAGCCGCAGGAATGTTTTTACTAGCTAAAACTCGTTTACTGAAATGGCTGTGTGACAAGGCGCATTGTCGTGATGCAATATCCAGTTGTTCTTGATGTTTGGTCTCACACGCATGACCCTTTTTCGAAGTTTTTCAAGAACCTCTCTGTATAAGTGTTGATTTACTGTTTGGCCGAGGGGCACAAACTCTTTGTGGACAATTTCCAGGCTATCGAAGAAGCAAGTCAGCATCCATCGTCAAAACCAACGATCTGAACGCACAAAATGCATGGTTCATCTTGAAAAAACACTTCTCATCTCGCAAAAACACAGTCATCTTCAATCGACACTCTTCCTTCTGAGAATACCCTAAACCACCGAAAAATCTGGGCTCTTGAAATCTCCGTAGACGTGTTGAAGTTTTGCAAAAGTATCCGTTGCGCTGTGTCCAAGTCTGAAGTAAAACCTGATAGCACAACGTTGCCCAAAATTAATGACTCATTTTTAAAACGCACTAAAAAAACTGTTTACGAAAACAGTCGCAAAGAGCAAACAAATGACTCAATGACAAAGTTCAAACTTGTACTGAAGGTGCATTACATGTTAACCTACCGCCCTTCCAAGCCCCGTCTCCGCAGTGTTGCTAGATGGGGCACTACGTTGCCAGTCTTATTACTTAATTTACACACCTCGAAGACTATGTCTCAGAAGAAATTGCAAAGAAGACCACCTACTAAGTGCTTTTGTACTTCTCCCTCGTTCCCTACCGCGACTACGCATCGATGTCACCACGTCGTTAGGGCAAAGTGCGTCCCATAACATATTTACTACGTATGTGTGTGTACAATGTATCATAGCGAACGTGAGTCACCACTGTGTCGACCATAAGGGACTGACAAAATATGCTTCCTGATGAATTCGGAAAGATCCCAGCACCGTTAGAGCGATCAACCGGCGAATATACCGGGTGTCCCATTTTAAAACATCCACATGAATAACTCTGTAGGAAAGCCACCAATCAAAAAAATGACTTTCGGTTTCGAGGGGGCCATCTGACTATGTGATCCAGCATCTTATCCGGCATCCTGATAATCCAGTCTCAATAAATACGTGCGGTTCGCGTTTTGTAAAACGTACGCCTATATAAATTCGGATATAAATTATTGTACAGAAATTAGTATTAGTGTTAATTTAGTAGTTTAATTCGTGATTGTGTTTTCTTGAAACAAACTGTGTTTTAATGGCGCTTGTTTAATTTTTCGCGCCAAAACGAACCCAGTGGACAAAACGTTACAGTATGTTTGTTTGTGGATCACTGTGCTTTGCCCCCAATTTACTGGCATTGAACCCGCCGCTGCCCGGTCGTCCCCGGCGGGCCGTACGAACCACGTGGGTGGGGGTGAGGGGCGAGTGCGGCTTCCAGGTGAGGGAAGAGGGGGATGAGGGGGCGTCGTGTGTCGCCGTTCATCGGGGAGCAGTTTCAGGTGTGTTATTAGACCTTCTCTAATTGAAACTAGGGCCCGAATTGTGTATCTCGTTCCTCTTACGACTACTAGATACTCATATTTAATGCGGCCCCACGATCGATGTCTGCCTAGCGGATCTCTGAGAATCTAATTAATTCCAGATCTAATTAATTTCGTGGAAAGTAACGCGAAATCGAGCTTATTTAGGTTAATTGGGCAATTAGACGGCGATTTTACGATAAATCAGAAGTGGGATGTGCAAGGGGTTGCATCGCATTTGACTAGTTCGACGCGAGTGAGTACGTGGGGTAATGGAGGCGATGATTGTCGAGTAAAGTGCGCAATTTACGTCTTCATTCCGATATGGCTGCGTCAGATTTGGTTTTAGATGTCTTTAGTTTGTAATGTAGGCATTGTCGAAGCTGCAAATCGTGCACCACCCTATTTTTTAGCTATGCAATGTAGATGTATTGTATTGTAGATCCTCCTAGCTTAAAAAAAACTACCTGCGTATTTAGAACAAGTATAAACATACGAGGTGTGTAAATTAAGTAATGAGATTGTAAAATTTTTTTAATTCGAATAGAATTACAATTCAGTATTGTCTCCCTCAAAATAACGTCCTTGGGCAGCCACACAGTGCTGGAGACGGTTCTTCCATTCCTCATAGCAGTGCTGGAACTCATATACTGGAATAGTCTTCAGCTGGTCGGTTACAGGCGTTTGAATGTTTTCTATGGTCCCAAAATGAAGTTCCTTGAGGTGATTTTTCAATCTCGGGTCACAAGGACTCAGAACAGAAGTCAGGCGAATATGGAGGCTGAGGAGCCACAGAATACTTTTACTGACTAAAAACTCGTTTACTGAAATGGCTGTGTGACAAGGCGCATTGTCGTGATGCAACATCCAGTTGTTCTTGATGTTTGGTCTCACACGCATGACCCTTTTTCGAAGTTTTTCGAAAACCTCTCTGTAAAAGTGTTGATTTACTGTTTGGCCTGGAGGCAAAAACTCTTTGTGGACAATTCTCTGGCTATCAAAAAAACGCAAATCAGCATGCATTTGATTTTTGACTTGCACATTCTTGCTTTTTTGGGTCTTGGAGAGCTTGAAGAGTGCCATTCCATGCTTTGACGCTTGGTGTCCGGGTCGTACCTAAATCTCATCACCAATAATGACGCGTTCCATTAAATGGAGATCATTTTCAATCGATTCCAAAAAGTCATGACACATTTTTCTCCTGACGTCCTTTCGTTCCTGCGAAAAGTTTTTTGGAACCATTTTTGCGCAGATTTTTCTCATCCCCAATTCTTCTGAGCCAAAATCTTATAAACAGTGGAGTGATTCAAATGTAACTCTTCCCCTTTTATTCTTGTCGTCAACCGACGATCTGAACGCACAAGACACCATATTCTATGGACATTTTCATCGGTTCTTGAAGATGAAAGTCGTCCGCTGCGCGGTTTATCTTCAATCAACTCTCTTCCATTGAAAATTGCGTTCGCTGCGGCTGGTCGTTTGGTAACAAGTCTTGGAATGAGCTTAGACGATAAGCCCGTATGTGCAGGTCACATTTCAGGACTGTATACAGGACTGTACAAGGCTTAAACGCCGAATATGGGTTTGTGGGTGTTCATTAACAATTTGCCTCACAACTTTTTCTGCTGTGCGAGCTTTAGGTTTTCCTTTCTATGCGCACTTCCTGTTACTCTATATAAAGCCTCAGATCCAGTCGAAACCTGGCGAAACTGGTCCAATGTGTGGAAATTGTGTTTGGAAAGCCCGAAAGGCGTCCCGTGTTCAAAATATGCGAGACTGATTCCAAGGCATGCTTTATAGATTTAGGTTTAGTTTTTTCTGATCTTACGATATGAATTGTTTGGCATTTGATTGGCCCAACGACCAATGGAAATTTCTCGAAGCAGGACACAGCCTACTGTTATCTGAACCGAGGAGGTGAAAATGCCGCCTAACCGCCCCATAAGGGGCATGGTTTCCCGACGGAGCAATGTCCCCACCAACGGCGGAAAGAGGACGAGATCAAGCGGGATAATTTTTCGAGGTGGCGCGAGCACAGCGCGCTGCCGCCCCCGGCACCGGCCGCCGCCGACCAAAGAAAGTTACAACAAAGCCTCCTTTGATCTCCGTCTCGCCCTCTTCCACACTGTTACCAACAGATAATACTAAAACAACCGACTGTTAAGTCGCAGATGTTTCGGCCTTTTTACCGGCGCGTTTAATTAGGCAAAAGTCATAGGCAGATGTTTTGTTCTCTCGGGGCGTATTCGATGCCGCCGGCCAGGGACGGCCTCGCGGTTTTTTCGCCCTGCCGGGTGAGGAGGAAGGGGAGCGATATTGCGGGAAAATATAGATTTCGCCTTGAGCGAAATTGAAGCGAAGAAGGATAAGGTTGGGCGTAATGGAATTACAGACTGGAGCTTAAATATAGACGCGTTAGGAAAATAGAGCGGAAAAATCCCTCAGTTAATGAAAGTAATCATTGATTTTCAAATTAGTAGTCGTGTTTTTTGAAAAGTAAGTGAAATTTTATTAAAAATGACGGTGGCGCCCATGGTACCGTTAATTTACTATTGTTGCCTTTATCAGTTTTAATTAAATTTGCCATTGGCGCCTCCGTCAGTTTTAACAAAATTTATCACTGTATAAAATGACAATGTAGAGCTCGACAGGTCCAATACAATTATTACACTTTATATATTAATATTTCGACTATTTTTGAATGACGTTAAGAATGTATACATTTTCTAAATCAGTGGTGAGAGTTCTTGCAGTATAAAATATACAGGCTTCCTATTTTGAAAAAATGATGTGTAGTCCGTTTTGTGACTTTCCGACATTCAATTGTTCATTCTGATCATTAAAAGTGGCGAAAGCGTCGGATGATTTTTATGAGGGAGGCGCTGATGATAAATTTTATTAAAAATGACGGTGGCGCCCATGGTACCGTTAATTTACCAATGGCGCCTTTAACATTTTTGATTAAATTTAACAATTTCTAACAATTTCTGATTTGCACTCTACTGAGACGCCGACGAAATTCAGATAATTGTTCATATCTAAATAAAGATCCTTACGATACAGTCTTACTGCCCGTCTTTCGCTATGACTAGGAGCCCAACAAAGTACAGCCTTTTGAATGCATATTTTATACTAAAACGTTACTAAGCATATTTCTCTGGGATCGTCGGATTGCCTCGATCTCTCCCACACCTCAATCCCGCCCTTTCGCCCCCCTACAATTCGGGCCGCCTCGAAAAATTCCGCTTAACTCGTTCAGTTAAATAACTTCGCATTATCGTCGAGTACAGTTTCGGCGACAAACAAACGGAATTACCATCCGGGAAATATCTCGAAGATAATTCCTCTACAGCTTGCGAGGAAATTCGCCTTAACAAAAACCACGTAAATTATTTACGCGTTCGGCGCTGCGAGGAACGGTTAAATTAATGAATTGAAAGTCGAGAAGCGCGCGATTTTTTCCCCGTCGTCGGTCGGGCGAAATGCTCAGGATCGCTGCGCCTTTGATATCGGTATAAATGTTTGTTTGCCATGTAAAACAGACCTGGCGAACTCTCGGAGTAATACTGTTTTATGATTAACGCGGCGAGGTGAACGTATACAGGGTGGCAGCCAAATACCCGCACAATTCTCTATTGACAGGTGTGCCCAACAGTCACAAAATAAACTAAACATTGTTTTTTTTAAATAGAAAACCCTGTATATTTTCTACTATTGCAATAATGCTTCCCGCTGATTTTGAAAAAGTGTGTAGTTTGTTGATATTTCATTCAAGAGTAATCGAAATCGAAAGTGTAATAATTGTAACAGATCTGTCGGGCTCTAGATTGTCATCTTTTTTTAAATGGCCAAGACACCAATGAAGAAAATGTTTACGTCAGTAGTAAATTTTGTTGAAACGGACAGAGGCGCCAATGGTAAATTAACGGTACCATAGGCGCCACTGTTATTTTTTATAAAATTTACCATGACGCCTACGTCATTAAGATCAAATTCACAGTATATGCTTTTAGTTATCACAATGAACGAGTTAATGTGGAAAAATTACAAAAAGAATCAGACATATATTTTGTTTTTAAATTGAACACCCTGTATATTTTCTACTTTATACCGAAATAATTACTCCCGCTGATTACTTATTCCTTGTTGACATTTCCATCAAAATTAGTAGAACTATTAATATTTAAAATGTTATAATTGCTTTGGAACTTATACTTATACGGCCAGTAGAATGTCATTTTTTAATGATACAGACATCGATGGTAAATTTTGTTAAAATTGGTGGCGACGCCATTGGTAAATTTAATTAAAAACGACAAAGGCGCCAATGGTAAATTAACGGTACCATTGGCACCACTGTCATTTCTAATAAAATTTATTGTCGGTGCCTTCCTAGTTAAAATCTACTTTACAACCGACACTTTCGCCACTTTTAAGGATCACAATGAACAATTTAATATCGCAAACTCACAAAACAAACTAAACATAAATTATTAAAATATGACGCCGTGTATATTTTCTGTTCTTTTGCGAGAATTCTTCCCACTGATTAAAAAAATGTATGCATTCTTGACGTTTCAATCAAAAATAGTTGATATAATAATATTTAAACTGTATTGGAGGCGCCAAAGGTAAATTAACGGTACCATAGGCGCCACCACCATAACATTTGCCATCGGTGCCTCCGTTATTTTTAATAATATTCACCAAAGATCTTTGTCGTTAAAAAAATACAACTTAAAGCCCGAGTGAGCATAAAAGTATTTCCCCGTATTTTCAGCGTAGGACGTCCGGACGGCGCGTTCCGAAAGGGTATCGGACACAACGGAAAACAGCCGGAGTCTCGCCGGAACCCCGTCCTCTTTCCAGTTGCCCGTATCGAATGGCTTTCAGAGTTAATGGATCTACATATTTTATTATTTGCAACGGGATATACATTACGCTTCGCAGTCCCGCGGGTAACTTAATATTCCCGATCCATCAAATTTGTAATAAAAAAATATTCGGAATGCATTAGCATGTACTCCTCGAACGAACTGGCCATAGAAAATTCATGAAGTGGAAAAAATACTTCGGGAAAAATTAGTTTCGTAGGTTCTATCCGGTTTTTGGACAGTGGCGTAGATAAAATTGATAAGTACATAATATTTAGGTAGATGTAAAAGTTCATAGCCTTTTTTTAAAAATACCACCACGCCATAGTCTCTATGGCGTGGTGGTTTCGATAATATAATATAATGAAATGAGTCATCATAAATCAGGCCCTAGAAACAGACAAAGGTATTTAGAAACATGTGTTCCTCACACACGGATAACATGCCCTCCATGATAGCTGAGATAGTCAGTGGATGCGTAGAAATATGTTTTATTTAGTGATAATAAAGTGTGTTGTATTAAGGATAATAAAACTTATTCCGTACGTTTGAATTAAGTCACATTAATTCACAAAGCTTCATTGGTACCTCTTAAACCTTCCTAAAAAAGACAAATTACCTCACAATTTTCACTTAACGTCATTAGAGAAACAGTTTTAGTCCTTTCACCTTTTAAATGTTTTCGTCAATCATTATAAATAAATTTTAGATATAAGGACAGAAATCTGTCAATCGAAGCAACCACGTTTTACAGAACCGCCGTGTAGGTCGACGAAGACAGTTTCATTAATTCCTAATCATCTACATACCGACCAAGGAGTACGATGTCATGACAAGGAGCCGAGACATGAATCGTATTAATACCAAGAGTTCCATTTGCTGGACCACCGCCAAACATCTCCGAGTCTATGTCCGGAATATAGTCTGCTTTGTACAGGGTTTTCATTTATATTTTGACACCTTACGGGGAAATAATACGGAGACATAAAAATATATTATATGTACAAAAACATTTTATCAGTGTTTTAGTGAAATGACAAAGGCTGTCCGCTTTAATCAAAGTGGTTATAGTGCCAGTGGTAATTCTCATTAGAAATGTGGCGTGGCGCCAAAGGTAAATTTTAATAAAAGTGGCTAAGGTCCAATGGTAATTTTTGTTAAACATGAAGTAGGCGCCAATGGTAATGTTCGTTAAAAATCACGGAGGCACCGATGTTAAATTTTATTTAAAGTGAAGAGACATATTTACAGATGAATTTTCATTTATGATTTTACAAAACCATTAACTTGTGACGTATGACATTAACCATCAAACCAGATACGTTTAAGAAATCCAGTGGCAACCCTGTATAGTTCCGCTTTGAATAATCCATAACCCAAGACGGCAAAATACAAGATAAATACAAGTATTACGTAATCGGTAACGTAACACGCCGTAACGCCGTGTTCCTAAATTCATAATAAACTCTCTCGGGTTTAAATCAATAGTGCGTCTGCACCGATTTGGGGGTAATTAGTAATTAGCCTGTATATAAAGGGGTTTATTAGATTAGCATAAGGCCCGAGATGGTTTTACCATTATCTCGTTCTGTTTGCGACAGGCTCAGATCGATACACGTCTGAACAAGGAAATCAGAAGTGGGATAAAAATTCCCGTTCACATCTTTCTTACAAAATACCTTAAATATTAGACCTAATTAGCTTTTCATATAAACCTTAGAGAGTTAGTATAATATATGGGACAGACCTCTTTAGATGCTATCTGGTCATCTGTATAAATCCAAGATGGCGGATCCAATATGGCGCCTACAACTGTGGGTAGCACGAATCATTGAATAGTTTTCCTTCAATCAACGTATAATTAGCAAATCAGTCAAAGTCAACGTGGCCGCAATTGGGGGTTTTGATATCGCTGATCATGAATCTGGAGCCATATTGAAAGAAGTCAAGATGGCGGGTCCAATCAGATGATCCATAACAGATCAGAGCTGGTTAAGAAAGGGTGTTAAAATTTCCCTCGTATAGTTTTTTCCAGCGAGAGTACCTTAAAAAAAACTGTCTTCGAAAAACGAAAAAACGAAAATTCTTCTTCTATTAACAGCACACCAAACACCGATTTTCTGTGGATGTAAAGGGACAAAAAATTGCGGCTTCACCGGACACTACATATTCATATTTTTTGAGTTCACATACTCATTCAGGTAAAACCAGGCTTCATAAAAAATTATTAGAGCGCTTTTTTTAAATACCACTCGCAAAATACCGCCCTACGTGGCTTCTTAACTTCTACAAGTTCATGGTGACAAACTTAGTGGTGTGGAAAGAAGCGCAGTTCTTTTTTTGAAACAGTATCGCAACTACCAACAGATACTTTGTCTGCAGTTTGTTGAGGCTTTGGTGCCAGTGGTAAAAATCAAGAAAGCGTGGCGCCAAAGGTAAATTTTAATAAAAGATCATAAAGTGCCAATGGTAATTTTTGACAAACATGAAATTGGCGCCAATGGTAAATTTTATAAAAATGATGAAACCGCTGAATGAAAATTTGACAATGCCCACAGTAATGATCGTTAAAAATCACAGAGGCGCCGACGGTAAATTCTATTTAAAGCGAAGAGAAAAATTTACAGATACTTGTGTTACTGAACTTTGCTTACCATAAAAAAAAATTGTCTGAAAATTCTTTTTCTACTAATGGCAATCCAAATATCGATTTTCTGTGGATGTAGTGGCTTCGACAAGTGCCTGGTCTTTGTTTAAAGAACATTATAACCTTCGTGAAAGACTAGGAAGTGGGAGTCTCCCATTTTTTTTCTTTGACTTATTATGGATACTTGATCTAGGATCACTAGGAGATAACAAGAGGAACCTACGATAAACTGAGTTTTGTCAGATCTCTTTCTAAAAATCCATTCGCCTATACGCTATTATATAGGTGAAGTTACTTTTGTAAGACTAGTTATTGCTTCGCGTAAATACGAAGTTATACTCGCGAAACATCCGGAGATTCTTAAAAATGCAACTGAATTGCGTCTCCCCGCACCGAAGCATGGAAAACTCAAGTAATAACTAGGCGTGCTCAGGCAAATACACACATATATACGGGGAACGGCCGCATCTAAGACGCCCGGTACATATTTATGACATATTACGCCGGGGAGTGTAATATCTGGAAAACATTTACGTTTAATTCCGAATAATTCGCGTTGCGATGCTCATTTCGTCTTGTCTGCTACACAAAGGAAGTCGAAATTAGAAACGTTAATATCTGAAATTTACCTACAAAGATGCTGTAATTTCGTACTTTGGATGTTTCCCTGTGCGTTCGCTACTTACTCATGTCAAATGCCTTTCCGTTTGCCCGGGAAAATTACTTTTACGACAAAGAAATTAATGTATACGTATATATATATCTGCGAGTTCGGTTTTCGGTCCCTGCGGTTGGCAGACTAGAGCGAGACGGGGTTGTTCGTTAATTATATTTTATATAAAAGGCGGATTGTAATTTTAAGTATGTTGTGTCTTTTGTGCTCAAAAGGGAACGCTTTCCGCGGGACCGCAAAAAATACGAGGGCGGGAGAAGGAAGGGTGGGATGACTACATCGCGATGTTAAGGAAATGAAATGTGATACGCCGATGTGGAATCGGCAGCGCGCGAGTTTGGAACAAAAACGCATTTCCTGAGCTGCTTTGATTCTATATTTCGAAGGTTCAAACGAAGACCTCGAGTTGGCTTTGGAAAAAAAATCGATTGGGTAAGTGTGGGGCTTTTACTCCGTCCCACAATTTGCAAACGCGGTAATATATATTTAACTAACTCATTGCAAAAAATGCAAATAGGTGAGCGGAACGCCTAGTGAGCAGGCGGAGAGTTAGACTGGGTACTTTGCGCGGGGCTCATGATCGCTCAGCTCTGACTAGAAAAGACTATGCCTCTCGGACTTGAGCTTTGAGCTTGTCTCGCATTGTGGCGAGAGTCTTATTTGGCCTGTTTACTCAGCTCTATGTGCATTTACTACAATTGCTTACAATACCTGAATTGCTAGGACAGGTAAAAATGTGTTTTTTAGCCTGGGTTATTTGCCTGCCCTGGAAATTCCGCGACGTGCCGATGGTCGCCACAGTAAGCCAATTTTTTAACAGTATGGCCGATATGTAAACAAAATTTTGACAGCTTACGCTATAGGCCATTTGGTGTAATTGTTGAGTGGTTGCCTTTGCTGATGGCCTGTGTTCAAATCCCAGCCACTTTATATTGCCTTTAATATGGGGCAATTGAAAGACGACATGAGATACAAGTTCATTTTAATTGAAAAAAAAAAACACTTCGAAATAAACTGCGTTCTTTCAGTACTGCCACACAAATAAATCATGTGGTGTTATGTTACAGGATCCTGGACAAATTTAATGTTTAGAATTCAGATTCACCGACTTTAAAGAGTCTTTCCGTAAAATCTACACAAAATGGATTCGTTTAGAAATTTGACATTGACAGTTTGAAAACTGTCGAACTCACGAACCTACCAAAGACATAGGTTTAAATTGGCAAATCCTACTTTATAGTCCATTTTTGGGTGTACCACAAGGAACTCACTCTGGACCCCTTACTGTATGAACCGTTACATATGAATTACTAAAATAGATTGACTTTTAACTGTTAACTGTAGGACTGACTTGAAAAAAAAAAATGTATCAGGTATGATTCATTCCGATTGAAAGACTTAATTGTCATCGTTCTTTAAAATATTTCCTCGAATGTTGACGCTTGTCATTTTGAAAGTTTTAAAATGAGAACAGTTGAACATCGACGCGACTGACATTTGTCCGTTCGTGGTCAACTTTGATTAGATATTGAAATATTAATGACTCGTTAAATTAAAAAAAATAAAGGGTGGGCCGTCTATTGGTTTCTTTTTAAACTGAGTGTTATTTCTACATTGCCGACACTGACGCGCTTGACATTTGACATATATGTGTTGTCTAACCTCCGCTGTAAGAAATTGATCGTTTTACGCTTGAACAACGTCGGGAAATATTGAAAAATTATTTCCGAAGTGAATGCTGTGTTGCAGAAACGGTGAGAAAATTGAGAACAATTTTTGATCGAAATGAAGCTCCGTCAGCGCCTGGTGTAAGAAAGTTCTTAAGGAAAGTTCGTGAAACTGGCATGCTTATTGATAACAGAAGTCATCCACGTGCTCGTCCGGTGCGCACAGCTGAAAGAATTGCTGCTGTTGCCCAAAGTGTGTGTGAAAACCCAAAAACCTCAACTCGTCACAGAGCACAACTTAATGTCAGTCGCACTTCTCTGAGGAGAATATTGCATAAAGACCTCGGATTATTTGCTTACAAGTTGCAACTTACTCAAGAGGTAAAGGAAAATGATCATCCACTTCGTTATCGCCTCTCCGTGTGGGCTTTAAATGAATTTGAAAATGACGCCGATTTCAATCGAAAAATAATTTTTTTCGGAAGAAGCTCATTTTCATCTTGGAGGACATGTTAATAAACAGAACTATAGGATTTGGGGTTCCGAAAATCCACACGTAGTCATAGAGAAGCCAATGCATCCTGCAAGAGTGCTGTTTGGTGTGGGTTTTGGAGTGGTGGCATCATTGGTCCGTACTTCTTTCAAAACGAAGATGGTAACAGCGTTACAGTAAATGGAATACGTTACAGAGACATGTTAACTGTTTTTGGCCGCGATTGGACGATTTGGACTTCGACGATCTTTGGTTCCAGTAGGATGGAGCAACGTGTCACACAAGTCGTGAAACAATCTATGTTTTGCACAATAAATTCGGTAACCGTGTTATCAGCCCATTTTGGACCCATTAATTGGCCATCGCGCAGCTGCGATTTAACACCGTTGGACTATTTTTTATGGGGACATATTAAGGACCGTTGTTACTCCAATGATCCACAACAATTGACGCACTGAAGGAAAACGTCAATCGAGTTATTCGTGCAATAGAGCCATAAATAATCGAAAATTTACTGCAAAATTAGGTGAAAAGAATGAACTACTGCCAAGCCAGCCGCGACGGCCATTTAACTGAAATTGTTTTTCGTAAATAATGGGAAGGCATACTTTCTTGAATAAAGCAACAATCATTTAAAAATATTCAACGATGTAGTTTTAATAGCAATTTTAAAAAGAAACCATCTGATGGCCCACCCTATATACATCGTCTGCAATCCAGACAAGAAATTCATAGTCTTTTTTTGCTCGGCCAGCTTTGATAACATTTTTTTTGCATGGCTTGTTATTTTGAACCTATAAAAACGTGTTATGCATCAACCTAGAACACGAGACATTCCTAACAAAACGTATATTCCTATTTCTATTTAATTCAAGTCCATTTAATGCAAACTGTCTCGTTCAATTTGCAATATATAAGAAACCGATTCCGCGCCTTGCTTTCCGCGGCCTTTTAAAATTGCATCTCTGTTTAATTAAAATTTCACCGCCGAATCCCTGCGGCAATTGTCCTATTTCAACCTAAAACGTATGCAAACAACCTAAAATCAACACGGGCTACCATAAATTCTTAATTGAGACGATGCCGCTTTGTGTATGAATATTTTAGGAGCGTCTATCGTCTGATCCTCTTTTAATTGAAATCGATCACCGGGATAATTGGTTCTAGGGCATATTTTAAACAAATATGCCAGAGCGACGGATGAGAAAATTAAAAAGCCGGAGGTTGTTTACGCCATCGAAAAATAACGGAGCGAAATCTTATCAGGGTAAAAATTAAAATGCACTTGCAGTCTAACGACGAAGTGGTGATCTGATTCGTCACGAGTATTGCAGGCGCAGATTCTCAAGGAGCTGTAACTTGTGGAAAACTAGTAGTAAAGAAAAGAAGAAAAAAGGAAATTGAAGCTCCAAGTTTCTAGTTTTTGGGTCTTGAGTTTAAAATTTTTTAGCATCAGCAGTTTTTGAGTAATCATAACATCATCGAAAAACAAAAAATTCTAAATTTTTGGTTGGTTTTTTAAAAGGTCCACGGACTTTTTTATTTTTTTTTTCGATAATTTCATCGTAACGCTCACTTAGATAATTGAATTATCTTCAATTTGACGTATTTTCGAGTCTTGTACGATGATTTTTCTCTGAGTTATCGCCGTTCAGAGCAAAAAAAGTCATTTTTCACTTTGGTAATCGATTACCTGGGAAATAATGAACGTACAGAAAATTAAAGTAGGGTTTGGAAAACTGCAAAGTATCCTTTATAAGTTGTACTGATTGGTTTTTGCTAAAAAAAATTTTAAGCGAAATTGTTGTTTTAAAAAGAGATAAATTGCATAATTAGGGATATTTGCATAACTTGGCATAACTTTGCAAATAATATCCCTAGTTATACAATTCTTTACCTCTTTTTCAATCAACAATTTCGCTTGGAATTTTTTTTTTGCAAAAATAAATCGCTGCAATTAGTAAAGCATACTTTGCAGTTTCTAAAACCTTACTTTCATTTTCTGTGCGTTAATTATTTCCCGAGTAATTGATTACAGCCCCACAAAAATAAAAAAAAATTCGACGCTAAATCCGAATCCGAAGTCAAAAAAATCGTACACCCCCAAAATCAACCCCTAGCTATAAAAAACACTCCCTAAACAGGGCACAAATGACTTAACGCTTCACGAATAGACTTAAATCTCAATCATTCTAATTAAATATATACATTCAAGTATACAGTGTGTGTTAAGCCAACATCGGCCGGTTATGAAAAAGGACAAATACATGTGAAACGACATGTAAGACGCAACCATCATTACGCATCGATGGTAGTGGGAAAATAAGACCGGCCCTTCACCACCTACCTAATCAGTACGAGTCAACACGTCTGAACCTGAACCCTTCTTCCACACAGCACGGCTAATCGCCCGCCGCGCCGAGCCAAAATGCTGTACTAATAAGATTATGCGTAATATTTTGGATACCTAGTGTTTTTAGAAAGTGTTGGTCTATTTGGGAACACATGTTAGCAAATGAATCTTTTAATTTACGTTCAGAATTGCCGTTATGATCCCATGCTATACGATATTCTGATATACATATGTATTTCTTCGCGTGAATAAACCATTTTAATAACATTTTTAACAAGAATACTGTTTACTTCAACTACACTTCTCGCTCTGTCTAGCGGCAGATGGTGAGTGGACCGGTCTTATTTTCCCACTACCGTCGATGCGTATGCGGTATCTGTCGTCTCACTTTGTTTGTCCTTTTTCAAAACTGGCCGATGTTGCCTTTACACAAACTGTATAATACAGAAATACAGAGTTAACACTACTTTCCATTGAAAATGACTCCCATGAGTGGGTGAAAACTACCCCTCATATAACAGGAAGCTTAAAAAATGCAGCGATTACAAAGCTAAAATTTAAAAAATTTCACTCAAGATCGAAAAACTAGAAATATGGATCTTCAATTTCCTTTTTTTTTTCTTTTCTCTACAATCATTTTCCTCTAAGTTACAGCTCTTTGAAAATCACTTAGAAACCACCAATTTTTTTAAATCCTTTAAATTCTTAAAAAAAGGCATTCTCAAAAAAATTTTTGAGAAATATTTTTTTGTCTTCATTGTGACAAAATAAATTTCGTGTCGCGATGATGGGAACGTGAGAGTACGAGAACGATATATGCACCAAGAATATTATTACTATACCCTAATTAAAGACCCTCGGAATCTCAAATACCACCATCGCATCCCCCTTGCCCTCCTAACCCCCATTCTGCGTGATCACTGGCAGCAACGATTATCCCAATTTTTTTTCTCCATAATTTACAGGAGTCAATTTTCACTTTATCGACTGCCGCCAGATCCCGACCAGGCCATAACGATAAAAAATTTATAATGAGGTTCACCCTTCCCTGCATTGACCCTGCACCCCCCTACCCCCCAACGAAGGCCGTATATATGTAACGTGCGTCGATACGGGATCATAAATAATTCCTGTTTAATATTCATATTTCAGGATGCGAGAAAGGGGTCTCCCCGTGTGTTTTTATGGTTTTCCGACTCAAGAAACAATGTCCGCGGGGCGGGCAGCTCGCGAGGGTTGCTATAGGGGCGATCGGGGCCATGGCGTGTCCCCCCTTTTTCTGTATTTATTAGAACAAAGCTTTCCAACTTCCAACATCTTAATTATACTTAACCCATTTAAGGCCAAGGTAAGAAATAAAAAGGGTATTACTACATTTTTTTTTTATTTTACAATAGAACAACTTTAAAGAAGCACAAAATATGCAAAAAAAAATGTTGGTACCTTACATTTAGAAAAAAAATAGTGTTGGGTATACGCTACATTGGCCCAATACATTAAAACTACTTGCTATGATATTCATTAAAACAATCAGCATATATATGTACATTACATATTTTACACATGTATATTGTTTGGCTGTGGCAAACTTTACATCACCTTCTAACTTTTAGTTCATCTTTGACGATAAGATGTCCAGACTCATGAGTACGTATGTACTTCATTTGGTACATATGATATGGTACATTTAGGTTTCGATTTGTTAGCTCCTAATTTTAGTAATCGTTAAACTATAGACATCCAAATAAAACGTCATCAACTCTGGCTATGAACGAGAGAGATGGAAATAGCGGTCATGTCTAAGCTTTTCGGTTATGTCAAACTTTTGACAAGTGACTGTCACAATTTGTAAAATAAACATATGGCTGTCATATGATGTGACAATCTTGACAAGTAGATGAGGTTATAAATTCGATTAAGAATAGAAATACGTCTTTTTTTTCTGGGCCAACTTTGATGACGTTTTTTTTTGGATGTCTCTATATATATATGATTTGAAATTAATTTGGGACATATTTTTATCATGTGTCAAATTATAAAGTTTCCAAGCCTTTACCAGTGTACTGTCCACAGTATTCACAAAAAGTGGCCACCACCATTTTTTTTCACAAAATTCTTGTTCTGTAGTTAGCTACTCCATTATCATGGAGATCAACACCCCCCCCCTCCCCATGAATTTATTGTAGTTAAAGATTACTACTGGTTGTGGTATATTTTCCAATTTTCCACTTTTCTTGTTAAACCTTTTTGCAGTTGCTAAAGGCTCTACGTTATAATGTGTACTTATAAGTGTCACAATAGAATTGTCATTCCATCGGATAAGAGAAATTTCAATAGATTCATCAAAAACACAGCTGAATGAGCCCTTTTTCTTTTTAGAAATTAACTTTGAACTTTCTAATGGACACTTATTTGTCCGATTTTCACGAATGGTACCTGTTGCAAAGTATCCTCGCTGTTTCAAAATCGTAAAAAGCTTGTACGATGAAATGTTGGTTTTTTCTCAAAGTAAATAATAAAAGTGTTAACGTCCGTTGCGTTAACTCCGTGTTAACGCAACGGAGTGTTGCGTTAACGCATCATTGGCCCTAAATGGGTTAATTATCATTCACTTGATGTCATTGGAACTGTTACAAAGTTACCAGATTCTCCAATACACCCTATACAGGGTGTCACATGCCCACAACTATTTCCTACTAAACTCACCCTGTGCAGTCGATAATCGAGTTTGCAACGCCCAGTATACCATGTGTGAACTGAATTTTACTCACGAAATGTTGAGATAAACGTTCATTAAGTAATAAATAGCGGTAACAGGAAGGGTTCGAAATCCCCAACAAATGCGAATCACCCCACCACATAATCGCTGACCCTTCCGCCGACAGAAGAAATAGGCAAGTTCGTTGTCCCGCATGCTATTTTCAAATGGCCAATATATAGACTAAATTTAATACTTCTGCCCATTTGGGTTACAGCTATTTGACAATAGTTTTTGACTTAATGATATGAGTCAGGAGCTTTTAAGGCTGCTTGACTGTCAGAGAAAATTTTTGCTTTGTGCTTAAGATGACTTTGTATCAGTCTTCCATGCACCATTCAGTGTAACATGCATTTACCCAGACCAAAAGACCAAAAGAGATTCTGGTATTAGAGTAACAACGATGTACCCCAGTTAGTCTTTAGGGTCAATCTATTTAGCTTTAATAGTTTTTCTTGTCTCTTCTTTCAATTGGTACGAGATGAACGCCTTTGAAGAGGTTCTCATCGTGGCAATTCATCGCAGTATTCGGGATTGTCTCTAGTTTTGGTTGGTTGCTTTGAAAACCAGTTGCCAGTTGACCAAATTGCCAGTTGACCAAATAATAGGCAAGTTCATTGCACCTCATGCTAAAATGGCCAATATCTAGACTGAATTTAATGTTTCTACCCATTTGGATGGGAGCTTTTTGACAATTCCATACGGTTTTTGAATTTGAGTCGGGAGCTTGACTGCTAGAGAACATTTTTGCTTTGTGCTTAGGATAGCTTTGTACCAGCCTTTCAAACACCATTCAGTAACATGCACTCCTCAAAAATCACCCAGATCAAGAGAAGATTTCGGTATTAGGATAATAACGATGTACCCCAGCTCAAGTTCTTCCTGGGGCTTTTGAAGCGTCTGTCAACCACCAATTACTAATATGTTACGACCTTGAATCCTGTACCCATTGAAGATATTACCCAAAATTTTGTAACTGGGACAATTTTTCGTCCAATAGAATAATAGGACTAGTAGACCAAACTTCCCATAAAAACAACACGTCGCATCAGAGACCAGAACAATTTCTAAGCGAAGTACGAAATACACAGCCAAACTCTGTAAACACGGTATGCCAAACTAAGGCACGACGACTGGGCGTTATGATAAGCAGTGTAATTCAGGCTTCTCGCTTTCTCTGCTCGTTTTTTTGCGCTTCTTCAAACGTTCCTTACCGCATGCAAGTAGGGTAAACTAGCGCATTGTCTAAATACAACGAGATGCGGAAACAACTTCGCATAACATATTCTGTTTATTTTTTTTTTGCTGTTAAAAAAAGATTTTTTTTTTTAAATAAAGTTTAGTTCGTGTTTTAAGTTGATGTGATATTTGCATTATGTCTGTTGGAATTGTGCGTGTTGCTCCACTCGCCCCTACACTGCGGCAAATAATGAGTTTGCTTGGTTGTTTTTTTCGTCTACTATAAGTTTAAGGCGTACTATACATATCTGTACATATTTATTTCTGTGCTGCATGATAGATTAAGCAATTAAATTAAAAAACATCGCTATACGATAAGGCTTTTTCAATTAATAGGAAGATTTATTGCAAAATTTTAATTATGGTTTGCATTAAGTTTTCAATTATTTTATTAATTGAAACGCTGGACGTCACCGGATCGGCGGGAGGGGGATAAAGGGGAACATAATAATAACTGTTATTAAAATTTATTAAAAAATATACAATATTTACATTAGTTAATATATTTTGGAGTATGGTTATCAAATGTGGCTGTAAAATTTATTAACTCTGAAGTAATATCGAGTGGTAGGGTTAACAAAGTTATTTTTTATGTGTTGAGCAACACAAAGTCATACAAATGGTACATGTTCTTCTGTTTCGTTACATTTTTTTTTGCACATTAATATTACAAATATGGATGATCAATTGAAATAAATATTTTTATATAAACATTTTGGATTAGATATTATAATTTGGATGGAATTTAAAACAAAATAAAATCTTATGTAGTTAAATAAGCGTTTAACTTTTAAATCTTTTTAGGTACGAAGTTCTTGCTTTGTTTCACGAATTTAGTAATTTTTTTAACCACGGGTCTTTATATAAATAAAATTTGACTACATCCACAAACCACAGTGATTCTCGACACCTACAGGGTGTCCCATTGTTAAGGAGCCAAAAATTCAGGCCAAATAATCTGTAGTTTCGCTGTGACTCCTTAATAAACACCCTGTACAAGTTTTTTTCAATTTTTAAATTATGACAAATGTATATCTACATAGCGGGTAACTTTGGCAGGTAACGGATAGTTAATTTTGCAAAATATTTAGTACATCCGGCTAGGATTCTAGTTCTCATAGTCTTTTTTAGAGACCTGCTTTACGACGGAAACGTCCGAGAGTTTTGGTTTCGTGATCGGGAGCGGCTTCTTCTTGCTGTGAACTGAAAAAAATAAAATAAAATTTCAACCGTCCTCAGAGTTATACAAATTGGACGCGGATATGTAATAAGGAACGAAACCACGAGTTTTTATTTAAAAAATGGCACATGTAGAACGGTTAGAGACATAAAGGGTGTTTACAGACTTAATGATTAAAAAAAATACATACAATCTAAAACCATATCTGGAATTAAATGCCATAGCTACATATATAAGAGGTATTTTCTGTGTCCATCTGGCAAAATAGGGAACAGAATCATTTCACAGTTGCACTAATTACATTTTTGTTAGCAGTCTGGTGCTTATAATCAACATTTAACAAAGCAGAATTCATTCACATTACGCGACTGCAAAAATAATGCAGTCGGAAACCAAACTGGTTGAACACCAGTATTACTGCCATTTATGGATAGTTGTTCGTCTTCGATCTCATTCAGCACTCACTCAGCTCCAGTGGCACACGCAAATTTGCAGTAGCGTAGGTCAGGATTTAGATTCAGCGACCGTCAAACGATTTTCATTTTAACAATTAAAGTAGTTAATTAATTAAGTCCGTAAACACCCCGTATACACGACAGGGTGCGTTAGAAAAAAATGTCTAACCCACTTTTAACAATTTGCTGCATATAAAAAGTACGTGGTAAGGGAGTGACAATGCGTTACACCCTTCTCGATATATTTCCTTAACACGCAAGTTTCTTACTATTAACATAATATTTCCATTCAACTTGACAGAAAAAATAACGTAACTCTACCGGCACTGATTTATATAGGACATCCATTTCCTTATGATATGCTATAATCTTCTATTGTAACAAAAAAAAATCATGACTTAAGACTTAACAAAAAAATAAAATATTTCTCACAGAAATTATTATTTAGTCCTTCCAATTTGACTATACAGTGTTGGGCAAAAGTGTGAAACCATGTAAATAATATAATCTCGGAAATTAAGAGACATGTTGTTACTTACTTTGGAATATAGAAAATATAAGCAATTTTTTTTGTTTTAATGAAATGCCCAGTATTTTTTCACACTTGACGAACTGATTTTAACAAACTAACATTGACTTCGTTAAAAAAAACTTTTGTTTCCATTAAACAAAAAAAGTTTGGTACATCACCGTTTCTGTATATAGAACTGTATATTTATATAACTTCGTACCAATATCTCCATTAACTTCAGACATAGTTACGTGATTACACTTTTGCCGATCACTGTACATTATTGCGAGTAATTTTCTACACTGATTTACCAGCATGGTCTTTCAAGATGCCCCGGGAATATTAAAAAATCATTAGCGGATACCCACCCGTAATTAGGGTCACCGGCCCTTCGGGTTTCTTAACCTTCTCGTCCTTTGAGGTCGGCCTAAAGTTGAGGTCGGAGCTGACCACTTGATAGACAGGCAGCGGTATCACGGTCGAGGACACTGGTACGAGATCTGAAAAATGTATAGAGAAATTTCCTCAGTAGATATACTATGGGGGTTCTAGCCGATTCCAAGGTCAACTTAGATTCCAAGGTCAACCTAAGGAACTGTTGCGATTACAATATATACTTGCTATAAGTGTGTGATAAATGGAATGAGAGAGAGAGAGTATATTTGAAGAACTAAAGAATATACTATATCCAAAAATGTTTTAAAAAGTTTTATTGGCTACATGAGTCTAGAATGTTCTGAAACGTCGAGATTTTCGAAAGTTAGGCGAAAAAATTTTTCAGTTTCAACAAATTCGGTATCATGACGAGGTCTGGAGCTGATTTTGGGCTTAATCGGTTAAGGGGTTGGGGGTTAAATTGGGGGTTAGATAACTTTCCCTCGTCTGTAGGTAATTCGCAAACAATACAAGAGATACACTTCAAATTTGAGACACACATACAACATAACAGATTCTACAAATGTAAAGGGTTTTAGCTTAATAGGGTGGAACGTTGGGGTGGTTGAAGGGGGGATATTTCGTTTTTATTAGGGGATAATATTCAAAATATGTAAAAAGATTTTAGTAAACAGCAAGTTGACATTGCTCTACAAAAGTCTACTATTCTTTTGACCAATAACGGTAATGTTCATGTCTCATTGAGGTCATAAAGATCATAAAGGTCAAATAGGTCATAATTTAATTTGGAGGTAGTGATTCCTTTTGCTGTGGTTTTTTATTTTTATTGTAATATACACTTTGGAGAGTTACACGTAATTGTTTATTACTTCAGTTTATTCACTTTTCAAGCGTTTTTAATCCTCGCAAAGGAATAGAGAAGAGGTTAGCATTACACAACTCGCAAAGTTCACCGTGGTCTGTTTTAAGTGAAAGGATTTAATTAAATCTTCTTGTTAAATTCCTTTTTACTTTCTCCAAGCCTAAGTCTGCCAGTACGAACTAACAAACGAGACATATTTTAGAAATTGCAAGGCTCACAAATTCTTCAAGTTCACAAGTGATGTACTACAGCAATTCATTGACAACGGTGTTAATCGTTTCGATAAATTATGAAATAAACGGAACAATGGAGAGGAACAACATTACCGGTTTATAAGCATTCATATATTAAATATTCACAAGTAACCTTAACATGGTTTTAGTACGTTAAACGGTTGGCCGTGACCGAAATACAGGTAAACAATTGACTAACGCGATTATCTTCAAAGGTATCTATGATTGTGACGTTAATATTTGTGATTATGTTACAATACTTTTTTTACTTTTGTGGGACATTTTGCGTATTTTTTTTTGCTGAAAATTGATGGATACAATAATTGTCAAAGGAAACGTATTTTTAATTCGAATAAACTTGCTGAAACGACTGCTTCAAAGTTACTTAAATCTTTTAAACAAAACATTTTTGTTATGTTATATATGTATATGTACAGTCAGCAACGGATGTGCTGACATCGAAATAGCTATTTTTTTAGCGGTATATTTTCAAACAATCGACACATCACCTTCAACTTGGGCTTATTAGACGCAGAATTTCACAAGTTATAATCCTAAAAAAAAAAGATCAATACTATAGTACAAATATTATACTTATTTAAGCATCCTTCAAAAAAGTGGGTACCATTTTCGCTACTGACTAAAACTAAACAAGGTGACTGTGATAAAATGACAATAGTCTAGCCAAATTTATGTCATTTGTATGTATATACGAGGTGTGTAAATTATGTAATGAGGCTGGCAACGTAGCGGCCTAGATAGCAACACTGCACAACCAATGCACCGTCAGTACAAGTTTGAACTTGTTAGTCATTTATTTGTTCTTTGTGACTGTTTTCGTAAACCGATTTTTTTCTAGTGCGTTTTAAAAATAAGTGACATTAATTTTGAGCAACAGTGTGCTATCAGGTTTTGCTTCAGACTTGGACACAGAGCAACGGATACTTCAACACGCCTACGGAGACAGTGTTTTTTCAAGAGCCCAGGTTTTTTGGTGGTTTAAGGCGTTCTCAGAAGGAAGGGAATCGATTGAAGATGAACCACGCAGCAGAAGGCCTTCATCTTCAATAGTCGATGAAGATGTCGATAGAATACGGGATCTTGTACGTTCAGATAGTCGGTTGACGACAAGAATGATTGGCGAAGAATTAAATTTGAATCACTCCACTTCACATCAGATTTTGACTTAACGAATTGGGGATGAGAAAAATCTGCACAAAAATGGTTCCAAAAAAACCTTGCGCAGAAACAAAAGAACATCAGGAGAGAAAGGTGTATTGACTATTTGGGATCGATTGAAAATGATCCCCATTTTATGGAACGTGTCATTACTAGTGATGATACTTGGGTGTTTGAGTATGACCCGGAAACCAAACGCCAAAGCATGGAATAGCATACTTCAAGCTCTCCAAGACCCAAAAAAGCAAGAATGAGTCAAAGATCAAATGCATGCTGATTTGCTTTTATGATAGCCATGGAATTGTCCCTAAAGAGTTTATGCCGCCATGCCAAATAGTAAATCAATGCTTTTACAGCGAGATTCTTGAAAAACTTCGAAAAAGGGTCATGCGTGTGAGACCAAACATCAAGAATAACTGGATGTTGCATCACGACAATGCGTCTTGTCACACAGCTTTTTCAGTAAACGACTTTTTAGCCAGTAAAAACATTCCTGTGGCTCCTCAGCCTCCTTATTCGCCTGGCTTGAGTCCTTGTGACTTTCTTCTCTTCCCAAGATTAAAAAACCACCTCAAGGAACGTCATTTTGGGACGATAGAGAACATTCAAACGGCTGTAACCGACCAGCTGAAGGCTATTCCAGTATATGAGTTTCAGCACTGCTATGAGGAATAGAAGAACCGTCTCCAGCGCTGTGTGGCTTCCCAAGGAAGTTATTTTGAAAGAGACAATACTAGATAAAAAAATAAATAAAAAAATCAGTCGCATTACCTAATTTACACACCTCGTGTGTACATACATATGTATAAATATAAATAACCGCACGTCGTAAATTTCGGGTAACTAAAATGATCGTTCGATCTCGAAAGCTTTAAACATAAAAAAACCTTATGGGGCACCAAACAAACCCAAACGTATAATAGCGGCACATAAAGCGTTCATAAAAAAATCGGCAATCAATCCCGGCCTTTTTTTATATCAGGAATAAATCTACAGAAATATTTCTTTTTTTATTGTTCCTATATTAGAAGCATCGGGGCACGGTGATGCGGACTCTAAATAAAGACGAACGCTGGTTGCCTTTTTTTACCTGTTAGTCGTCTAATTTATGTATGATAGGTGGGCTCAAACTTTGGCCCGGTACAGTTTCTTGACGCCTCATAGGCAATTGTATGGAGCTTGATAATTTACAAGTAGCAGTGGGACAGCAGTTCTTTACTTGGTAACGAAAATAAATCAAAGTCGTGTTCGTTTTAAATCAAAGCGGTTTCTATAGACAATATATAAATTGTTGTAAAATGTTAGTTATGGATTTGCAACTTCGAGCAACTACCGACCTTGGCGCAATTTGTCATTGTTTGGGTTAAGTTGGAATCCGCTGACTTAACTGGATGGCCGTCGTGATGTGAGGTTTCTCTCATTCGATTTTAGCGCTCGCTAAGAACGTTACTATATTTGAATTATTGTGTTTAATTGATCGTTAAATAAAATGCAATTGTTATTTTGGATTTTGTGTATTGTTTACAACAAAATGTAGAAAATAATAGATTTGTTTCTCTAAATAAAGCCATAGATCTAGTTAAAACTTGGGAAACTAGTCGAAATCCATGATTATGTGAGGGAATTCTGTTTGAAAATGCCGAGAGGCGTCCCGTATTCAATAAACCCACTAGCTGCCAATAAACTTCTACCATTTCTAAAGTAAATTTCGATCATAACATACTTCGAGGATGTTTTTTTTTATTATTTTACGGTAAACGTATTGTTACATTATTACTAGGGTCCGGAAAGTGTGGTACAACGCAGGGTCGGACTCGTAATCCATGACGGTCCGCGAATACGACAAAAATCCACACAAAATCAGATAATATATATTTATATATTATCTAATACACTACACGAACTCTAAAAGAAATACGTACACGGTGTGAAATACGTATGTATACACGTTTATTAGTTAATCACTCACGACACATACAATTATTTTAAACTCGTTGCGCGTCTGCCTTCGACTCGCTTCCGCCCCGAGAGAGTCCCAGCGCGTGTTACAAGACACGGTCAGTGGCGTACGTATGCACGGGCAAGAAATACACGCTTACATAATTTAAAAGGCGCTTAAAAAATACGATTTATACGTTAATTGCCATAGAGTTTTATAATGCCGACCCAGTGTTCTAACACAGTTTCCAGACCATAATTATTACTATGTAAGTTGTTTGTTGTTACCTGCGCCTTACATATACATACAGTGGCGGCTGGTGATAAAGGGCACAGGGGCACGTGCCCAGCCAAAATTTCAATAGAAAATATTTCTTTTGTTAATTTACTATAAATTACTGTTACAATAATATCAATTAATTGTATACCTCAAACTATTCATATTCTAATTATTATTCCTTTTTATACCACAAATAACCATTTTTATCACATATATATAACAGACTATCGATCGAGCACCGAGCCACCGTATCCTGAATTCTCGCATTTCGCGCGCGTGGGCACACAGTGTCCCAGCCCTCGTTTTTAATCGGGCTTTTTTCGGTGACTGGTAATGTTTGGAGACGATTGCAGCAGACAGACGTCGTTAAATCGTTCGAAAATCAGCTGAACGGTCACACTTGTTGAGTGACCTTTTTTAGTGAGTTTATTGTGTTTTTACTGTTTTTGATTGTGAAACGTTTCAAAATTAATTCGGTGGACTTTTTATTGACTAATAAAGATATTACATACGAGATCCGAACGGAAATTAAACGGTTAGGAAGGCCGATACCCGATTTGATTATTTCCAAAACAGACGTAGGAAAATTGCGAAATTATTCACGAAATTTGAATAGTAGTGTCTACGACCGATTTAAGTGGTTATGTGGGTGTCCTAAAAGAAACAAACTGTTTTGTTTTATTTGTTTAGTGATGGATGGCAACCGAAGTACATGAACTCAAGAAGGGGTGGGTGATTTAAAACATTTAAATGAACTAGCTAAGAAACATTCTAGCTACAATGAAAAACATTTACATAACATCTTAGATTTTAGTGTGTTGGGAAAGGTAGACATAAGGCAACAGCTTGATAGTGCTTATCGTGAAAATATAAGACGTCACAATGAAAATGTGGATAAAAACAGACATATTTTAAACCAAATAATTAATTGTATTAAATTTTTGTGAAATATAAGGACAGGCGAGCTGATTTCCTCTACAAATAACGGTAAGATACCTATATCAAATTTTTTTCACATGTTGCCACCCATTATTTTAATATATTTATGCCCTCAATATTCGTGATTAAATATTATTTCAAAAAGCTAACAAATCCCAAAAATTATTCTTGCGAAAGTCTATATTTTTTTATAAAAGAATTTTTCATTGAAATTCTGAAGTGTCAGTAAAAAGCATGACTTTGAAAATTTTTAAAAATCTTCGCCTGCGGCGCCATTAGTAGCTAATGAGTAATCCTACTAACACACTTGTGCCCACGAGCCGCCACTGTATACATATATAAAAAATGTTCGGTTGTTAGTTTCCACAATTAGAAGGTTGCACTATTTTTTCTAATATGATCTTTCTGAATGTGATTTCAGTCCCGTCCTGCCTTAAATCCGAATAAATTCCAGCGGCAGTTACCTAAATATGGGAACAGCTGGGTCACAACGCAGTTTTAGACACGTCAGGTAATTGAAGCAAATCTGTGCAACAAAATGTGAATTGTAAATCGACCTGGTACACTGACTCACCGGAGTAAAAATAACAATGGATATCACCGGTCGACTTTGTAATAGCCTTGGCGATTTAAAACAAAGCAAAACAAACTAAACTATCGAATTTGAGAATACAGTCCTGAATTGTGACTTGCATAATATGTACGCTTATCATCTAAGTTCAGCCCAAGAATTGTTCCCAAACTTGTTTTTTTATTTGAAGGAACTCTCAATTAGACGCAATACCGTAATAACATTTTAAAAAATTTGGTAAAAGCATTAAACAATCAAGAGATACAACAAGGCTACTTCCAGCAGGACGTCGCCAGCACACCAATTCATGTAACTTGGTAATACTCATCTTTAAAACGCACTAGAAAAAAACCGGTTTACGAAAACAGTCACAAAGAACAAACAAATGACTCTAACAAGTTCAAACTTGTACTGAAGGTCCATTACATGTTAACCTACCGCCCTTCCGAGTTCCCGTCTCCGCAGTGTTACTAGATCGGGCGCAACGTTGCCAGTCTCATTACTTAATTTACACACCTCGTATGTATGTATACGGAAAGTTACAGTGAAAAGCATATAAACAATAGCATTTTTTCTTAATTTGTATTTTTATTAATCATCATTATTTATATTTATTTCCTCTTTCTGGATTTTTGCGAACGCTAAGTTAATAATGCTGAAAGATGCTTTGGTTTCGAATGCTGTAAAAATGTAAACAATGTCGCTTCCTAAATCCCTAATAAATATTCACTAATACAAATCGAGGATGATGCGGATTGGTGTCGATTAACTTATGCCAACAGCAACAAGAAGACAAGGTCAGAAGCGTGGGATGGGCCAGATTTCAAACCCACACCCCGGTAGAATCCTCAAAAGTTCAAGAATCACACGACCATCAACAGTTACTTTGTCACAAAATATCGTTCTTTGTTCCTACGTATTTTTCACTAAATAGCTAAATTTTCTAAACAGCTAAATATTTAACTAATATAAGGACGTAACAAGGTTTTCTTTGATTTTAAAACTTAATTATTATTTAATTTAATTACTATCAAATTATTTCTTAGAAAAAAATGTCATTTTTTTGGTTTGTTGCCCCATAAAAGATCAAATTATTTTTATGCGTGTAGAAGTCATTATTTAAAAAAATATATATATCCTAAGCGTTATCTCGTATAATTCAGGAAAATATACATACACAAAATAAATTAATCACGGCCTTATGCCTGCGCGTATACTACATATAATTTATATATTAAAAAAAACAACCAAGTTACAAGTGACTGTTAATTTTTCTCATCTCATTTGCATATTAGATAAATTCCCAAATTACACCACAGCTTATCGCCCCAAGTTAATGTTCTGCAGTGAGGTCGTTCGTCATCCCAATCCCCTGACAAATCGCATGCTGCATTACGTAAGATTCATTTAGATTATTCATGTTATACTTTTATTTAATCCATAACCGCGTGAAGGGTACGACAGAGTCATTTAGTCAAAGCATTTAGACGCAGTTTTTCCAAACAGATAGACGGAGTTGTCTGAAATGGCCAGCTAGGTCGCCAGATTTTACACCAATGGATTTATTTATATGGGGTTATTAAAACGAGCCTAATAATTTAGATGATTTAAAAGAATAAATAAGGAAGCCTAAAAATAACAAATTTTGATATATATATTTTTTAATATCCACTCTTCTATTATTAGATAACAGCATATATTTCATACCTGTCTTAAAAAAATGAATCGTAACAGACGTTACCGTGACAATATTAGTGATTGTAGAGCTCATGTTTAAAAGTAAATATGACATTTACCTCTGATATTTATGTACTTATTGCTATAAGTATCAATTACGTTGGTCATTTGGTATGAGGCTTTTGAGCCATTTACCATTTATTTCCTTCAAACTTGAATAACTTTAATCTCTTATAATAAATAATAATAACACATTGAAGAAGGTGAATTAATTTTTGAGGTTTGAAATTCTTCAGCCCCATTTTCGAACTCAGAAAAACCGATCTTATATACAGGGTGTCTACCTTTATCTATGTACAAATACATATAATCCTCATCCTCGAGACGATCGATAAACCTGTAGTCCAACTATAACTGTATTATTAACTATAACCTGTACCCCACCACTCTCCAGACTTGTCAAGAAACAAAGAAAAGAACTTCGAGGGAATGGCTCAATACTAACGAATCGATCGAAGAGTAAAGAAAAACCTTAGTTCTCAAAAAAAAGTATTTTCTTCTACAAAAAAAAAAAACTGTAGTAGGCAAAAAATTATTTCTTTGTCAACCACAGTATGTACATAAATTCCAGACAACATTCAACTGTATTTATAGGATTCCAGGGTACACTTGATTCGTCTAGCGGCTTTCAAATTCGACATTTTGCTCAACTTTGAGATCCTATAGAAACACATTTTCTACTTTTTGTTCAAAATTTGCATACGGAGGTGTTGAAGAGTCCGGATGACGCTATGGAATCAGATTTTGAATAAAAATATCACTAAATGGTCATATTGAATTTAAAAGAATCATAGCAGGCCACGGAGTTGCATCCTAAAAGCAGTTTTTGACGCCCTTTAAAACACAAAAAGCTTAATCGATTATCTCGAAGGTATATTGTAAAAATTACACCCTGTATATATTGTAAAAATAAATTCTACAGGATGCACTGAAATTATTTTATTTCAAACTTTTATATCTCAAAAACTCATAAAATATCCCACGTTCATCGATCTCTCTTGTTATTATAAATGTTTCAAAGAAGAACGCACTTTTGACGTCCAAAACTCCATCAAAATTAGTTGGATTAACTTGAAACTTTCAGGAAATATTCTCCACACTTACTTAGAGAAAATATCAAAATACGAAAACCAAACTTTGTCAAACAAATACAAACAAAATCTAAAAAAAAAAAAACGTCACTTACCGGGTTCCAGTGCCCTGTTCTCGTTGAACTTGTACACAGTGGGGTGGCACTGGATCATGGCGATACAGAGGCATACGACGAGTCCGCTTTTGAAAAAAAAACATTGCGCTCATCCGCACGCACGAGCCGTCACAAAAAAACAACACCCGTAAAACGCTGGTGGTATCTTCGAATGAAGTTCGCAATATTACCTTTGCCGGCCAAATGAATCTCACAGGTAAAAAAACGCCTTCATCATGAGCACGACCTCGTGTGGTCCGCTGTACTCCATCTCAGTGAAAGTCAAAGGAAACCCAGATCTGTCCATGGGTAGGCAAGTAAATGTTATGCGTTCCATCTTTCTCGTTGACCACCGCAAGTTTGAGGAGCAAAAGAGACCGAAAGCGTTGACTTGTAGGAAGACGTGTCTGTGGCAGATACAGGTGTCATTGTTGAAGTCATAACACACCTGTAAACTGTAAGATGTTGACTTGGTAATGCGCTAACGAGAGAATATTTTTTATGGGAGAGCCAGCCTGCATTCTTATTCTTCCCCTGCCCTGGCAGAATGTTTCAATTGACTGAAGAATTTGCGTAAGCTACGAGTACAAGAAGAGTGTGATAATAACAGTATCAAAGAAATGGTATTTATGGTTTCCCTGATAGGAAAACCATTTACGACAAAGGAAAAAAATAGGCTAAGGGACACAAAGATCGTTTTACACACAGGGTCCTTCGCAAAGTGCGCGTCATATGGGGAAAATCTTTTCATCTTTACATCAAAAACATTATTTCGGCGATTCTAAAGACCAGAGGATTGTATGTACCCTTTCCCACAGGATAAAACTGTAGTTCAATATCGGCGGCAATTTTCTTGCGCTTGTGATAGCGCTGTAGTGCTCAAGTAACGAGAAAATGAACAGGACCGGCCTCAGATTTTTTTATATTACCTTTTATTTATTTTCAATTACTAAAAAGCTTTTATTAAGATTGATTATATCAGTCGGTTAATTTAAAATCTCGAAACTTGAGGTTTACTGGTATTTCGAGGTTTTCATCTATGTGGAAATGAGGAATTTTCAACTGGCAGCCTAGTAGACAACAAAATTTATCATCCACTAAGATTGTGAGATGAGTAACGTTTCTAACCAATGGGGAATAGCTCTTTACTTTTTTATGTGAGTGTAGAGGGACTCCTTGCTGAAAATATATTACGGGAAGAACTAGTTTTATTTCAACTTTGCACCAAGAAGCACGTCAAACGTTATGAGATGAGCACCGTGAGCAAAATAAGAGCATGAGCAGCAAAATCATTCAATATATACGTTTTCCCACAAGATATACCGTACACACTCTTGACAGACTATTGGTGTAGTAAAATTAGGATTTAGCCGAAAAGTAACTGACACTTCACCAAAAAAAATTGGGAGGCAGAAAATATTAAATATCGTTTTATTGGCAACAATTTAAAATTATTGCTACATTGTTTAAATAATTCGCAAAGATGCGAAAATCTGGTTTTTTTGAAATAAAAAGAGAACCGTAAACTATACAAAAAAAATGTTTCAGATAAAAAATGTAGCTAGTAAAAAACCCTACAAAACCCATCAAGAAATTTGCAAATCGGTTAATTTGTTTATCTGCAAAATTGAAAACCCGTCAAAATGGCCCCTTATTTCGATTGTTTATAACTAATTATAAAGTAAGCCTTGTGACTTTAAAATTATTGGAAAATGTAGGTATCGGTGTACTTAAAAAAACGCTGAAAATTTCAAATCGATATATTTTTAAGTTTTTGCAAAAAGTAAATTGTTTATTAAAAACGTGCTTTCGTAAAACATCCCTTAATTTTTTTGTAAACGTCATAGAGTAACGATTCAAAATGGATTCTCTTCTTGATGAGTTGGACTATCAACTACATCGAAAAAATAATTGAATTTCACAAATTTAATTGTTTAAAATTTACATTGAAAAGTACGTCCGCTTTAAAGTTATAAACAAATGAAATAACTCGTTCGTTTTTCATCGTATAATGTTGAGACTAGAATCATTTTACAGGTACGATTTTTCTGCGAATTTAAAAAAAAAAATAATGGTTCAAGTAACTTGGGAGCCGAGTTTTTTTTATTTCGAAAAAAACCTGATTTTCGCACCTTTGCGAATTATTTAAACAATGTAACAATAATTTTAAATTGTTGCCAAAAAAACTATATTCAATATTTTCAGCCTCCTCAAGAAAAAGCTTTTTTTTTTGGTGAGGTGTCAGTTACTTTTCGTTTAGGGGTACAAATCGACTAATTCTACTCTGCTATATCGGATGAAAGAGGGGGGAGCGAGGTTAATTCGGTACGATTTCGAAGCGACACGTGGGCCACCCTCTAAATACCGAACAGGCGGCGACGGGGCGTACGTATACGCGGGCGCTATATTGATTAACGCCTTTGGGGCCTCCGTGTTGCCGAAACACAGGGAAATTACCCTGATCGTTTACCGATAAACTATTTACAAACAATATCCATGTCACAAAAGGTACGCGCTCCCGATTCACCGTCAATTTCCTATGGAATCTAATAGGAGCCCAACCCCTACAACCCCTACCTTTCGCGCTCGGGGTGGCACAAGCACGGATACCCGCAGGCGTATCGTGAGGTAGAAAAAAACGTCCTCAAAGTGTGCCGTGGAATTGATTCCGCGTCTTGAATTCTTACTAGAGCCTGGAGCTTCATAATAGATGCGTACTTTACCAGGGATGGCGCACGCGTAGCAGAAATACATGACGTTTATTTACTTCAAAGTTCTCCTCACCCTATAGTGACTATAGACTGCTAGTACACACTCACTAATTGTGCTTTCCAACACCCTTGAAGCCATCAAATGCCCTTCCACGGATTTTGCCTCATCCAGTCCCCCAACCATTACGTTAGCTATATTCTATACTTTAACTTTCGTCATTTAATGTTACACGCTACCATCATTTTGACTTAATCCAAGTTAAATTGTCTCTGTCTGTCTCACGCTGTCACACCACCACTTACACGAGCTTTATATTTGTCTGTAGCAACATGCTACAAAACATCTGGTTCTACGTACCACGTCAGTACACTGTCACACACGGTAAAACCAAGTTCACTGCCATTCAAGGTCAGTTCCGCAAAATTAGTTATTCAACGCTCCACCGTAGTAAGCGATGGACGCTGTTCCGACATTTTTACAAACTTATTCGACGTTTCCTGCACACGAATACTGCATCGACCAGCGCAGTTTAACTAATACTAACAATAAGTGTAAATTTTGTTCACGTTCGCGACTCGACCTTTGGCACGTTCCGTAACTTGGGTTAGATTGGAGCGTACAACACGAGAGACTTACGATTGTACCACGTACATATACAGTAAGAGTTGCGACTACAAGCTTAGGCGAATTTACTTGGACATACAACCTAGCCTCCTTCTTCCTCTCTCCTCGCCCAGCGGAAATCTATCTACTGAGCAACGTTGCCTGATCTAACCTGTAACTCTGCATAATACGTCTTTTTTAAGGGGTCTTTATAACTTAATAGGTCTTTCTTATGCGCTTTTCTACTCAGTAACAGACCAGAATAAGATATAAAATGATTTCACCCCGTCTGGTTCTACCGTAGTCGTAGACAGCTGTACCGACGTACCGGATGCCTGTCGCACGCCTGCGCTCACGATTGGTTCGCGATTAGATACCCACCTCGTGTTTCGGCGGTGGTGGCATATATTCAAGATAGAAGTTACTTATCAATTGAGAACAATTTTTGGTCGAAATGAAGCTCCGTCAGCGCCTGGTGTAAGAAAGTTCTTAAGGAAAGTTCGGGAAACTGGCATGTTTATGGATAACAGAAGTCGTCCGGTGCGCACAGCTGAAAGAATTGCTGCTGTTGCCCAAAGTGTGCGTGAAAACCCAAGAACCTCAACTCGTCACAAAGCACAACAACTTAATGTCAGTCGCACTTCTCTGAGGAGAATATTGCATAAAGACCTCGGATTATTTGCTTACAAGTTGCAACTTACTCAAGAGGTAAAGGAAAATGACCATCCACTTCGTTATCACTTCTCCGTGTGGGCTTTAAATGAGTTTGAAAATGACGCCGATTTCAATCGAAAAATATTTTTCGGACGAAGCTCATTTTCATCTTGGAGGACATGTTAGTAAACAGAACAGTAGAATTTGGGGTTTCAAAAATCCACACGTAGTCATAGACAAGCCAATGCATGGTGTGGGTTTTGGAGTGGTGGCATCATTGGTCCGTACTTCTTTCAAAATGAAGATGGTAACAGCGTTACAGTAAATGGAATGCGTTACAGAGATATGTTAACTGATTTTTTGTGGCCGGGATTGGACAATTTGGACTTGGATGAGCTTTGGTTCTAGCAGGATGGAGCAATGTGTCACACAAGATGTGAAACAATCGATCTTTTGCCCACTAAATTCGGTAACCGTGTTATCGGCCGTTTTGGAGACATTAATTGGCCATCGTGCAGCTGCGATTTAACACCGTTGGACTATTTTTTATGGGGACATGTTAAGGACCGTTGTTACTCCAACGATCCACAAACAATTGACGCATTGAAGGAAAACATCAATCGAGTTATTCGTGCAATAGAGCCACAAATAATCGAAAATGTACTGCAAAATTGGGTGAAAAGAATGAACTACTGCCAAGCCAGCCGCGGCGGCCATTTAACTGAAATTATTTTTCATAAATAATGGGAAGGCATACTTTCTTGAATAAAGCAACAATCATTTAAAAATATTCAACGATGTAGTTTTAATAGCACTTTTAAAAAGAAACCATCTAATGGCCCACCCTATATTATTAACCTACGCGCTCTAATTATTACTCTTAAAACTGTCAAAGTTTTTGCTATTAAGACGATTAAATGTGGCAATCGCGGAAGCACAAAAAGTGTTTTCTTTATTACCCAGAGTTGTTTTATACATACCGTTTTTATTATAAAACCTTTATACCTCAGAACTTGACAGTTATAAGGATAACAACAGTAGATCAAGCCATTTTTCATCGGGTAGTGGTACACCTGAAACTGTGGACACCTCACAAATATCCGTTGTTTCCAGTTTGTCCCATTCTAATCTTTGCCCCGTGTTTTACCGCTCTGCAGATAAAAAAAATGTAAATCGAATTGAAACAGCTGAAACCGTATTGGTTTCGGTTTTCAGAACGGTGGCCGGGGGCAAAAACAAAGAGAGGAAGCCGCAGATTTCGCGTGAGTGCCCACCGAAAATTACCATATTAAAAACCGAAACGGGACGGCCTGACCCTCTCGCCCCCGCCCCGCACCCCCGGCTCGTTATTAACATTTTAAAAACGAATTAAGTCGCCCAATACGAACTTTAAATGTAAACATAAAGATAATTTCATAGGCAAGTGGATACGGTTATTAAAATTTTTGTTCGCTCGTTCTGAAAAATTACTTCTGTGCCGGCAAACAAAGTGCCCCCGGAATAGGAGACGGTCAGGGGCGGGACGAGGGAGGGGTGGGGGAGATGAGGGCACGGGCGTAGGCAGATTTTTTTTCGACAGGGGGCGAATAAATAATAAATAAATAATGTGTTATAATTTTAAACGAAGCAACTGCGGCTATGTATACGTAAGTTAGTCTAAGTGAGTTGTAAATTAAGTAATGAGACTGATTTTTTTATTTTTTTGTAATTGAACAGAATTACAATTCAGTTTTGTCTCAAAAAGGGGGGAAAAAAAGAAAAAAGGGGGGGGGGGAAAAAAAAAAATTATTCGAGCAAGAGCGCTATTAGTAGTTCGTTCGTGGACGTGTTTTTTGTTTCTACGTAAGGTAGTACCCACGGACGTTTGTCTCCTTTAAAATGTCTTCCTTGGGAAGCCAAAGCTGGAACAGTTCTTTTTAGTGCTGAAACTCATATCTGGAATAGCCTTCGGCTGGTCGGTTATAGCCGTTTGCCAGATTTTTTCTATTGTCCCCAAATAGTCACAAAGGAGCGTTTTTCGTGGCGAAAGGTTTTTGAAACCTTTTTTGCGCAGATTTTTCTCATCCCCAATTCGGTATTCAAAATCCATAAACAGTGGTGTGATTCAAATTTAACTCTTCCCCGATTATTCTTGTCTGAACGCACAAGATGCCGTATTCTATTGACATTTTCATCGGTTCTTGAAGATGAAGGCCTTCCGCTGCGTGGTTCATCTTCAATCGACTCTCTTCCTTCTGAAAATACCTTAAACCACCCAAAAACCTGGGCTCTTGAATACACACTATCTCTCTAGGCGTGTTAAAGTTTTGCAAAAGTATCCGTTGCGCTGTGTCCAAGTCTGAAGCAAAACCTGATAGCACACCGTTGCTTAAAATTAATGTCACTCATTTTTAAAACGCACCGGAAAAAACCAGTTTACGAAAACACGGGTCACAAAGAACAATCAAATGACCATTACCAGTCTCATTACTTTATTTACACACCTCGTAAATTGTTCTATTTTAGGTCTACGAATTATTTATTTATTACGTTGTATACTTATTTTCCGAACGCGTTATATAATATATTGTACAAATAAATTCTTCCAGAAAATATAATCTACTTTTTTTGGAGCTAAAGGAATTACAAAAAAAATGTTTTATGTATGTAGTAAATAAAGTAGTTAAATAATTACTTCCAGTTCGACCTTCTATGAGAGGTTAAAAAATGCAGGGTCACTATTTTAATGTCATTACTGCTACAGTCTCGCACTATACAATATGAAGTGTAGCACATGATTTCCAAAACGTGCACAAAGATAATAATGAAATAGGTATACAAGACTTTCAAATAATAATACGAGTCCAACAAAATTTTACCTCAAATTTGAAGAAGGGTGGACATATTATCTTGACCACTGTTACTTGGAGTTTCAAGAACAGTTTCCTGATGTGATTGGGAATATCAACAAACGGATTCTGGAAGGAAAAAAAGTAGTGGCTGTCCTACAGAACGAATCCAGGAACTGAAAGGAAATGTGCCTCAAGTTAAGAAATATGCTCCCAAAACTTCTGTGGGTGTTCTGTCGTAGTTATCTGGTGTGTCTGTTAGTACCTGTCATACTTGTTCCAAAAAAAAAACACACTTGTTCCATCACCTTTTAACTTGTTAACAGAAACTTCGAGACGTTGACTACCCATAGTTTTGTCAGCGGTTTTTTAAATAATCTTGAAGGCAACATGAAAAAAGTGTTCAGCTTCGTGTGAATGTGAAGCTTCGAAAAACCAAACAATTTTTTGCCGAAGCCCCTCTCTTCATGCATAGAAAGTTGGTGCTTTGGGTGCTATCAGTTAAATGACCATCATTGGACCAATTTTCTTTCATGGAAGGCTGACTGCCGGACTCAGTTTCCGGTATCAGTTGGATAATGACGAAATTAATCCCATTTACTTGCAACAAGACGGTGCTACACCATACACTGCAGGTGAAACAATGCTAATGTTGCAGAATATTCTCCGTAATAGCTTGGTTTGCTTGAATTCCGAATATTAAACTCCTCCAAGATCCTGTGACATAACACCGTGTGATTTCTCCTTGTGGCCGCACCTAAGAACTCAATTTTCCTTCAAGAAAGAATGTCCTTCTACTCCTCATCTTCTCTGCTTCCAATGTTTCTTCTCTCTTGTCTTTGGTGGGCACAATGTGGAGATATCAAATCAAGTGACAATCTCGACGTCCTCGCACTCCATTGTCTCCTTCCTTTGGGCGCCACTGGCGCGGTATAAAAATGAGGCATACGCAGAGCGCTAATGCCATCGGGTGGATGTTTTTAAAATTAAAGCGGCTAGCAGTGGACTGGCCGCGCTCCTTTGAGGGGGTGGCCGCCCGATGTTTATTAAAAAGCTAAGTAAATATTACCTTTCGGATTTCGCTCCAAGGGTACCTGTTAGCCTCTGTCCGTATATGTTCCTCGTTCAGATTATTATTGCGGCAATGAGCCCCCCGGCCCCCCGTACCACCCCCTGCGGCTGGTCGTATCGTAAAAATTCTTGGACATAGCTTAGACGAGAAGGCTGTTATTTTAAAATAAAATGAGCAAAAAAATCTATACTTTTGTCTCGCATTGTATACGTCCTCCACTCGACTACGAAACCGATACGTCGAACGCACGGTATTGCATCGTTATTAAATCTCATTTCATATGTATACACATTTTTATGCTGGATTACTACCGACACTCCTACATTCACATTCTTTTAAATTTGTACAAGGACTACAACTGGTCAAGCACCATTATACCGCTGAACTTATGGCGAATATTTACATACAAACAAAAAACTAACGCTAAAATAAATAAACCGAGTAATCTGATTATTCCATTCTCCCCATTGCTTGTGCAACAATCCTGAATTTATGCGCTTAGATACTCGTAGCATTGGATTAAAACTAAACGTATGAAACAGGATATGTTTGATAGCTGAGATGACAGAACCCCAAAAAAAAAAAAAAAAAAAAAAAAAAATTTTTTAAAAAAAAAAAAAAAAAAAAAATTATAGGAAAAGGGAAAAGGAAAACCCAGGGAATTTCAAAAAGTCTCCCCTCAATTAAGAGCTCTTCCCCAACATCTTATGGAGTCATGGAAAACATTTGCGCCTGGAGGAAACAAAAAAAAAGGGAAACTCCAAGGTATACTCTCAGGTTGGTTCTGTCTGGTATTCAACTCTTATCCACCTACTGAATAATACTGAACCAGTTGATAAAAACACCATGTTAAACCACGCAACACTCACTCATCTGCTCTCACCCATGGGATCTAACTATCGTGTAAGAGCCATCGAAATTTACAAAGATACACGCCTTAGGCGTAGGTGTGATCTTCTTCCGTCGACATACCAACAGGACCAGTTACTCAGCTCCAAACCTTCAGTGGATCACCTCGGAGAGGGACGTGTTAAAGCAACTGAAGAACCTACATCGACAAGGACCAATTCAGTATAATGGCTTAACCTTGAGCTAGCCTTCGTCACCTACAACGGCGGCCAAACCGAGAGGACTTTTAAAGCAAAATACTCACAAGGACAATTAGTAAAAGGCCCCCGCCTTGCCCGCCGGCCAGCTATTCAGGGGTTATAAAAACGAGAAATTTCCAGAAGCATACCCTGAGGGATGACGGATTTTTCCAAACTTTATGGAGTAGCCAAAAAAACCTTGGGCAACCTGATTTTTTTAGTGTATAAAAAGAACGTTCAAACTTTAGAACATTTTTCGAAAATTTAAAATCCGTTCAATTGGAGAACTTCGGGAATCTTTTAAAGTTATAAACATTGTTTTGGACAACGTCTGAAGCTTAGAACAGCAAGTGTCGGAAATGTTTAGAACAACGTCCAAATGATCCACATGATCCAAATTTCTCAGAAATAAATTCTCGTATTGAATTATGAAGTCTCAACTTTCCAGCACAATATAATCACACGGAGCGTTCTAATGGCTATGATCCAATTGACCAACAACAGGGAGAGGGATTCATCCCCTCCTGTGTCTTTCTGCGTTTCTCAGATGTCGTGCCACGGCCCTATTGGCATCGCCAAGTGGACAATACGGGGGCCATTGTTGTGATCGTGTGGGGTTTACGATCGGATCGCATGCGGTATTTAATATTGTATCATTTCGACCATTAAATGGCCATTATCTTGTTTCTCCGCGATCGTCCCTCCGCTACAAACACGAAGATCGTTTTGCTCTTCGATCGAATCCACGCATCAACTGGAGAAGTAACGAAACTTATTATTAGATAAACTACTCACAAAAATTAAGGGAGCAAAAAAAAATCTAAATTTCTCCCCGATTTTTGACGGGCTGTGACGGGAAGTGAAAAATGGTCGTATCGAGAATTTAAAAAAAGCGTTTTGAAGCTCCAAGACTCTAGTGTTCAGATTTGTAGGATAAGGATTACAGAATCTTTAACAATAAGAATTTGTTCCTTTGTTTTTTCAAAACTTTGAATAATCGGCCCGGAAAAACCGCTCGATGGATCGATCTGCAGATTTACAGACATATGGGGTGTACATTGAGGTGTAAAAATTCCTAAACGTCTTAGCCTCCCCATCAATATTTGCTAAGATGCAGTCGATTTACCAAAACATGGGGAGAAGTCACTTTTTTTCAACTTTTTTGAAGTCGATATTGAGGGTGGAAAAAAATTTCTTTTTAATGTCTTGACAGGATTTGATAGGATGTTTATTCCAGTTATCGAAACTGCCCTTCAATTTCCTGTACGATCATTGGTTGCTGAGATATCGATGGTTGAAGAAAAAAAGTCCTTTTTCGTTCAATTTCAGATATCTCTGCGGCAAATGGACGTAGCAAACGATTAAAAAAAAGGAAGTTGAAGCTGAATAAACAGGCTATCTGGTCCGTAAGGTCGTTTAACCGAAAAAATTTTTCCGAGCCCGTGGAGCGAGAAAAAAAAGACAAAAAAATTCGGAATTTTTTTCGCGCTATTTTCTCGAATCGCGTTAAAACCGTGGCTTCTAAAAAATGTTGGCCTACAGATCCGAAATCTAGAGTCTTGGAGTTTCAAAACGCTTTTTTTAAATTAGCGATACAACCATTTTTCACTTACAGCACGTCAAAAATGGGGGAAGAATTTAGATTTTTTTTTACTCCTTTAATTTTTGTTAGTATGTGATTTTCCTAATTCAAATTACATTACAGTCCGAACAAGTCTAAAAATCAAATATCAGCGTAGGTGCTGGGATATTGGTAAAACCGAAAACTACGAAACAAGGGTGGGTGTTCCAAAAACTACCCCAAAATATGATTCTTTGAAGACAATCTTCATATTATGTAGTAAGTTAATAATAGATTTCAGGACAGGTTTTAACGCGACTAGAATACTGTTATATGTGCCACATTAACAAAGTATATAATCAACTCCTGTATATGGGGCATTTCACGCCAACTAAGTGAGGTCAAAAAAAAATTATGTTTGAAACATATCACAATCGATAGTACTTGCTAAAACACTAACTTCCCTAAAATTTTAGATATTTTGAGCCACAAGGAGAGGGATGATGAGGGTGAGAAAACACAAATTTTCGTTTCGACTCCATCTCAATCTTTCTCGGTAAGAAAATGAAAAAAATTAAAAAGAAGGTTGCAATGGTTTTCGATGTGGAATACGATAAAAATATTTTTAAAATTATTGGGGGTTGTTTTCACCCTTATTTTGAGGATTGAAAGTTTAAAATAGAAATTTCGAAAAGTATGACGATTTTTTTTTAATTTTTTTTTTATTTCTTTTTTTTTGTACTTTCGATTAATTTTTAATTCATAATGGACGTCGAACAGGAACTGGCCCAAAAAACGGCCCAAAGGTGAACAAACGTGGTTTTAGCGTATTTTCTCATCCTGTGAGATAGTAAATGGCAAGTGAATAATATGTTTCAAGGTTTTTGGGGGTCACTGATTACGAATCTAACGTAGAAAATTTCCCGTAGAATACGATGGTATTTTTTAAATTCCAAAATTTAGCCATTTTTTAAAAGTTGACTAACATACTGGATCCGCCATTTTGTTTTTTGAAAATCTGACGTTAGATTCGTAATCAGTGACTCGAAAAATCTTGGAAAATATTATTCACTTGCCATTTACTATTTCACAGGATGAGAAAACACGCTAAAACCACGTTTTTTCACCTTTTGGGCCGTTTTTTGGGCCAGTTCCTTGTCGACGCCCATTATGAATTAAAAATTAATCGAAAAGAAAAAAAGAAATTAAAAAAAATTGAAAAAAACCGTGTCATACTTTTCGAAATTTCGATTTTAAACTTTCAATCCTCAAAATAAGGGTGAAAAAACTACCCCCAATAATTTTGAAAATATTTTTATTGTATTCTACGCCAAAAAAAAATACATCGAAAACCATTGCAACCTTCTTTTTAATTTTTTTCATTTTCTTATCGAGAAAGATTGAAATTTTAGTCGAAATGAAGATTCGTATTTTCTCACCCTCACCATCCCTCTCCTTCTGGCTCAAAAAATCTATAATCTTAGGGAAGTTAGTTTTTTAGCAAGTACTATCGATTGTGATATGTTTCAAACATAAACATATCACAAATGCCCCATATATACATAGTGCAATCGTAGTTCAATCAAATAAAAATCCAATCGCGAACAGGAGCATAACTTACACTTCTTGTTGGTATTAGTTAAACTGCTCTGATCGATGCATCAACGTCGATTAAGTTTGTAAAGATGTCGGGCCAGCGTCCGTTGTGTATTACGGTGGAGCGTTTCATTTAAAATTTTGCGGTACTGACCTTTAATGGCAGTGAACCTTGGTTTACCGTGTGTGACAGTGTATTGGCGTGGCACGTAAAAACAGATGTTTTGCAGCATGTTGCTATTGTTGCTACATACAAAAATAAAGCTCGTGTAAGTGGTGGTGTGAGTGCGCGCGCCACCTGAAAAAGTCCAACTTATTAAGAAAAATGGTATTATCTCGAGAACCGTTTGAGTTATATAAAAAGTAATTTGCTGTTTGGGGGTTTGAAATCAAGCAGGGCAAATCATCAAGAGTGACTTTTTCTGATAAATCAAAAACACAAGATTTTTTCCTCTTTTAAACTCGATCCGGGGACATACTGTATATTAACGTCCGAGCTCTAATAATCATGTGATTATTGTAACCCCGTTAATAATACGCCCCCCCCCTCTTGCAACGCCCCCGGAAATCGGCTAAACCGCACGTCTCCCCTTTATTATCATTACCGGCAAATTGGAAATGTCTAGCGGGCTAATGAAAATTTTATTATTAATAAATGTAAATATGCGCTACGTTTCGCGGCGAAACGGTGCCTAGGTGGAGGAAATGTAAACGCCGGCGCTCGTTTCCCTTTGTCGAACGGAAATAAAATAAATATCGTAGCGGTTATTTTGTTAACTCCGGCCGCGTTTATAAACAATTTCGCGTTTACGTGTGTGTATTTGCTCGTGAATAAATAAACGCAGTTCGGGGCCGCCGCCTTCGGAAACGTCTGGAATGTGTCCGGACGTCGTCGGCGCAGATCCGCGTTAAACGAAGCTGCGAAGCTGCTCCAGTAGCGGCTCGTCATCAGGAGATAAAGAACAATGTTGAAAACATAACATTCCCCCCCCCCCCCCCCCCCCCGAGACCAACGTAAAATAACAGTGTGGAATTGGATTTTATACAGTGTGGAACAGCCAAATGAAATAAATTCACTAGCATATTATGCATTTTTTTAGAAAATTCTGAGACATCAATTTCTAATTCTAAAATGACATCTTGCGACGTAAAATTGTCATCCCTAAATTCAATAAATGTGACAGCTACAACCCCTAAATTTTCAAATTGGAAGTAGGGGCGCTTGTGATACTTCATTTGAAAGCTCTTTTCATTCTCTATTCAAAACTGCTATGGTTTTAAATTTTATTGCAGAAATTAACAAGAAAAAAAAGTTTCTGCAGCGTAGGAAATTCTTTACATTAAAATAAAAAACAAATCATTATTAATGCAGCAGATGTTCAAAATGTATGCCTCCAGCATCTTGGCAGCATCCTAGACGTAAATAGAAATGTCTTCTAACGTTAGTTAACATCTGCGGGGTAATCGACCTAATTGCAAGTGTTTTCTTCTCTAAGTCAGCTAAATCGTCGGGTTTGGTTTTGTAGACCATACTTTTTACATATTCCCATATGAAGAAGTCTAACGGCGTGAGATCAGGTGATCGTGCAGGCCATTCTACAGAACTACGTCTCCCTATCCAGCGATTTCGAAAGATTGTGTGGATATATTGCCGGACATTGACTTCGTAATGTGCTGGTGCACCATCCTGCTGGAACCATATTGCATTACCTGGAAGTTGTGGGTTTCCTTTAGCTGGATACAAGTTTGCCATCGTCGGTACGACATTATTTTGGAGCAGCGCTAAATAAGTTTCTCCATTCAAATTGCCGTTAATGAAGAAGGCACCAATGATATTTTCTCCAATTATTCCTGCCCAAACAATAACTTTATCAGGGTTTTGCGTGTGTAGTTCCCTCATCCAGTGAGGATTTTCTCTCGACCAGTAACGGCAGTGCATAATGGCCGTGAAGTGAAATGTAGATTCATCCGAAAATAAAACATTTTCTATTTGTAAAGTATTATCATCTACCATTTGCTCATTTGTTCACAAATGAGAATTCGTCTATCAAAATCGTCTTCCGCGAGCTCATTAGTTGGTACCAGTTTATATGGGTGTAGGTATCTGATTTTCTGTCAATACGAGGATAATCGAGGAATGACTAATATTTAATGCTGAAGCTGTTTGATGACTCGACGTACATATGTAGATTTTCTTCAAGCATAAGCATTACATCCAATTTCTGATCACCACTGAGTTTATTGGGAGGATTTTTCTTTAGCTGCTGTACATGTCCACGTTCCCGAAACTGCTTCTCTATTTTACTTACGGTACCTTGAGATATCGGCGGCAACTTCGGATATTTTTCTTGAAATAGACGAACAACTTCGGCCTGCGTTCGTGTTCTGTCTCCATAACTAATCATCTGCAGAATCTTTTTCTTTTGTATTTCTGTTAGGTAAACCGCCTCTCTGAATTTCAACACGAAAACTAAAGCAAAAAGTTTAACAATGATAACTGTTAACTACTGTTACAATGACAAGCACGTTTCTAGGTAATTTCACAAAAGCTGATAATGGCCAACTTCTTAAACTTCAGGTTTGTTTTTTTCTGCTTGCTCGTTTTTCTCGTTCGAATTGTCAATGCATAATATTGTACGTATTTGTTAGTAAGTTTTTATCTTATAGTAAATTTTTGTTATTATTAACATTTCAGAACCTAAAATTGACAAATAGTGCTACTTATAAAGGTTTTATTTTAATGTAATGAATTTCCTACGCTGGAGCAACATCTTTTTTTCTTGTTAATTTCTGCAATAAAATTTAAAACCATAGCAGTTTTGAATAGAGAATGAAAAGATACTTCAAATGAAGTATCACAAGCCCCTACTTCCAATTTGAAAATTTAGGGGTTGTAGCTGTCACCTGAATGGGGTTGAATTTAGAGATGACATTTTTACGTCGCAAGAAACACCCTTATCACAAATCATCCCTAATATAGGGCAAATTTTTTTAAATGCCCAGTAATTTTGTTAATACATGCTCTGTACTGAATCGAAGCTCTGTACTTGACCTACGCTACTGCGGATGTGCGTGTAACCCTCACATTTTTAACTTAATTGTGTTTGAGGCTTGGGTTTTCACCGGAATCATGTTCAAAAATCGTCCTACGTTTCCAACTGGACATTTATCGGGTACTTACGTCAAACGTACTAGATTTTTTTTGGGTGGAAAATATTTACCGGAAAGCATCATTAATTGAAACGAACCTCATAAAAAAAAGTTCTCAAAAGTCTTTCGTCACGTCAGCGTAATTTAGAGAAAGGAGTTTTACGTAAAACCAAACCATTCTGCTGAATAAGTAAAGACTCAGCAAACAAATCGATGGATGATCCGCACGGCATTCGGTCATTTCAAACTGTTTAAATGAAATAGTCAATGGTCTCGGTTACTATTAATTGCCGTGATAAATTTTTCAGCGCTCGAAGCAGGATTTGGGGGGCGAGTGGGGCGACGATACATACGAAAATGTAAAATAATATATCCCTTACACGTCTAGTTTAACAAATAACCAAAATAGTGCTTCCACAATAGTTGAGATATTCAGTGGTGGTGTAGGAATCGGTTTTGTTCGTAAACGATACAATTTGATGTTTTAGGGAACACAAAAACTTGTTCTATCCGTTCCATTTTAGTGGCATTAACTCACAAGATTCATTCATACCAAATCTTAGTAAAACGCTACACTTCGTACCAATTAAATATTACCAAAATTAAGGATTTTTCACGTGCCAGTGTTGGTAACGTCTTTGGACAATGTATTTTTTTAATCTATTTAGTTGAATCAGTGGCGATTGGTGAATCAGGTTTACAGGTTTTCGCTTCTCTAAAAGATCATAAAGAAGCCATTTTGATTTTTTTATTTCAATCGAAATAATGGCAGTCCATTTGTGACAACAAATGTATATACGAGTATTTGTCGCTACCCGTCGTGTAGGTATTTGTTCAGACATCGTAACTAACAACAGTGTTAGACTGTACCATTACTTCAGCCAGTTGTAGTTCGGCCGCGAGGTTAGAAAGTATCGCTTGTGTTTTCTTCGTAAATAAAAATGAATTCGGTGCCAAGCTTATTAGTAGACCCAGTTTTTTGTCAGTGGCGGCTCGTGGGTGTGTTACATGGGTGGGCACAGGGTGTGTCAGTAGGATTACTTATTAGCTACCAATGGCGCCGCAGGCAAAAAAATTTTAAAATTTTCAAGGTCATACGTTTTACTGACACTTCAGAATTTCAATGAAAAATTCTTTTATACAGAAATATAGACTCGCAAGAATAATTTTTGGGATTTGGTAGCTTTTTTAAATAATTATTAGGCACGAATATTGAGGGCTTAAATATATTAAAATAATGGGTGGCAACATGTGAAAAAAATTTGGTATACATAGGTATCTTACCGTTATTTGTAGAGGAAATCAGCTCGCCTGTCCTTTGTTCACAAAAAATGTTAATCGCCTTTTCATTCGTCCCGGATTTGTTTCACAAAATTTAATACAATTAATTATTTGGTTTAAAATATGTCTGTTTTTATCCACATTTTCATTGTGACGTCTTATATTTTCACGATAAGCACTATCAAGCTGTTGCCTTATGTCTACCTTTCCCAACACACTAAAATCTAAGATGTTATGTAAATGTTTTTCATTGTAGCTAGCATGTTTCTTAGCTCTTTCATATAAATGTTTTAAATCACTCACCCCTTCTTGAGTCCATGCACTTCGGTTGCCACCCATTACTAAACAAATAAAAGAAAACAGTTTGTTTGTTTTAGGACACATAACCACTTAAATCTGTCGTAGACACTACTATTAAAATTTTTTTTCGCGATTTTCTGTTTTGGAAATATCGGCATTGGCAATAAGGCATCGGGGCCTCCCCTAACCGTCTAATTTGCGTAAAACCGAAATACTCGTATGTAATTGCGGTTGCCGTTAGTCAATAAAAAGTCCACCGACCTTTTTTTTGAAACGTTTTTCTATCAAAAACATTAAAAACACCCCCCCCAGCGAAGAACATAAACATACAAAAAGCCCTCAACAAGTGTGACCCGTTCAGCTAATTTTCGAACGATTTAACGACGTCTGTCTGCTGCATATTGTCTCCAAACATACCAGTCACCGAAAAAGCCCGATTAAAAATGAGGGCTGGGATACTGTGTGCCCTCGGCCACGCGCGCGAAATGTGACTACGGTGGCTCTATGCGAATTCAGACTACGGTGGCTCGGTGCTCGATCGACAGTCTGTCATATATATGTGATAAAAATCATTATTTGTGGTATAAAAGGAATGATAATTAGAATATGAATAGTTTGTCGTATACAATTAATTGATATTATTGTAACAGTAATTTATCGTAAATTAACACAAAAGAAATATTTTCTATTGAAATTTGGGCTGGGCACGTGCCCCTGTGCCCTTTATCACCAGCCGCCACTGATTTTTGTCAAAGCTGAAGCGAAAAAGCTTGGGAAACCTATTCCTGCCTTAATTATTGTATTGTCCAAATAGTCTTGCAATAAAACGAAGTTTTAATTAATAAAATCGATCGATTTATGAAAAAAAATGATTGTAAAATATTGTAAAATTGTAAAATATTGACTATTTTGATTCGTGCTGATGTAAGAGACTTTTAAATGTTTTTTAACATTATTATTATATACCAAAGTAAACAAATAGTCAAATATAGCTGTGAGTGGAATTTTTTGTCTTTTTCACGTCCTCTTGTGTCCTCTGTATAATTCGAATCACACTTGTTAAAAATGTAATTTAGCTTATCAGCAGTTATTGCAAAAAAAACATTGATTAAAAGACACATTTTATGAAATTGAATCTGAACTTGAAAGAGTTATCTAACACTAACGTGAATTATGTTTATAAAACGCATTTTTTTTGATAAAAAATATAAATTTACACATTTCTGAGAATTAAGAAAAAAAAATCGTTATCTAAATGTGCCTACAATATACGAATATACTTTTCCAATATAAATTACCAGCTAGGGTCAAATACATAATAATTTCTATCAAATTTAATTAACCTCTCTTCATCTGTTTTTGTGGCATTAGAATGTTTTTGAACTACAAAAAAAAAATACCACGTGCAAAATACAACGTATGTATACAGCAAAACTATGTATTACAGTAATGAGTAGGGTTGGCCGATCATGCCGCAGTACAGCGGCGCGCGGCGGACGGGTCATTAACTTCAGTCGTTTCCCCGCCGTCTGGCAGACTCTAGCATTATTATTAGTATGTGCAGACTATACGCCCCCTCTAGATCTTACGATTTGACCCTCTGTGATTTTTTTCCTGGCCTTGCCTAACATGTTCAATTTTTGGAACTCCGGTTGGCGATATGGAAGAGCTTCAGCAACGCATTGTCAATAACATTTGTTGTTAAATACGGGCGGTCGTCATTTTCTTTATGTCGTGTCTTATTTATAAATGTTTTATTTTTGTTTTTTTTATAATACCCATCACATAATTCAATAAGGTTATAAACATACAATTATGAATAGATATACTCTTTTTTTGATCGGCCAACTTTGATGAGGTTTTTTTTAATATCTCGAATGGAAAAAAACGGACTTTTTCCACGAAACACCGAACTACTACTATACTTTTCTCGACGCGCGTTTCGCCAACTAAGTTGGCATCTTCAGGGAGAAGATTAAAACTAAATTCTAACCTACACACTTGTTCTATTTATACTTAAATTGCCGCCACAGTCCACTGAACCGTAACATATGTCTTTGTTTATCAGAGCGAACAGTGAACTGTTGGGTATTGGACCATTGTCCATTCATACTAATGTTAACATTTTATGATTTTTAAACTTTCAAAAGCATCCCAACTGTCTACTGTTTGTTACATTTCTAATTAATTTTAAATTATTTTTGTCTATCCTATGGTTGTTGTCAAAATCATGTTGGGCAACACAAGATTTTTCCGTCCTGCCATATTTTAAATGAGCCGTGTGTTCTTTAAATCTCGTCAAAATAGATCTTTGTGTTTGCCCAATACACTTTTGATCACAATCTTTACAACTTATTTCGTATATTCCTGACTTTTCGTTATTGTCGATTTTATCTTTGGGGTTGTCCAAAAGCCCAAATGTAGTGACGTTCCAGGTCCATTCCAGACCGAAAACCCCTTGAAAATTTGATTAAAAAAAAAGATGTGCAAAAAAATGTGTTTTTTTTAAACTGCCTTTTATTCATAATTAATTATTTTTTGGAGGAAATTCATGGACATCATCGGAAAGGGCACGTCTTAAACTTCAAAAATATGTCCCTGTCAAATTTTTCTGTCGCAAATACTATTAGTTATGAGGCAGAGCGATGTACCGGGAGTGGCGTTTTCGGCCGAAACCGGTTAAAGCCGATTCCTCTCGATTGTTTCAAGTCTCAAGAAAGCGACCCCGCCCCCAAGCGAGATTTGCCCCACTCCGCCCCAGCGCCGGGATGTTTTCCTAATTTAAATAAATTATATTACCCGGAATCGGCTCTTTATGCGCCCGTAATGAAAATAAAACAGTCCCTAAAAGCTTTACTTAATGACCGCACGGTTTTATTCCGTCGGTAATGGCCCGTCGAGGAACATAACGGAGGCGAATTATTTATCAATTCGCAGACGGAGACGGAGGAACGGGGAATTATTGAAAAATAATAACGATTATAACGATGCCCCCGGCAAAAGTGGCCGGGCGATCCAATAATGGATATAACGTCGCCGGGGGGCAGTAAAACTTTTCGGGTGGGGGCGAGCGGGGGCCGGACCGAGACGCCCGTCGCTTCCGGGTATTAAAATCCGGTTTTATTCCCTTTTTGGCCATCGAATTTAGAAACGAAACTACTCGCACCTGTTCTATTCATTCCTTTCGTCTTTTTTATGCACAATCCTTTTATATTTTCGGCAGAAAAACGTAATATAGAATTAACAGTATACAGGGTGTCCGGGATTTGAGCGCAAACCCTGTTTTTCCTTATAATTTGCCATCCCTTTAAAAAGTATATTTTCTGACAGAGAACAATAAATATAGACAAAACTTGCAGGATGTTTCCTAAAAATCTTTAATATATTAACCAAAAAAACAAAAGATGATCCCAAAATTAAAAAAAAAAGTTAAATAAGTTATATATTGTCACATTTTTGAAATCAACTTAATTTCCACATTCCAAAAATATATAATATGTCTATGTTCGGTCCATCCGTTTTTGAGTTATTTCATTTTGAATATATCCGTCTAGTTAGCCGTGCCTGGCGTTTCTAAATTCGAGGTGTGGCTATTAAATAACCGAACTGATGCTGCTACCAGCGAGCTGCGAGCGTGTCGCGACAAGTTTGAACAGAACTGTGTCTGAGAATACTTTCCCCACTTTGAGCTCGTTGTACAAGCCAGTGAGTCGCTCAGTTTGACTGTAGCAGTCGTTTGAATTAGTCTACGCACCAGTGACGCGTCGAAAAAAATGTTAAGTGTTCAGATGGAGCAACGGGTTAAGCTCAAGTTTCTTGTAAACTGAAAACTCTTAAAGCTTACGGGATGTTAAAAGAAGTGTACGGGAATGAATGTTTATCCCGCTCACAAGTTTTTGAATGGTTTAAACGGTTTAAAGAGGGACGTGAAACGACCGAAGACGATCGGCGCCCCGGACGGCCCTCAACGTCAAAAACGGAGAAAAAATTGGTAAACTAATCCGCGAATCTCGTCGTCTAAGTATCCGAGGGCTTGCTGAAATAACAAGAATCAACAACGAATGTGTTCGCCAGATTTTGCAAGAATCGTTCAACTTGCGCAAAGTTTGCGCAAAAATGGTGCCAAAACTCCTCACTTCCGAGCAAAAGGAATCAAGAATGAACATTTGCGCTGACATTCTAAACAACATTGACACTGATCCAGGCTTGTTAGACACGGTGATTACTTGTGATGACAAGATTCGAAAGTGTGGAAGCGGTTAAAGCAAAAGCGACGGAGGTTCTGAACCAGTTGAGAGAAGCGGACTTCCAGCACTGCTTTCAACAATGGAAAAGTCGTATGGAGCGGTGTAGAGATCGCCAAGGGGAGTACATTGAGGGCGAAAAAGTTGCTACTGTAATTGGTAACGAATAAAAAGTGTTATGGCAGCAGTTCGGTTATTTAATAGCCACATTAAATATTTAAAGGGGAAATAACTTTAAAACGGATGGTTCAAACATAGACGTATTATATATTTTTTAATTGTGACAATATATGGGTACTTCATTTAAAAAATAACATAAGTTAACCTTTTTTTATCTTGCAATCGTTTTTGTTTTATTTTTGTGCATATATTAAAAATTCTCAGGAAAAATCCTTCATCTTTTGCATTTACCATCTTTTTCTATCTGAAGAAATAAACTTAATAATAAAGGGGTTGCAAATTATAAGGAAAATCCCTGTGTAACGTGATACTAAACTTAGACCAACTTGCATATAGACAAAGTTGCTTCATTCAACCTCCAGAGGGCCTCAAACTACCGGAAAAATTTCCGTTCTTCTTTAATAACTTTGATTAACAATAACAGCTGATTAAAACTTGACTTGCTTCGTTTTTGTGTTTGCGAAACTTCACTTGTTTCGGTTTTATTGAATATACGTACAGTACTTTTGCCCTTCCCTGTATATATCTGAGCAGCTAAATCATTTAAATGCATATTGCAGGTGACCTTTACCAATCTGCGAATTGTATAAATGCAGCACGTGCTCTCTGCCACATTTTTGTAATTAAATACCTAATTGAAACAAAAGCGTATTGTTATTTTATACCATACATTGTTCGACAATCGTTAAAACTTGGGAAACGCATTTTTCTACAAATATATCTAACTTTGCCAAGGATAATAAATTTTGATAGTGATTCACGGTTGTTTATAAAACATTGCAATTTTACTTTTTTTAGCTATATCTTTTCACACACTAAACACATCATCTTCAAATTATTAGAAGCAGAATTACAGAAGCAAAAAAAATTGATCCTGTAGTACAAAAAATATGAAGCAACCTTCAAAAAGTGACTGAATGTGGGATGCAGAACACTCTTAAAAAAGAAGTACTCGCTATTTTTTTCAAATAGAATTTTGTTTTTCGTTTTTTTACCCACAAAGGATTCGTAAGGATTCTACAAAAAAAAGTTTCAAATAAAAATTGTACAACTTATTAAAACAAACAATATAACCCTAATCCGACTTTAATGAATCAATCAATAATTTTTTATCAAAAAAAGACTAAAAACCCGTTTTTTTCAATTGAAAAAGATATAATATTTTTTCTGAAACTTGGGGAATTTATATCCTCGATAAGTAGAATAAGCTGATATTTTGAAATTGAAAAAAATTCCATATTTTTTCAAAAATCGCATTTTTCCGCAAAAACGTTTTTTTTAAACTGACGATTAAAAAAATGGGGATTTTTGCGCGGTTATTTTAGCATATTAACATCCATATTACGATTCATGCTTTATTTGTACACGAAAGTACAAGTCTTGAAGAAAATTTTAAGCCCTAACTGAACTCTCAAAGTGCATTTGTGTATGAATTATTGGAGTTTAAAAAAAAGCATTTTTTGCGAAAAATGCGATTTTTCAAAATATCAGCTTATTCTACTTATCGAGGACTATACATTCCCCAAGTTTCATGAAAAAATATTATATCTCTTTTAAAGATATAAGCAACTGAAAAAATCGCGATTTTTAGCTGTTTTTTTTGCAATATAAAATATAATTATTTATTTATTGAAGTCGGTATTAGGCTTATATTGTTTGTTTTAATAAGTTCTACTACTTTTATTTGAAACTTTTTTTTGTAGGACGCATACTTTTCTTTTAAACGAAAAAAAGGGTTTTGGGCCAACTTTGGACGCCATTTTGAATATGACGCGGCGAAATTCAACTCGGAAAAAGTAGTTTATTCAATTCTACGGAATTTTTCCGATTTTTTTATGTATATTTTCGTGCCGTAACTAATTTTGGCAAAAAAAAAACGAGGTATTTTTGACAACGGGCCTGGCCTAATAGGCTGAAACCGGACCTGGCGCTTTTAGTCTCTCCGTCGCGTGGACGACGCGACTCGAAGTTTGAGGTAACCAAACGGCCTCTGTGAACGTCCGTCTCACAAAAGAGGAATTAGGTATATTATTTTAGACTTTAGAGCACCGCGTGTGTCATTTATTTTGCTCGGTGGACACGCGAGTACAGAGCCTCCTTTAATTGCAATGCGTTTTACCCCGTTGCCGACTCAACGCCTGCGGCGTTGGCGGGAATTGTTGAAATTTCCCGGAGAAAAGCTCGCCGGTACGGGTTAGAAGAGGTCAACTGCCATGAAACTCAACACGTTTTTCGCAACGCCGAAAAGCTCGACGCGCGTTTCGTCAACCGCGTCGACATCATCGGGAGGTGATTCAAATGTGCGTGTAAATTGACATGCTTGAAATATTTTTCCATATTTGCTTATTTTTTCATAAAACTTGGGGAATGTATAGCCCTCGATAAGTAGAATAAGCTGATATTTTGAACATTGCAAAATTCCTGATAGTTTTTGCAAAAATCGCATTTTTCGCAAAAAATGCTTTTATCTTGGTAGAAAATTATTGTTTGTTACTCTTTTTTTTTTGGCTGACTGTGGACGAAACAACAGATTTTTTGCGGTAATAAGGTCGTTAATGTTCTGTTACGAATTTTGGGTGTTTCAGATATTTCACCCCCGATATTAATAGATAGTAAACGCGGTTTGCAAACAACGGCTAAAAGTATAGGAATACTTGTAACACTTCCATTGTCCTCTATAGATGCAAAAATAATAATGTACTGACGTTAGTGACAACAAACAACTGTCAGTGATACAAACAACTGCACCCTTAACTTCAGTAGATGTGGAACAATCATTTTCTTTCTACAACCATATGTACAGGCCAAATCGCTCATGTTTAACGAGAAGAAATGCAGAAAGACTACTGGTTGTGGCAACGTACGCTCAAAAAAAAGAAGACAGTCGTCAAACAGATCTTTTTGGTCTCTCTTATGTTCTTCTGTCAATGACGGATTACCAGTTCGACCCTGCGTTGTAGCACACTTTCCGGACCCTAGTAATCACACTGTACGTTTTATTATCAGAAAATTGAAATAATATTGAAAAAAAAGGATCATGCTTCCAAGCTCGTTTATTAAAAGAAATACACAGAAAAATCGAAATATCACCAAAAGTATGAATCCCACATGGTTTATTCTAAAACCGAAAAATAAATATTGCCAAACTAGAATTATTATCAGAATCAAAACGTTCGCTGACATAACCAATATTGGTAAGCAATTTTTTTTACCAAAATCGACGAAATTAAAATTACAAAACCGATTAATCCGGATCAGATAAAAAAGTTAATTAAACCATATATGTAAACATCATCAGCGGATCCCGTTAAGGATTTTTTCAACTTGCATTTTGATGAGGCAAAGGGACTCGAAACAAATAATAACAATCGAGAGGCGATAGCACGGGTCAATTTAATATAAGCAAAAGGAATGAGATCTGGTGACCCATGTCGTACAAATATACGCGAGAAGGACTAGAATCAATTAAGATTTATGACTGAATCGTAGATAAAAGCAGCGTATTTAAGCGTTCGACTTTCAATTTGACGGGCAGTCGTTTTTTCAGAAAGTTCGGCAAAGTTCGCTAGCCGGAAAGTCAAGATGAGGATTTTGGTGAGTGCGAGTTACAAAAAATACGCGAATTGGGTTTAATGAATACAGTGTGTCCGGCAAGTACGTGGCAATATTATTGGAGTATACAGGGGGAGTGAAAATTGAACTAGTTCGTGTAATTTTTTCTCGTTCTACCGAGATATCAGGCCCCAAAGAGGTACCTTGAAGTATACTTTTCTGGCAAGGAAGTTTTAATAATTTTTAGACATCTGTGTCTCATAATAACTTATAAAACAGTGGTATTAACTTGCGTTTGAAATCATGAAGGAAACCGGAAATGAACTGACCCAAAGACAAGCTAGGTGTTTTAGACACATGTCAAATATTGATCTGGAAAAATCTGACTCCTTGGATATTTTACTAAAGAAAAGGCACTCTTTTAAGGTCTTTGAGATAATTGGACTTGGTTATACTTAATTTTCAGCACGACGTTGTGGATAGTCAAGTCGTTCAAATAAAAGTTCTATTACCTACCTCAAAAACCGTCCATATTTTTCGAAACTATGAAGAGTAACCTTTCTTTAGTAAAATGTGGAAGGAATTTGAAAATGTTTTTTTCTGGTATATATATGATATCTGTCAAATATTTCAACTTTTTTGGGTTTAGGTCAGCACTTATATTTCCCTGATGATTTAAAACGTCCCTTGATATCACTGTTTAACGAGTTTTTATGATACCAGACTCCAACGAGGTACCTCGAAGTATACTTTTTTGGCAAGGACTTTTGTGAATTTTAATCATTTTTAGACATCAGCGTCTAATAAAAACTTATAAAACAGTGATGTTAACAAACACGAAATACCAAACACAAGCTAGTTGAAATTTTAGACAGATGTCAAATATTGATCTGAAAAAAATCTTACTCCTTGGACATTTTACTAAAGAAAAGGCACTCTTTTAAGGTCTTTGAGATAATTGAACTTTCATCTGAACAACTTGACGGTTATGCCTCATTTTCAGCTACAACATTGTGGATATCATGTTGTAGATAATATATGTCTGAATATCAAATAAAAGGGTCAAATTGTTCAAATACAAGTTCTATTACCTAGTTCAAAAACCGTCCATATTTTTTTGGAACCGATGAAATGAAGAGTAACTTTTCTTTAGTAAAAGGTCCAAAAAACTGAAAATGTTTTTTTCTGGTCAATATATGACATCTGTCAAATATTTCAACTATTTTGGGTTTAGGTCATCCACTTATAGTTTTCCTTTGGATTTGAAACGCCCCTTGACATCACTGTTTAACGGTTTTTATATGATTTTTAGGACGAGAAAAAATTATATGAAAAAATAGTTTTATTTTTATTTCCCCTGTATACTCCTAGAATATTTAATATATGTTAAAAAAATGTGACTCATAAAAAAGATCTCAGAATCACCTTGTGTAAATTTCTTTCTTTCTACAAGTGGATGTCACATTGGATAGGATGGAACACTATTTTTCAATGAAAAATTGTACCTACAAACTGAATAATATATAGAATATAAAAAAATATATATACAGTGAATTATTCTGCTTCTTAACAGGCCACACCGTATATATTTATATAACATGTTTTGTCATTTCGAACAACTTTTGATAGACAGGTTTTTTATCTGTTTTTTTTTTTTCGCAAATTGATGTAGTTTGATTTATAGGCCTTTATATGACAGAGTTTCCAGAAATGATAACCTATATTTTTCTAAATATCATCCTTTAAAATATGACACAACTCCCATGCACCACTGCGAAAAATATTCGCTGGTATAAAAGAAATAAAAAATTAAATATTATTCAAAACAGAAACTAATAAAAAATCTGGTTAGTTAATTGTGAATTATAAATACCCTTTGATGTAATGCGACAAAAATACCCTAGAATTGATACCATTTTCTGCATTAATCCAATCACAAGTTCCCAATAAATTAACAAATGATATATGATTTTTGAATATTTTTTTTGTATAAAATACTGTTCTGCATAACTTCTGATACTATTTTATTATAAAAACTTTTGTTCAGCATTCTTTTCATGCTTTCCATAACTTACCACCGGCACAAACATATGAACTCAATTTCCTATACACCCCGTATATCTTTTACAAGATTAATGTAGATTAAAATTGCAACACGAGTTCTATTAATATCCTAGCACGTGTATTGAGATATGCTCATTCTGATTTGACGCAACTATTTTTAGCGCGCTTCCAATTTGTTTTCCAATCATTATCAATACGCGCTAAAACTCGGACGTCTAGGGCATAATCGAAAAATTATTTGTTGTGCGTCACAGGCCAATTGTAATCGCGTATGAGATCGTGTTGGACAAGTCAGTTCTGGTTGTAATACTAACGAAATGACAAATGCACACTCTGTTATTCACAACATTACACACGCCCACGAAAGGCGAATTGATAAATGTGTAAACTTCCGCCCCTGTTTTCGCAAGCCACCAACTCGTCTAGGCGCAAAAAATTGTAGGCCCTACATTCTATGAATGTTCTTGTATGTGGATATCTTAAAAAAATGTATTTTTTTACTTCTATCGATGATATGGCGGTCTTACAGTAACATAGTGTCAACGAAATTGAAAATATTAAAAAAAAACGACTAAAACATTGCAACACGTTGTTGATTCTAGCAAACCAACCGTTTTATTTAATGACAACTTTATTTCATGGCAATCTTTTACACAGTGAGCAACGAAACGTCTCATTACTTAATTTACACACCTCGTAATATAAACTAGTGGAAAAAATTAAGGAATAAAAAAATCCAAATTTTTAGGTGATTTCCAACAGGCCGTAACTTGGAGAAAAATGATCGCACAGAAAATTCAAAAAAAAGGAAATTGTAGCTCCAAGTATCTAGTTTTTTGGATCTTCTGGAATTTTTTTAGCGTCAGCGATTTTCGACTAATCCTAAGAAAATCACCGAAAAAAAAGTTTTCGAAGTTTTTTTGGGTCTTTTTTGTGGTCTACGAACTTGAAAAAATTGTTTTTGACTAACCACCATTTGGAAACAGATAACTTGTTTATTCAGCTCCAATTCCTTTTTTTTAAAGACTTTGATACGATCATTTCCCGCCGAGATATCGGTCTTTGAATGGAAAAGGATCATTTTGTGTTTGATTAACATATTATATCAATATCTCAGCAACCAATGATCGCACAAAAAGTTGGTGGGTTTCGAGAATATGAATAAATTCTCTACAAGAATTAGCCATTGGTTCTCCGAAAAAATTATTTTTCCATTCTTTATATGAATTTTAAAAAGCAACAAAAAAGGGCTTTTGGTGGTTTTTCGGAAAATCAAGCGCTGAATCAAAAATATCGAGGAAACCACTGATGTTAAGTGTGCCTTTTACAGTTCAATATACCCACAAAAACCCTACAGAGATTCAGTTCAATCCAGCCAGCCGTTTTTTTGTTTTACTCGATTGAATTTTTTAAATAACTGAAGGATCACGTTTTTTTTCTCTAAAAAGCTCATAATCTTTATATCTTGACAAAATGATAAAAAAAAATTTTTCAGTTTTCTGTTACATTTTTATCGCAAACAGCATTGAATTTTTTTTTAGTTTTGAATTTTTTTTTCAAAAAATTTTTTGCTCGTAGACCACAACAATGAACCAAAAAATTTTCGAAAACTTTTTTTGTCGATGGTTTTCTTAGGATTACTCGAAAATCGCTGACGCTAAAAAATTTCGAGGTTCAGATCCAAAAACTAGATACGTGGAGCATTTTTCTCCAAGTTACGGCCTGCTGAAAATTACCTAAAAATTTTGAATTTTTTTTATCCCTTAATTTTTTCCACTAGTGTATCTTTTTGAAGGATGACTGACGACTTTTGTTGCTGACTGTAGGTCTCTTTTTATCTGCCTTCCTTTCTTCCCTTTTGAACGGCTCAACAATTGTACCAACCTATAGATTTTTGTCATATTTGCAGGGAGATACCAACAACACTTCCATCACCATCATCGATCCCTCGGAGCTGCTTCGACCAGAGCCAAAATTCGCCGCAAAACCCTTGGGCGCCTTCAGAGATTACACCGTCGACGAAAATGACCCTATCAAGGAAAGAGTGCGAAGGACTTACGAGGAGATGCACACCTATCAAACGGTAGACTTTGTTAAAGGTAAGGAACCAGGTCAAAAAATGTCTAAACGATCAAAATGAATGTGATGTTATTTCATGCAAAAATTGAAAACCTCTTCGGTGAAACCAACTTCCAATGAGGCTCAATGGTCTAGGGGTATGATTCTCGCTTTGGGTGCGAGAGGTCCCGGGTTCAAATCCCGGTTGAGCCCAATTTTTTCCCACAAAACAGTGTTTTTCTTATTTGTTTCGGAACTATAACAATTCTGAAACGGAAAAGGCAAACCTTTTAATTACAAATTTACCATTTCGCTACAAAAAATCCCTTTATCGTCTACCGCTCTTTGTATCAGTAATTTTTCGAAAAGGACCTAGAAAAACCGAATTCGAAAGTATGTAGGCGTTTTTTTTTTCTTGTATTATACAGGGAGTCCAAAAACTCTCATGCCAAACGGAAAGTCTAGATATTAGACGTGATCTTATGTGTATCGTGTTTAACCCAGTCGCCCGAATCCAAAAACGTTTCCTAAGCGAGCCAGAGCTCTTTGAAGATGGCACCTTTAAGGCAAATTAGATTAAATCCGCCAAATCGCGGCTGGTACCTGGAGTTTCCGCTTGGCAGGAAAGTTTTGTGACACTACATTTATGGTTTTGAAAATAGAACTGCCTTTCAGGCAAACTGGAAAAATGGACCAAGTTCGACCACCTGAAATGCACCATGCGTGAAGCTTTGGAGAAACTCAACGAGCTGGTCGACGAGAGCGACCCTGACGTGGACATCCCCAACATAGTGCACGCCTTCCAGACGGCGGAGAGGATAAGAAAAGACTACCCCGACGACGATTGGTTCCAGCTGACCGGTCTCATCCACGATGCTGGAAAGGTGAGTTTATTTATTCGCCATTTGGTGACCGCCTCCAATTCCGCGCCCTGTGAAACTGAAAATCAATCTAACTTGATAACAAATTGACCAAAACCATACTTTTTTTTGTAAAAGTTGGGATGGAAATTTTGAATCAATCCTCAAAGTCCCAAGTCACACATACGAGGTGTGGATATTAGATAACCGAATTACAGTTTTAACACTTTTTATTCGTTACCAATTACAGTAGCAACTTTTTCGCCTTCAATGTACTCCCCTTGGCGATCTCTACACCGCTCCATATGACTTTTGCATTGTTCAAAGCAGTGCTGGAAGTCCGCTTCTGTCAGCTGGTTCAGAACTTCCGTCGCTTTTGCTTTAACCGCTTCCACACATTCGAATTTCGGACGAAATTTTTTTCAATATTTTCGTCCGTTTGTGACGTTGAGGGCCGTCCGGGGCGCGGATCGTCTTCGGTCGTTTCACGTCCCTCTTTAAACCGTTTAAACCATTCAAAAACTTGTGAGCGGGATAAACCTTCATTCCCGTACACTTCTTTTAACATCGCATAAGCTTCTGTAAGAGTTTTCCCCAGTTTAACAAGAAACTTGAGATTAACCCGTTGCTCCCTCTTAACACTTAACATTTTTTCGACGCGTAACTGGTGCGTAGACTAATTCAAACGACTGCTACAGTCAAACTGAGCGACCCACTGGTTTGTCCAGCGAGCTCAGGTTGGGGAAAGTATCACCAGACACAGTCCTGTTCAAATTTGTCTCGACACACTCGCAGCGCGCTGGTAGCAGCATCAGTTCGGTTATTTAATAGCCAGACCTCGTATTTCCGTATCATTGTATAGTAGAAATGCTTCAAAAAGAATTCACGCATCTTTCTACAATAGTATATACTGAAGATGGCTTGTCAATATATGAAACGATTTAATAATACAAGCCTATCAGCTGAAATATTGACAGAGCCTTACATTTTCATACAAAATTGTCAATTTTAGGTCATGGCCTTCTACGATGAACCCCAATGGTGTGTGGTTGGTGACACTTTCGTGGTAGGATGCGATTGGGGCGACAACATCGTCTACAGGGACACCTCGTTCAGAAACAACGTGGACGGCAAGAATCCAAAGTACAAGTGAGTTTAAATCCCGCCTTCGATTACCAAACTATCATAAATAAAAAAAGAATCCTCGAAGTATGCCGTGCAAAAAAGAACGTCACCAACTCTGGCTATGACCGAGAGAGATGGAAATAACGGTCATATCTAAGCTTTTCGGTTACGTCAAACTTTTGACAAGTGACTGTCACAATTTGTAAAATAAACAATGGCTGTCATATGATGTGACAGTCTTGACAAGTAAATAAGGTTATAAATTCGATTAAGGATAGAAATACGTCTTTTTTTTTCTCAGCCAACTTTGATGACGTTTTTTTTTTGGATGTCTTTATTTATTACACTATCGACTTGTTACGTTTTGTAAGCTTTTAAAGTTCAAATCTGCCCCACCTGTTTTGTTAGCGACATGTTAACATTAATTACGTGGGGCGTCTTACGTCGTCACCCCCACCTGCTCCGTGCCCCGTTCCCCCCCTCGCCGCCGCGATCTCCCACGATCCCCGGTCCGTAACCTTCCAGGAACACTTCGCTAACGACAAAATAAAGTTCGCGACTGCATAATATAACGAAATTAGTTGGTAAACTTACGGAAGTGGAGGTGACGAAACCTCTATTGCTTAATGCGGTATTAATAGGACGCCGTGCGAACTCTGGGGGCGCTGGGGGCAATGGGGCACCTTTTATGACGCGAAAATTTAAACAAACCTGCAAAAATTGTCTGTGAACATCCTAAACTTATCAAGCGCGACTTTCGCTGGCCAAGTTGGCATCGTCGGGAGACTACGGGGGTTTCCTGTACACCAATTGATTTAACCTATCCTGTTGCAGCACTAAGTACGGAATGTACAAGCCCAACTGCGGTCTGGACAAGGTGATGATATCGTGGGGACATGACGAGTACTTATACAGGATGTTGGTCCATAACAAGACCAAGCTGCCGCCCCAGGCCCTGAAGATGATCAGGTACCACAGTTTCTACCCGTGGCACTCCGGCGGGGACTACACGCACCTCCTAGTGCCCGAAGACGAGGAGACCAAGAAGTGGGTCCTCAAGTTCAAGTAAGAAATCATTTTTCCTTCATAAACTATAACTTTATCTGGTTGACAAGAAAATGTTTGTTTCCCCTGAGTTATTAAAGATTAAAAAGTTAAAGAAATCTATAAAATGTCCGATGCTCCAATGAAACAACCAACGAAAAAACGCTTTTCAGTGACGTGTAACGTGTTTGATTAGTTTTGGTTGCATTGTCATCAAGGACCTGATCACCTTTACTATATCTATAATAGTCCAGGCAATATAGCAGAAAAGTGCTCAGTTTTTAAAAGAGTTCTGAATAAGGTTTCTCGGCGCGATAATTAGGTAAAAAATAGTAGAAATGGATTGTGTATGTTTTGGATAAAAACGGTATGTAGGAACCTTAGTAACAAAAATCGATAAAAGTGCCGAAAACCGTTTTTTTTTTGCGGATTAAGAGACGAAAAATAACTTTGTTCGTAAAACAAAAAAATAGCACGTTGTAGCGCTTGAAAAAACGAAAAAATTAGTTTTTGGTGTTCAAAATCGGTTCAGTTTTTGCACAATCAAGTTTTTGCACAAAAAAAATAAAAACCGATGAAAAACGCCCATTGTTTGAAATCGAATTACAAGGGTTCTAATGGTCAACAGAATCTTCTGCTTTAAAAAGAAATTTTTGAATAAATCGAAAAAAAACTAAAAAAAGGTCTTTTCGAAAAACGGCTTGAACAAGCTGAAAAATGGTCGTAGAGCATTTTTCTCTGGGCTTAAAGTACTCGTCATTAAATTCCCTACAAATCCATTATAGTGACTTGTGGGAGAGGTTCATTCAATCGGCTGAAAAACGCGTTTGAAAACCAAGCGTCGCGTTGCCTCGAGCGCTCGAGTAAACGAGTGAAGCGTGGCAACGTTTAAGCGAAGCAAAAGTTTCTGTGACTATTAGAACCCTTGTAATTCGATTTCAAAAAATGGGAATTTTTCATTGGTTTTTATTTTCTTTGTGCAAAAACTTCTGAACCGATTTTGTCCACCAAAAACTCATTTTTTTTCGTTTTTTCAAGCGCATAACGTACTATTTTTTGTTTTATGAAAAAAAAGTTATTTTTCGTCCCTTAATCCACAAAAAAAAACGGTTTTCGGCACTTTTATCGATTTTTTTACTAAGGTTCCTACATACCGATTTTATCCAAAACATACACAATCCATTTTTACTATTTTTTACCTAATTATCGCGCCGAGAAACCTTATTCAGGACTCTTTTCAAAAAATAAACTATCTCGCCTGGACTATAATAGATAAAGAGCTATGAATGTGTTGCATTTTTGTATAGCAGTGGAATAATTATTTATTCTTGGAAATAAAATAAAATGCGTTATTTATCAAATTTCGCAATTTTGGAAGTTTCCTCGGATTGACAGTTGAAGTGCAGCGCAACAATTATCACAACGGGATCACAATTACTTTAGAAAATAACCGAATGACCGGAAGTTATTCAGAAAATGATAACCTAAGGTTACATAAAGATGGTCAGTGTCAAGAACGCTCCCGTCGCATAAAGAAATTTGAAGCAGTTTGGCAACGCTTTCATCGAGTCATTCGTTAAGATGGATGACGCAAAACAGTTGCAAAACATTAATTTATTAATTAACATAGTTATTATAGTTAAAGATCCCACCGGATGATGACTGTCTTTATCATTATTAATCATCATGTAATTAATCGTCCTGTATATGTTTAATCAAACAGGCAAGGATGCCCTATTTGTTCCGGTCTCACTTATGAAGAGGTCGTCGAAACGCCTGTTCTCGCTCTACCGACAGACTTCTAATGGTTCCGGTCCGATTCCTGATTTTTTTCGGACGTTTTGACGCCTCGTCCGACTCTCTAGCTTTATGATTGTCAAAATTATTAAAACTAATTTTAAAGAATACAGGATGTTGCAGGCAAATTTTCGAAATAATTGGAGAAATATTTCATTTATTGCGGGTACTTGCGACCGGAATTAATGAGACACCCCTGTCTATAATTTGTAAAGATCCTTACAACAAACATTTAAACATTTTTAAAATGCTTTTCTATTTTTTTTTTTTTCAGTGCGTTTGATTTGTACACCAAAAGCGCTGTAGTACCCGACATCGAAAATCTGTGGCCTTATTACGAGAAACTAATTGAAAAATACATTCCTGGAGTATTGGAATGGTAAATCCAGAACTACTTAAATAAATTTTATGCTCTATGTGGTTGTGCAATATTCTTATTTTACATTTAGTACCAAAGCTTTTTGTTAATTTGTTGATGTATGCATGTACAAAGTAAATAAATGTTATATGTAATTAGATGAAAAAATAGTTCGCTTGTATTAAATTTGGGACTCGCCGGGAAAATAGATAATAAACAATATACAGATTAATATGCAGCTTAGGTCAATACTTTTATATATCGCTTACTTAAGTTTACATTAAAGAATGATGCAATTTTAATTAAAGGATTTGATTATCGCACATTCGACATGTAAATAAATTGTCGTTACTCATGACGTGTTGTTTTTCTTAGGGTTTTTCCTTTACTCTTGAACGTGTATAGAACAAACTCATCAGGGAGATACAGAAACTATAAAATCATAACGTTTCATGTAAAACAAGAACATCGAAAATACAATTATCCTCTGTACACATTTAACGTACTCTATCAACCTGCAATTAAAATCTAAAGTAATTTAAGTAGGAGCAATCGAATTAAATATGCCTGAGAGGTAGGCAGCCATTACTACAAGTTTACGCCACAAAGTACATTCACAGTTGCATAAATATCGCTAAATGTGTATTAAATTATATGATTAATTTCGTATCGATCTGTTGTTTCCAATCCCCGTATTATATTTGACAATCATATCACAAAAAAAGGTCATTCGTTATGTTTAATAATATCTAATTTAATTATATCATTCAAAAACACTTCAATCTGCTGAATTGCTAGAGCTCGTAGAGATTGCCCTTAAAAAAATTTACTACCACTGGCGCCACCTCTCACAAAGTGCAGTAATCAACTACATTACTGTATACCTGGTTGCATAATGATTAAGGTGTCACAAGTTCGTTCGTTTGTTTTACTCTTATTCGCACCATTTTTTGTAAAAACGTAAGAACTACATTTATACGCATGTTTTTGTTATTCAAAATTACTGGACTTGAAAAATATTGTCCCAAAAATGTATTTGTTTTGTTTTTTATTTCTACTGGAATATTTTTACAAGTAAAGTAATATGTAGTTAAAGTGAGGCGATTATTTAAAGACCATGACGTGACAAAATTTAGTCGTTTACTATTAAAACACAGTAATTTCCGCCGCACATTACAAAAAAAATGGGATGCAATATTTGGAACGTTCCTTTGCACTAAAAAGTGTAAGCACGCAGAACTAACCTTTCAGCAACAGTCAACAAAAAAACAGCTGATCTTTGACTTTTAGCTGAACGCAGGTGACGTCATTTTCGTTGTGTTTTTGTGAGTCCCCCGATTATCCCTGAAATAGAAACAAACCGAGCTCTGACGGACCCAACAGTGATACAAAAAATATGGCCTGGACAAGTTATCAGCTACTCCTGGCCTTTGTGATGGTTATTACTGGCAGCATCAACACCCTGAGTACAAAGTAAGTCGTGATTGAGGTTATGTATATTTGTTGCTTAAGGAGGTATTGCTGTAAGAAGTCCTCGAAAAAATCAGTCAGTGATGACGTCGACGTTATGATTTATTCCAGAATCTTTGACTCTCACTGTATGCGGGGTAAAATAAAATGTTGCCTATAAAATTAATCTAATGCACACTTAAAGATGGTTTTTTATTAAAGGCCCAAAACTACCACTATATTTTTTGTTCCATAATTTAGACTTCATCAATAGTAATTTAAATTTTTAAATAAGAGCTGCAAATGCGAGACTTTGGCCAGATTTTTGTGATAAAGTTAGCCTATGGCAATGCTTCGCATACTCAATTCGTGTAACATGTGATGGGGGTTGCCCCAGTTTGAGTTGATTGCAGGAGTCCTGTGACAGCTGGAACTGTTGTACAACTTACAATACAAGCTATACGCTACATGAATGAAACATATATTAACAAGTTGCATATATTATTTAATACAACTAGTAAGTGGTGTCTTAACAAGGCCCATAAAGACAAATTGCAGACGGCTAAATTAAAAAAAAAAGATCAATTGTCGCAAATTAAAAATAAATAAACGTAATACGTCTCTATTTAGAACCAATTCAGTTTTTCGAATAACTCAATCAACATAAACTATTATCTATTATGATAATTCGAATAGTGTGGAAGGCAATTGAAAAACCCAAGTTCTACGATTGGTAATTGTTTGATGCACAACATAGAATTAAAATTATATTAAACCAGTTTTTACTGGTCCCAACGTACATATGGACCCTGTCGAATTATTTTTAGCTTATGTGATAAATAGGCATAGACAAAAGATACCATCTGAATCAATTACCAATCTTTTGATCTCCAATTTAATCAATCAAGTGTTATAAAAAAAAACACTCGTGATATTATTATGAATAAATTGCATAAAATGTGTTAGAAAATTATTATATTTTTAGATGGGCCGATGAGATTAAATCCGTAGGCAGAGATGGAAAAAACAAACATTTTAATCACCCATTCTTTCAAGCGAGCTGCATGTTTTTGGGGGAGATGTTCTGCCTTATTACCTTTAAGACGTTATACCGAATCTATAGCTTGAGAGCAGTAAGTACATGTCAAACAAGTTGCCAAAAAAATATATCATTTTTCTTTATTATTTCTAGGATGGCACTGAAGATGTAAAAGAACTTACAAAGGGCAACCGAAACTTCAACCCTTTGATCCTGTTTATACCAGCCATGTGCGATATGACTGCCACTTCGATCATGTACATCGGGCTAAATCTAACTTACGCCTCTAGTTTTCAAATGTTCAGAGGTTCGTTAACCTGTTGCATATAAAATTATTCCAATTTAATTTATACACAATTATTGCTTTATATATATGTAATATATATATAAACACAATTATTGCTTTATATATATGTAATCCTTGAATTTTATTTCAAGGATTACATGAATCATTCAAGAACAATCAAAGATAATGACTAATAATTTGATTACGTTTATCAATTATTTTCTTATCACTTTTATATAGAAATGTATCATAATACACTTTGATATAGGAACTTTGATACTGACAGCTTAGCATTATTATAACATAATCTTTTAACATTTAACTTTATTGAATATTCTTGATAAACTGTACTTCTTTATGCATAATAAAATATCAGTAAATAATGTTATACTATGGACACATCATGGTGTGTGTTATAAGGATTAACTGAAGCTGTTCTGTAATTAATTTTGTGAACACAATGGAACTTGAAAATGCTTTTTTTTACTACGTCTATCATAACTAGGGTCCGGAAATGATAATTAGTCTATAAATAAAAGCTGTATTTTTTAAGCGCCTTGTAAATTATATACACGCGTATTTCTTGCCAATGCATACCTACACCACTGACCGATCCTGCCAACGCGCCGAGACTCACGAATGTGTTACGAGAGCGCAGGGTAGTTAAATGCAGTTTACCATGCGTGAGAGCAAACTTTCCAAACCCTAGTCACAACTAACGTCTAACAAATCATTAGTACACACTTTAAAAAAAGAACTGACAAAGGATTTTTTCTACCAAAGCAAATTTTTTTCAGATTGGAAGATTGACAATCACAGAAAATTCAGCAAAATCATTCTTTTCACCAATCTTTAAAATAGAATACAAAAAACTGCATTTTCTATCTATCCCTATAACAATAATTGCAAAAGGGTGTAGGATATACGTATTTCTATTATAGATTGTTTTTTTTTTGTCCTCCCACATATTTTTTTACAAAACAAAACATGTTTTCGGTTAACGCTAGGAAATTATTTTAGGATCTGTGATAATATTCGTCGGCCTCCTCAGTATGGGCTTCCTGGACCGAGTCCTGAACAAAAGGGAATGGAACGGTATTGTGCTTGTGTGCATCGGTCTCGTCGTCATCGGTGTGGCGGATTTTATATCGAAAGACACCAACGCAGATAATCACGGAAGGAACGACATTATAACGGGTTAGTACACCATATTACCGTTGCATTTCTGTCAATGTCAAGTTTCAAAAAATGTAATATCGAATTTTACACTTTGAAAATTGATTTACACGATTGAAAATGTTGGGAAAATGGGTCCATTTCACAAACAGTTGAAATGGACCCATTATTTACGATATGTACATTTTCTAGGTGACATGCTCATCGTTATTGCGCAGATTATCCAGTCTATACAGATGGTGGTGGAGGAAAAGTTCGTCGCCGGTCAAGATATACCACCCCTTCAAGCCGTAGGATGGGAAGGTAATAGTTTGTTTGTCAAAATACATTTACAGCTAAATAAAAATGATCATGAAACAAAATTTTCAGTTTTAAATTTATAACTCCAATAACCTATTTTTTTTTAGGTTTGTTTGGATTTCTGGTGCTTGGCTTTTTGCAAATTCCGTTCTATTTTATCCGAGCTGGCCCACCCGTAACTGAACATTATGGGGACCGTCTGGAAGATGCGATTGACGCTTTTGTGCAAATAGGACATAGTTGGCAGCTCACTCTAGCTGTGTTAGGTAAGAAATAAATAAAATCTCTTAGATTCCCAATTCAACGACCATGGCAAAAACTAAAATAAACTCTGAGAAATGTACTGGTAAAAAAATTTCATTCAATGTAAATGACAATCTACCAATTTTGCAAACGTTTATCAATTTATTTTGTGCCATTTTATCTTTATAACATATTCATTCCAAGAATAAGTGTATATTCGATTTGAGGACACATTTTTTCATGGGTTTCTAATGTTTTTCAGGTACTATCGTATCAATTGCATTCTTTAACCTCGCCGGAATCAGCGTAACCAAAGAATTGTCGGCAACAACACGGATGGTATTGGACAGCGTACGTACGATCGTGATTTGGATTTTCAGTCTCGCATTTCTGGGTCAGAAGTTCCACTGGTTGCAGGTCAGTATAAAAAAGCAAAATTGTACCAAAGATATTTGTCCAAACAAAAAAAAATTTACAGTTTTTTTTCCAAAATGGAAAACGTTGCTGCAGTAAAAACACTTATTGTTTATGTCAGGTCGGTATTATATTAATAATAAAATGACACACGTGCAGACGCCTAAAAAACTACCATTTGCTGACAAAGTGAATAAATCCATTGGTGATTTCGAAGATTTATTTTATGATGGCATATTATGGTCGCCATATTATGTAGCGCCTGTAAGGAAAAACTGCTATGTAGGGATAAACGGGGTTATAGCCGTCACACGAATAGTGTGAACCATAAAAATTAAAAAGATAGTATGCCCCTGAGAACTCAGTTTATGTTCGACCTACTTTTAATGCAAAGTACCTGTGATATACCCCTGAATGTACTCGGTAAACAACAATCTCGTGAGTTCTGGAACAAAAATGTTCCAGAGATGCCATTACTAGGTCGCATAACTATTTTTGTGTTCGCATAACCACAGAAGGAAGCTTTAAAACACCTTACAAATTTCTATGCTATTTCTTTCCGCCTATTTTTTTTGTTAATCTAAGTCAACACTCTGTTTAGCTATTCGGATTCGTCTGGCTACTGGCCGGCATGGGCCTCTATAACGGCATCACCTTCCGGTCGGTCTTTATCAAAGTCCGATCACTCATCAACCGACGGTACAATACGATGGAGGAGGACCTCATAGAGAATAAAAATGCAGAAGACGTTAACCAGCCGTAACTAAGATATCTCTTAACGTAATTCAATTAGCTAAGTGTGTATTCTTAGGCGAAATGTAATGGTAAGGCGGCAAAGGACAGGCGGTGACAATATTAGTCTTTGTGGGATACCTTTAACATATTAGGTAAATTATCGGAGAGGTGTAGTGAATCTAACTTATAATACTTCTTTATTAATACTTAATAATTTTGTTTGTGCAATTTTTGTATTAATCAGCTCGAAAACGAAGATACTGTGTCATAAAATAATTTGATTGTTCATCTGTGGACACACTATGCTTAATTTGACGCTGTTTTAGCCGCGTCTTTTGACAAACGTAGAAAAATACCAACAAAGAAACTTTCATGATATTGTAAAATAACGGAGCTTGGAAATTTTGAAAGAAAAAAAAGTATGTGACAAAATCCCAGTTTTCTCTCTATAGAAATGTCGAGGGAAACTTTATTAAAGTATGTTTTACCCTAACATACAAACAGATACTAATTTTATTATGTATGTAACGGTTAATATCTTATGGTCATTGAATTTATTAACATATATTTTACTGCTAACATTTAATACAATTTTAATTAACGTTCATCTCATTTGAATATGTTTTTCTAACATGTTATGTTTAAGTTTGTTTGAGGGAGTGGGATACACTTTTCTATTATCACTTAGTATATAAAAAATATATTACATACATCATAAATAATCATAAAGCTGCATTTTCAACAGACAAATATTAAAAGCTGATTGATTCCTTTTATTTTTTATATTTTTCCCCTAACATAGTAACTCATTTAGAATCGTGAGTAATTTTTATAAACAAAATACGACCGGTACCTGTTTGGCGGCTTACAAAAGCTGAAAAAGTTGCCAAATCACTATTTACAACATTTTTTTTTTTAATAGGACAGCAGTTGGTTGTCATTTTTCGTTTCCCAAATTGTTATTTGATATTATCAATTCATCTATTATTTTAGTGAAAAGTACAGAAAATATAAAGCATTAAGGAGTTTTTTAAGGATACATTAAGTTATCAGACCTGCTGGAAATGCACCAAAGTCCCCAGTATTATAATCATTATAATACCGTGTGATATTTAAAATAAAATACAAATTATCGCTCTCTGTCCTTTGCTGCCTTTATAGCATAATCATATAAGTATAATAATAGTAACTATAAGACTTATTCTTGAGAAAGTGAGATATATTTATATTTTTCTTAGACAGAAGATATATAACGTTTTGTTCCCAGTGTTTTCTTTTTGCTGAAGAATATTGTTCTATCTCAAATATATAAGACTACTCAATTATTAGAAGAGTGTTATTTTTTTATCGTTGAGTTGATAAAAGTTGAAGGAAGCAATGTGTTTTTTTTTCTAATCCTTGCTCATCATTTATTTACAATAGTAGGTGTACAAAGTGAAATTAATGCCTTCTCTCAATGCGATACATGCGTCTGGTATCGAAAATCTAAATAAAACTAATCTTTTATGAGACTAACATTTGTTCTTTGTAATGTGGCACTTTTTCCAGTGGCAGTACCCTCTTAAATAATTTTCACGCAACAAATCAGGACACGTATTTTTCTTATTTTTGGATTACACCAAAAAAACATCACATTTAAAACAAGATTTTTTGTATGCAGATGAAATTTCTTTATCTTGTACTTTTTCTGATGACAGTACCCTCTTAAGTCAATTCCGTGCTACAAACTAGGACACAATAGAGCACAATGTTTTGATGTTATGTTTTTGTTATGCCCAACTGTTTATCTTCATTCGCCAAAGACACACCCTCCTCTTAAGAGGTTCATGAACCACTAGTGACGAGTTTAGAGATATGCCGACATCAAGGACTTGATTTTGTGTGAACAGCAATTAAAATAAATGATAAAAAGATATTTCATTCACACAACCGACTCACTCTGACATCCTCCCGACGAGATAACCCGAATTTCAGATAGTGACGTCCCAAATAATTTAACAAATACAACGTAGAAGAACCCAGAGTGCTGCTGAGGCTAACACGTTTCTGGTTTAGTCTGGCAGACGCGGCAACAGCGGAAAAATCGTCCCAATTGCCATCGAGAATTGTTACAGTTTTGAAAAAGGGAGATTTTGTTTAGAAAATGTCGAACTACAACATAAAGGTCATATACTTGCTGATGATTTTGTCGATTATTTGTATATTCCCGGTACAAGTCGGTTCTTTCACGACGGAGGAGATTAACGCAGATTTGAGATTTATAAAGACTTGCAACAGGACATCTCCCATAAGCTTGCGTAAGTATTTTTTTTATTTTCACCTTAAAGATAATTGTACGAAATGCCAACTGAATAAAGACTATCTTGCTTGTTCTACGATGAAACTGAACATTATTGTGGTGAAAATGAACAGAATGATGTATTCTTTTATTTCTTTTAAATTATTCATTATTGTAGCTTCAAATCAATCATAATGCTTGAAACAAAGACAATAGTCAGGTCTGTACAACTTTAAGAAAATACATTTAATACATTTATTTTGTTTAGACTTATCAATGCCGTATTATTTTCACTATATACCTACATAAAAAAACTGTGTTTATGACAATTTTAGAGCATATTTGCGTTAATGTTTTGAAGCACCTTTCAATATCAGAACTCTATTGACATGGACCGAATAAAAATATTATTGTTCAAACCTTAAAAATATTTTTGTTTACAGAAAAAATGACCGAAAATAATGTGCACTCAATAAAATCGGAAATTATTATCAGCTTTTGCAATGTTTTCATCTTTACCAAATAAAAAAAAAATAATTAAGTAAACTTGTTTCGTGTTTATGGCGAATGTTTAAATACAATTATATAGGTACATTAGTAATTATAAGAGAAACCCTGAATAAATAAATTGCATTTGATAGTATTATTGCAATGCAATATAAGATCAATTGTATTCCATATAGTTTGCGACTAAGTACAGCAGTGTGTAAAATAAGTCGTGAAAGCTATATGCCATGAACTTTAAATGGTAATATTAAAAATAATTTTGAAAATATATAACACTTTTCTTCAAGGATCACACAAAATTGTTTTTAATCCTTTGATAAGTCGTTTAACATCCATGGGTGACTTCCAAGAAATAAACAATAAAAATGAAGCGTCAAAAAATATATATTCATGTCCTGATATGCGTTCTGCCTTATTTACGGGTAAAATTTATTGGAGTTTCAACAATGACGTAACTCATAAAAATGCTAAAGTCTAATCTGTCGGTGCTACGACACTGATAAAGTAACAAACATGAAGAAATAACAATAAATCAATCATTTATTGTTATTAGCCAATAATCGTCTAATTAATTTACTCATGGTTGTATGGAATATTTTAAAATTAAATAAAGTACAATATTATATCTTTTAGAAGGATTACAGGATTCTACAAAATACATGATTGTGAAAATAATGTGGATTTCCCAAATAATGCATTTAAAAACAAAAAAAGAAAGTTTAATAAATAATAAAGTTTACTAACCTGTTACATATATTTTTTAAAATGGTTTAGCATGGAATCCGCGCATCACAAAACAACACAATTTTCACAATTTCATTAAATCACCAACTAAGACACTCAAAATAAATATCAGAGCACTAAAGAATGAAATATTATCAGCAACAGTTTGCAGTCACTGTTGTTACAGAATATTTTTTTATTAAACAAACACAAAAAAACGAAAAACTAACCACCATGCTTTCAAAACAAATGAGTTAATTTACAGACAGGCGCAGTAAAATATAAACACAGATAATATAAGAGGAAGAAGTAAAATTCCCTTAAGGCCCTTTCGCAAATTGAATTTTATTTTAAGAGTTGCGTAAAGCTCAGTTTCCAAGCATTCATAATTCACTTCTTAGGTAAAAAGATTAAAGGTGTTAATAAGGACTCAAGTTCAGGCTCGAAACTTTTTGATTTGGAGTTTTCTTTATATTATTTGGTGAAACAAAACTGCTGCCAATGGCGTGAGCTATTATAGATTATATTCCAATGGCAGGATTTATTTAATTTTCGCAATTTGTTAAAAAAGTGCGTGCATTTTATTAATTCAGCTGTCTATATATGTATATAAACTTCTTCATAGACACGATGAACGAGGTGCTGATCAACAAGAAACTCGCAAAAGGGGAGTCGAGCGCCTTCAAATGCTTCTTGCATTGCCTCTTCGCAAAATACGGGTGGATGGACGAAGAGGGTGGCTTTCTCTTGCACGACATCAAGAAGACTTTGGAAGAGGCGGACATCGAAATAGCCAGTTTAGAGTACATCCTGTACAAGTGCACAGCTGTGACGTCGGTGGACAGATGCGAGAGGTCTTTCCTGTTCACAGAGTGCTTCTGGCGAAAAATGGAAGAGGTAGGAATACGTGAATTGCTTATGAGAAGTCACACTTTCTTAAAACGAGATCTTCGTTAGCATTTGCGTGCCTTGTTGTTGTTTTTTTATTGACCTGCTGATGGTTTTTATGATATGTTCACTATTATGAATTTATTTTAATATATTTTTGTTTTAAAATGAATTTAACAGTGTTTTTTGTTTGACATTATGAATTGAAAATCTTTATATTCAATAATTTGAATTAATTGTGGTTACGCACTTGTTGTTGTATCGTGAAATATCGAATTATTGCTCTCAGTTCAAATATTTATCAATAAAGTTATTGTAAAATGATGCAATTATTAGGTACTATGTATGCATATGTATACCGTGTGTGTGTACCATACTAATAACAACTTCTTTGTTTTCAGCAACAACCTACTGAGGATCAACTTTTCTACAGTATAGATAGGAAATAATAATAATAGTATGTAAGGAAAATAATGTAAATAAAAATAGTATTATTAAATCTACAACTCTTGCTTATTTATTATGTTTATTTGAGAGCAACAACCCAACACCGAATCGCATAAATACAGAAAAAAATGTGAAAAACACTAACATAACGAGACAATGCTTTATCAATTTTATCATTCTGTTTCTGCAGAGGCGTATTTACAACCGATGCGAATTGTGGAAATGGGGATTTGCACAATATGGGGTGATAATGGTAATCAAAATGGGACGGAAGTTTAACGAACTTGATAAGGGAAATATTCAAAAAAACATGAACAGTTAATAAAACAAATGATTTTTCTATCTGTATTAAGAAAAATCATTTCAATAAAAAATTATTTTAAAATTATTTTTTATTGAATTTATTTTTTTATTAATTTAATTTTTTTTCTTATTTTGATATATGTAAATGTCTCTTAGTTCCTCATAACGCTAATTTAATCTTGGTGACATAATAAAATGGTTCCTATCTTGAACGACACACTGTATGTGTATTATGTACCATGTTTACAATACCTCTGTTATTTGGGTCTCAATTGCATCACACAACATATACATATAAACTGCAGCGGAAGCATATATAAAAAAGCAGCATAATCAAACTGAGAATTAAATTAAACAATTAAGCTATATTGTTCAGAGGCGTCCATACTATACGTGCCAAATAAACTCCAAGTATGTCTGTGAAAAGAGGAATGTGTTATATTTTTACCTTCGTGGCAGTAAGTTATTAATTTATGAATCCTGATTAATATAAATAATTCTTTGGTACAAAACCGTGCGTCAAAAAAACACCACAACTTTCAAATTATTTTTAGCTCTGCATTATTGTGAGTTGCCACGACCTTTCGCCCAATTCCATAATGCGGAAAGTCGACCTTTACAATTTAAAGAACAACCCCGACCCCATTCAAATGGTGGAAGCGTTGAAGAAGCAGATACACGCGAAAGACGACGAACTGGAGAAAGCGGAACAGATTAACAAGAATTTCGAGAAGCTAATCCAACTGGTGAACATTTTAGGGCAAGTCGATACGTTCTTGACCGATAGGACGAGGATGATGATAAAAAAATTGGCCATGTTGACCGACGCCGATGATGGCTACGAACACAAAACCAAAAAGAGATACTAAGTAGGTTAAAGTATAAACTTTTGTGATTGATTTGTACATTTCTTGAATAAAAAGAGTAAAAGTGATTGAAAAATGTTGTGTTTTGTATTCTTTTGTGTAATTAAAGCTTGACCGAAAAGGACTTCTGCACTCTAATAGAACGCATCTATTTTGCGTTTCCATCTACGCTCTTCTCACCTCTTTGCGATTGGCAGCAATGGAACCCACGTGACTCTGTTTTGAAAATTGTTTGTTAACGTAGATGCTAACCTCAAAATATGTCTAAATGAGTTAAATTTAACATTTAAATGCATCGTACTCATAAAATTCACAAAGTACGTTGACCCTATGCACGTCCAATCGTCAAAGTCATAACGTCATTGTCGCCACTCATAAATTTTTCGTTAAAAATGTCGCTTTTCCCAACGTCGATGATGGTTAGGTTACAAGAACTCAAAATGTGGCAGGGTAACTATGACAGTATGTTAAGAAACCAATCTAAAGATGGCTCTGCCGCCAATCCGTCAGACTACGAGACTATTGAGGGTCTCTCGGCTCTCGATAGCACCCTTTCTAGCCCAACGTTGTCCCCCGAAAGACGGAGGACTGTCGACTGGGATAAAAAAATGATATCGCCCCCTAAGCCGTTCGAACAGCTCTTGGAGGAAAAGCTAGCAGAGGATAATCCTTTGCCAGTGATAGCCAAGCCTAAAAAGCCGTTCCTGAGAAAAGGCAGTGGGTTATCAAGGTACAAGCCTGTAAAAAAAGCCTTCATCCGAGGCAAAGCCAAAAGCTACATGTTCAAGTGCACCCGTTAAACGGAAGAGTTGTCTGAAGACCACCAACGCCACAACAGAGCCCGACGTGGATTTAACACCCCTGAAAATGCCCGAGTTTGAGATGAAATCCAAAGCTTCCTGGCACAGGGTGTTAGAACAGAGTAAGGAGAACTATATTACACATGCAGATCATACGGACGTTAAAGAACTTGATCTTAAAACGCCTAAAAACCATTTTAATTCTCATATTATTGGAAAGATTAACGACTTTGCGTTGAAGCATTTTTTTCCACATGGTTCCAAAAAAAACGTAAACAAACACATTAACTCGTAAGTACAAGTCTCCAAACTGCTGGTAATCGAAACGTATGTTCATGAAAATTTTTTCTAGGACCAATTTTCCTGATATATCAGAAAAAAAATTGTACACGAGAACAATACTGAAAACGAACTGCGCATATTTGAGGCTTTAGAGGAACGTGTGGAGAACAGTAGTTTCGACTCCACTAATTCCAGCATAATCAGATTGTTGTCTAGCACACCTAATAAAATAATGAAGCCGTTGCCGAACAGCCCCATATCAGAAGAAACGAAATTCGTCTCAGAAAATGCGTATGATCCCAAGATGTCTGATGATAGAACTGTAAAATTGCACCAAAAGTTGCACGAGGTGAATAAAAAAAGCGATATGTTGCACGACTTCCTAAAAAACTTGAAAAAAAATGGGCGGAAACGATTCGAAAAGAAGGCGCAAGGAGTCTTTAGACTCAGGTAAGAAATTTACTAACCTCCAAACGTTTTTATGTTGATTTAATGATGATTCAGGTAGCGAGAAAACCCCAAATCGTACTCCGGATACAAGCTTTGAAGATCATGACAAGTGGTCAAGCAATACCGGCAGCGATACTCGATCTCCCTCGCCTCCGAGTTGTTACACCGATTCCGAAACGACTTACAAAGGAGACTATTCGAACAGGATAGACGCGGCTGTGAACACAACCTTTAAAGATGAAGATGAGACGATTCTGAATCAGAAATGCGCAAACTGCGAAGAACTCGAGAGAAAACTGGAAGAATTACAAAAAGCACTACCGGACGTAAAAGCAGAAAAGGCGAGAGTCATGGATTTCGCTAAGGAACTCGAGAGAAAACGGGATAAAACTGCCATGGAGATGCAAAAGTTGAGGAGAGACTATGAAAACGAGTTGTCCGAATTGAGGAGGGAAATCGAAAGTGAAAAGAAGAAATACGCTAAAGAAAAAGCTGTGTTTGATATGTAAGCGTTGTTGGGTATTTTATATTGTGCGCCTACAAGTCATTTGAACTACTGGTATCGTGCACCTTTTTTCTTTGTAGGTACATAAAGGACTCGCAGAATAGACCGACCAGGAGGGAGAGACAGGAGCTCATGAATTTAAAAAAAGGAGTTGACCGATGTTAAAGAACTGTTGAAGATGAAGGAAACGAAAAAACGGAGCTACTCAGGCCCGACTGCGGAACCAGGTGAAACAACTGGAGAAGGACAACAGCGAATTGAAGACAGAAATAGAGAAATTACAGAGGGAAAACTCCAAACTGTCAGCCAGCCAAAAACTGCAGAGGCGACCGTCGGAGGTTAAGATGCTGCATGAGATAAACAAAAATTTAAGCAGGCTGACGGAAGAGGCTTTCAAGAAACAGCTGACCAAGTCCGATAACGACTTGTCGGAAGACGACACAAAAGAAGAAACAAAGAAAGGAAAGGCGTCGAGAGAGAAAGAAAACGAGGGAGAAAAAAAGTATCGCCAAAGGTAAAAGATTTTTTCGTATCGAAGGTTTAATGTATGGTTTATATTTTTTTTATAGGTAAAGAAGAGACAGTCTTGCTTAAAAAATAAGATCCTCGATGACGTTGATGTGAAAAATAGCATAAACGAAACGTGTGGGAGCGATATCACTAATTTCGCAAACTTATCACTGGAAAAGCAGTACGAAAACGCATTTGGACAGTTCCCTAGTCCTCGACCAACTAATAACAGTCTGAATGATTCTAAAAAAGGTAAAACAACGTTTACGGTTTTACGATATTATTATTTTAAAAAATACTCTATTGAAAAAAATATGATTCGGTACATCAGAAATAATCTTAACTTTTCAGAGAAAACCGAGACCATTTTCGAGGACGGTTCGAAAGAGATTCGATACAGTAATGGCAACACGAAGACGATATCCCCCGACCACAACTTGATAATTGTCAAGTATTACAATGGCGACATAAAAGAGTCGGACCTGATACACAACACCCTCAAATACTACTACGCCGAAAACTCCACGTGGCACACGCAGTTCAGTGACGGGACGGAACTTTTGGAATACGCAAAGTTAGTATTGTTAATTTTTTTTAAATGTCCCCAGGCTAGCTTTTAATTTTTCAGTGGTCAGACTGAAAAGAAGTACAAAGACGGCAAGAGCGAGATCACTTACCCCGACGGTTCTTTTATCACAAGAATGCCCGACGGTACGGAGGAGGTTTTATACCGAGACGGTTCCAAGCTAATAAAAAATCTCGCCGGGGACAGGATCCTGCTGCTGCCCAACGGACAGAAGGAGATACATACTAAAGAACACAAGGTAATTTTTCATTAAATAAAACTCTTAAGGAAGCCATAGTTTCCTGTTGTAGTTGTTAGCTTGCATCAGTAGGTGGAGTTGATTCATATCACTGGTAAAAACATTATTTTTTCAATCCTTTAGGCAAGCATAACTGCTTGTAGTTGTTAGCCTGTGTCAGTAGGTGGCGCTGTTTTATATCACCACTGATAAAAATATTTATTCAATCCTTAAGGTAGGCATAGTTGCCTGTAGTTGTTGGCTTGCATCGATAGGTGGCGCTGATTATATTAATGACCAAAATATAGAGACATCCAAAAAAACGTCATCAACTCTGACTATGAACAAGAGAGATGGAAACAGCGGTCATGTCTAAGCTTTTCGGTTATGTCAAACTTTTGACAAGTAACTGTCACAATTTATAAAATAAACAATGGCTGTCATATGATGTGACAGTTTTGACAAGTAAATAAGGTTATAAATTCGATTAAGAATAGAAATACGTCCTTTTTTTCTCGGCCAACTTTGATGACGTTTTTTTTGGATGTCTATATTTTTATTGTTTCAGAGGAGGGAATATCCCGATGGAACCGTCAAAATTCTTTACCCGGACGGTACGCAAGAGACAAGATACGCATCAGGACGTGTCAGAGTCAAGGATTCAAATGGCATCCTGATAATGGACTCTCAAAAATCGGAATAAGTGGAAAATTTTGAATGTAATTTTTGTGATATTATAAAATACTAACGCGTTAAATTAATATTTATGAATGTAAGAGAAATTATTTTTATACGTTTTAGATGAATAAAAATGTTTAATTTGAAGTTGAAATTTCGGTTTTTGTATTTTTAATATCATCTCAGCTTTAGGACAAATCATTTTTTGAGAGATAATATAACGAGTTCTACTTACGAATTCTCCTTAAAAAACAAAAAAAAAAAAAATTATTTAATCCTAAATTACGTGTCTTACATTCATTTGCGTTTAAAATCGCTATAAATTCTTTTGAATGGCATCTAAAGCTGCAGTTTCTTTTGCGATCTGTGGATTCTCACCCCACCCTAAAACAGTAATAAAAAAAAAAAACATCATAATCATAATATTCTCCAACATACATACCGATTCCTAGCAACTTTTTATCGCTATAAAGCCCAACTTGGAAATTCGCCAAAATGGTGTTCGTAGCGGACTGGTTGCACAACCTAGGCTCCACCTCTTTTTACGCCCCTATCGCTGAGAAGTTTCGTCAGATATCCATATGGATCTTTAGGGTCCCAAATTTCGTAAACGTCTTTGCCATTCATCTGGCTTATCACGAAGTCCTTAACGAATAGTTGGGCCCTTTCTATGCCTTTCGAGTGGTTTAGCGCGGCCACAACTGCCTTAAAAGTGTTGGACAGTGTTTCATTTGCTACTGGAAATTCCTAAAAATTTGTTTAATTTATCGACAAAAAAGTGTTACTACTGTACGTACATTTGTTAAAATAATATCCTTTAAACCAATGTGTTTCGCAACATGAGACAGCATGTCGTCCGAGGACAGGTATTGTTTCACAGCATTGACTACATCATCTGGGTATGACTTATTATATTCCTGGATAATATACTCAGTTATTATTTTGTCTCCTTCTTGGACGAATTCGAAATTGTGAATGTTGTCTGGTATCGGTTCACCTTGATTTAAAAAAACCTTTTTTAAAAGTTTTAAAACATACAAATTGGACAACTACCTTTCTCCTGCGCTTTGAACTCTTGCATATTAGCGTACTCCCTTTGAATTAGCGCCTGCTTTAACAGTTTCCTATCGAATTCTTCACCCAAACGTTTCGCAAAAGCATAAATCTCTGCTTCATAATTCCATTCCAAATACGTGGACCTAGGCCTTTCCGGTTCTGGACCGACTATTTCTCTTCTCTTTTTCAGTTCCCTTAAAGTGGGGCCACCCATCTCTTAATATTGCGACTTTCTGAAATTATATTCGTTTAAGACGATGTGAGGTTAACAACATTTTTTTATACCTGTAACGTGCAAGTGTCGTATATTTTGAGTCACGCATCGTCGTAATAGGAACAAGGACTGTCTACAAAGAGACATTTTATTGACACTTTAGAAATTAGACCTTAATGCTTTACAATTATGGTATTAAATGCCAAAAGCAACCATAACCTCAATTTAAAGTTTATTTATTGCCATAATGTTGGTAATGAAAGTTGACTTTCTGTTGTAGGCATTTTTTGGCGAACGCAAACAGAAGAGATAACATTACAAATGCGTCATTACTCAGAGGTCAAAGCGATTACTAACCGTAGCTAATACAATAAAAAAATGCTAGAGACGTTTATTAGCATTGAGTTTATGATAGTAACGTATAAGTAAGTTCAATTTTTTTTAATAAAGTATTTATAAGTAGTTTTACTTCTGATATTTTATGTCTTCACTTCTGATTCAGGATTTAAGTTAAAAAATAAATAAAAAACGTGGTATAAATATCTTTATTCCTTACAAAAATATTTGGAACCTAATTATTTCAATAAATACACGAAATTAATAAAAAAATATTAGGGAAAAATATCAAGTCCAGAAAAAAAATCATTTTAGGCGTACACAAGTAAAGTTTACATATATGAAAATTACAAAAGAAAATAATTTATTGTCCTTTACACTTAAATTAAATATGAAAACATGCCTCAATTTTAAGTATGATAAAGGAATATACACTGTACGTATTGCATGAAAATTAAGTAACAAATTACCACTTATAGGATTTAATAATGTATCGCTGCCAATGCTGGATTCTCCTATAAAGCTATTTAAGTTCAAGACTCCAAAAAGCAAATATTGAATATATAAAAAAAAATTAAATAACACACAATTACATCAAATAGTATAAAATATACATAATTAAGTAACCACGTAAGATCGATATACAATTCCTAATACTAGGCATATTTTATACCCTTTTCATAATACTTGATTTCATTAAAATCCTAAGGAATAACTTTTGAGCTTAGTTTTTATTCACAAGAAAGGCACTGAAGCGCTGGGCACTAAAGTGATTTTACAAAAATAAGTACACCATCTTCTAAACTAAAAAAATATTCTATAAGCTAATATGTACTTCACTGTCCAGTCAATACAATTTAATATATGTTCTAAGTAGGTGTAGAGAGGTTAAAAGAAGCACCTACACTTAAGTCAACATTAGCAAAATAAGATTATTGATCGATAAAAAAAAAAGTTGAACTCCTACAAACAAAAGAATTTTACACTTACCCAAACTGGAATATGCTTCAGACGACCAAAATACGTAACAGAAAAGTAATCAGTCTCACAAATGGAGAATGGGTTGAATGTTAAAAAGGTATATATTTATTTTTAATAAAGGAATAAACTAAGTAATTACTAAAATTTGAGCAACCGCGTAACCTAAAATGTAATACGAAGGACAATGGTTATTTCTTGAGGCACAACAATTTTGAGGTTACGTTATAATAACTGTAGAGGTGGTTAATATCGTTAATCTCAGGTGCGGCAACAGTATAGGGGTCCAGATAAGGGCAAGGCAGCGGAGACATTATTAACAACGTTAGTAACAACGAATACGACACGTATTACGCTTATATATCATCACTGCTGCTTTGCGTCCGTCGGAATCCCTGTCCTGTGCCATACCTTTGGCGAAATTAACCATATCTGCGTAGAATACTACTTATAAGTTTTCATTTGAATTACGAAACTTTGAAAGTGCGAAAGTCACTTTAGTTGGGAGATTTATTCCGAAATATCGGGAAGTACACACGAAATCGCTTACAGTAAGAGGCCGACTTTCATTTTCCCATATCACGTTACCCTACACACTCAGTACAATAAATCAACGAACTTCCGTAACCTGTGATAATTTCGGAAAACGAATCTAAAGAGAAAGCAGAATAAGTATACGCTCCAAAAACAACTCTATACGAGCAAAAAAGCTATTGTTCGTCCGAACCAGTGGTCTGATCGGACGAAAAATCACACCGTGGCGACGTAACCTCGAGAGTTAGGTCTGGTTCTGGTGGTACTGGGGCCGACCGGCGAGCTCCAGCAGGTACCTGTCGGGGTGGTCCAGCCAGTCGGCCGCGCTGAGTTTTACGTTACGCTGCCTCTCGGCCTCCTTTACCTCCCACTTCTTCACCTCCAGCTGTCTCTCGCGGCTCACCTGGTCGCCGCAGCCCCACACCTCGATGCTCTCCAGGCGGTAGGGCACTTTTTGGCAGTCGATCTGAAATCGGAACGTCACTTCCACCAAATTCATCGTATTTTCCAAAGAAAGTACCGAATTACGGCAACCAATTTTCCTCTACGATATTTTTCTGTATACCGACCTTTTCGAAACCGCCGTCGATACTCAGAATGGGCGCTCTGGGGTCCTTTCCGACCCGCAAACCCTGCGGATACCCGCGCACGCTCAGGTTAAGGTACAACATCTTCGAGCCTCTCTCCAGGAAGCTGAAATCTGGCAAAAACGTTTACCCTCGGCTGACGCGATCCGAGAATCGACTTACTTCGGTAACAATTGGAACACAGCACCCTCCTCGCCGCCCCAGTAATGGTGAGACTCCCTCCACTCGTTGGGCGAGGCGATGCAGAACTTCTGAGCGTTCTCTACGCGCAGCACAGTCAGAGTGGCCCCCTTGTAGTTGAGCACGTGGTGGAGGAACCTGTTGGAGCCCAGGCCCATTTCGTCGGAGTCGTAGAGGATCTGCCAGTGAGACGGAATGGCACAGACGAGCTTGGCGAGGAACGACGTGCTTGCCAGACCTGAACCACACGAAAAAAATAGTATCCCCTATTATACGGTATATGGATATGAGTTTTTAAAAGAGATGTGGTCTAATTTTGATGCTTTCTTCATTTTAAAATGTATATAACGTGTATATCAACAAAATCGACAAAGGGGTTCATCGGTGGACCTTGAAAAAAAAAACGGATAATTACCCACTCCGCTGTTGTTGGGCGAGTGTGCCTTCTGGGGACGAGAATAAAGGGGGGGTAGGGCGCCGGCCAAGAGCCACGACATGCTCATCGTGAGCATGTGGGGGGCGAGGCGTTGGCCTGGGGGAATGGGTTCTGTTGTTCCAACACGGGCGTGGTCAGTTCTAATCCTGTAAACGTGTTTTCGACGTTAAAGTCGGGAGGAGTTAGAGCACAAAAAAAAACATTTACCAAGCATACATAGTAAATGATATGACGAATGATGTGGGAAACGTTCAGCTTTATCTGAGTACCCTATATGAAAAGGGTAATTAATATACATTAAGAACTAATGACATCCGAAAAAAATGTCATCAAAGTTGGCTAGGAACGAGAGAGATAGAAACAGTGGTCATGTCGAAGCTGTCGATTATGTCAAACTTTTAACAAGTGACTGTCACAATTGTAAAATAAATAATGGCTGTCACATGATGTAACAGCTATGACAATAAAATAAGGTTATAAATTTAAGATAGAATAGAAATATGTCTTTTTTTACTAGGCCAACTTTGATGACTTTTTTTTGGATGACTCGATATTTCTAATACCTGTCTGTGTAAATAAAAGGAACGTGAATTGTAAAAATTAACCTCAAAATAAACCGATTCATATGTTCAAATATAAAAAATCCAGAAAATGAAAAGTGCAAATTTGTTATCTTTTTATTTAAATATATAGGCAAGTATAAAAAAACCTTATTTATTAACAACTTAACTGAATATATTACGTAACTCTATCTATGTGAAAAAAATGTGAATCATCATCATACTTTTTATGAACCATTCATTATTCTCTGAGAATTTCTACAAACATAAAGCCACATAAAATCTTTATATATCTCATAAACTATTTACTGGCATTGATTTACGACTGCACGATAAATATTTTAATTTGGCATTAAAAGGGGTACAATATAGACAGCATTAAGAATTATTTATTTTTTGAGATAAAACTGAAAACAAGAAAATATGCATTATTTATATTACAATTACATGCATTATTTTTATTATTATATTGCGTTAAATTAAATTCTTGACTTATATCAGAATTAATATACACTCTGAATGGTCCATAAAATTTTGATGCTCTAATGAATGAAGATAATGACAAAAAGTTTTAAATCATGCAATTCTTATCCATTCATCTTTCCATAGGTGGCGAATTAATTGCTATTTTTTTTTGACAATAAAAAAAGCAGAGAAGAAAAATAATGTGATAAATTTAATTATTATATTGCAGCTAATGCAAACAATGACTGCGATTCTGCAACAGACTGTTATGAGAAATGAAAGGAAGCAAAGGCATAATTTTAATCCAGCTCCAAAATAAAACGTCGTGATTGACAGCGTGATAACACTAGTATTTATCACACAATCCACCCTTGTGATGACACTGTATATTATTAGAAGGCAACCCAGAAGGTGCCCCAAATTAAATCTTTTCACAAACATACTTCAACTGAATAAATATTCTGTTTTGTTTTAATGACACAAATTAAAATTGTTCAAAGGGTAAATACACTTGATTACCGAGAATTATAAGAGCATAAAATTAAACCTTTCCTTCGAGAAAACAATTAGTCTTCGACAGTTATTCTCAAGTCAACATAACATAAAAACAGTACATACGAGACAAGACAAGGACAAAATTCAAAGCGACAGACTTAGCGTTCTATTCTTTACCTGGGTATGCCTCTATTTCAGAACTTTTACCTAAGGAAAAAATATTTTTATTGTAGTTATTGCATATACATATCAGACGTCTTCATATTTAATATCTAACGCTGTCACGTCTACGTATAATATTTATTCTTTTCATTACCGCTGTTTAATAAATTTGTTGTTTCTTCTAAAACACGTTTAGCCTTATTTACTTTTGGCATTCGCACAACTGGATTTATGGAAAACAAATAACTGGTATAAACCAGTTTAACGAAGTTATGGCATTTACATAAGAGGATATCTATAGTCGACTTAATTACAAAATTGTTACTAGTAGCACGTCGAAACAGTAACACTGTGTAACTTCAAGCAGGAAAGTAGTGTAAAATTTACTGTAAAATTCGATTCTAAGTAGTTACTAAAATGTATTATTAATTATTACAGCATAATAACACTGGATTTTTTACTAACATTCGATTACTATAGTACAAAGTATTAAAAAAAAATCTATGTTGATGCCATCACAATTTAATTATATTATAATTCAATAAGTTTTATTTTTATTATTATTTTATAATAAAGGCAACATACTGCTGAAAGTGAAGTGTTCTGTTAATTTCTTCAAGTATATTCTTGTACAGGGTGTCTTAAATTGTCTAAAAGAGATTTATGGTCGCATGATGAAAAAATATTTTGAAGTCTACAGACCGTTTTAAAGACGAGAAAAAAATATGGAATTTTTTTTGTTGGTTTTCCGATGATTACGTGAGAACCGCTCCCGCCAAAAAATTTTAAAGTTCAGATCTGAAAACTAGACACTTGAGGCTACAATTTCCTTGTTTTTTTTATTTTCTGTACGTCCATTTTTCTCCGAGTTATCCCTTGTTGAAAATCACCCAAAAATTTGGAATTTTTTTAATATCCTTTAATTTTTGTTACTAGTGTATAAAGCCATCTAAAAAAACGTCATCAAATCTGGCTATGAACGAGAGATGGAAATAGCGGTTATGTCAAAGCTCAAACGAAACTTTGTTGTTTTCAAACTTTTGACAAGTGACTGTCACAATTGTAAAACAAATCATGACTCTCACATAATGTGACAGCCTTGACAATTCAATAAGGTCATAAATTTAAGATTAAGAATAGAAATACGTCTTTTTTACTCGGCCAACTTTGATGACCTTTTTTTTTTTGGATGGCTCGTTACTTTTTTGTTCTTTAAGAAAAAAAACTGACAATGGACCTGCATAGAAGTTATATAACTAGAATTCGTTAACTTACCGGGTTACAACTGGAACACCTTGTATATAATTTTAATAATCTGAAGAAATCATTTAGAAAGCTCTAAAAAAACACTGTGTGTGAAAGAAATTGAATTCTTAATAATTCCAACTTCTAAAAAGAGTAGATTTTTGACAAATGAGAACATGTTTGGAAGTACATAGAAGGTGCACTCATTTACTTTAAATTTATAATTTTCAGGTTCTTTGTGTTTTTGTTTTTTTCTCAATCATGTATTATGTAATGACAATGAAAGTAAGGACATTTTTTTAACAATAAAAAATTCAGACCATGACAATTCTAAGAGTAATAATTCAAAACAAACTTTAAGGACGTTTTTTTTCTTTATAAGTTCGACGATAAGTTTAATCATCACCCCCTACCCTACTTTTTATATTCACAAGCGAAAAATTCCCCAACTCACCGGCGGCCAAAGTGGGCTCGTTTGTCTCCTCCAGGGTCCTCCAGGAGGTCGCCAGCGAATGCACCGCGTACCTGTGCAGGGGGAAGAGCAGCCTGGGCGTGTTCGACTCGATCCAGTGCGAGACGAACTGCGACGACAGGCTCTGCTTGCCGTGGAAGCAGCTATCGACGACGGCCTTCAACGTCTTGTTCACCGAGATGCAGCTTTGAGGGCCCTCCGCGTAGTGGTCCATGCTGATGTGGTAGGCGGCCTTGAGCAAAGAGGTCAAGCTCTCCGGCGTCATCGTGTCGGAGCTGCCGTCTTGACTGGGGCTCGACCACATCTTCACCAGGGTGTTGCGGATGACGTCGTCGTCTAGTATCTGGAAAATGTCCGTAGGGCGTGAAATATTGTCTTCGGGAATCGTAGCGTACTTACAGCCAGGTAGTTGTCGCATTGTTGCCTGAAGGCGGAGGTGCCGATGTAGGAGTTCTTCGATTTGCTGTTGGCGTGGAAGTAAGTGAAGAGTTTCTCTGCTAGGTCGGGATATCTTGGGAATAGGTATCGCTGGAAATGTCTATTATATACAGATTGTTTTTTAAATGTTTATTTTGTACAGCGTGGCAAAAATGTAGCGCATAATGCCTGTAAAGTTTGTAAAAACCTTGTATATGAAAAAATGTCCTGATTTTATGAATGTCCTAAAAAGTTCTTCATCAGTTTATTTGCCGTGTTTATGTCAACATGAGATAATTTTGTGTTTTCGAGATTGGTTGGTTATGAAGACAAACATTTTTCTTTTTTCAATGACAATCCATAGGTTTTCTCTCAATATCTGAAAGAAATCAGATGCAGCCTCTTCTCTTTATTGTACACTAAAAATTTGATACGGTTGCATAAAGAAATTTTCACAAAAACCACATTTAAAGTTAACTATTTGAAACTAATAAAAAAAATGTTACGTCCATACAAACTACAACTTGTTCACGAGTTAAACAAAGATGACTTCGATCGAGGGGCTGAATTTTCTGAAGACATGATGAAAACAACAACTTCGCAAAGAATTATCATTTTTTCAGATGAAGCTATATTCAATTTAAATAGTGTTGTTAATCAACATAATAATAGCCGTTTCTGGTCAACAGGAAATCCCTAAGAAGTTCATATTTGAACAGGCATTGTTGGAGGGCATATTGTTGGACCTTTCAATGTAATATATTTTATTTTTTTAGAAATACTCGTATCTTACCCTACAATTCCAAAGTGACACCATTCCTTTTTTTATTTGCTCAATGCCCTTAAAAGCTACAGCACACAGTTTGGTCAACATTTCTCGATGCATACTCCCCTTTGTTGCCAACAAATTAATATACAAATGCAGACAATTCATCTCTTATATAAGATTTTAACAAAAAGGTTGTATTACTGTACAAACACATCGGTTAACTTGTTAACATCGGTTAATTGATTTGCAGTTAATGTTTATTTTTTCTATTGTTTGTATTGTGTTTAGTTCGGCATGTTAATTTCTGCAGTGTCCTTCCCTATTCAGTAATTCCTAGCTAATAATTTTATCCATGTAAAAAAAACGTGTAGACTAAATCAACATTAAACGTGCTGGAGATAACGAAATGTTTCATTTAGGTGTGACTGAGTATATAATGTAAGTATCTAAAAATAAGAACAACAAAGTTTACGAGCCAAACGATTCAAAAATAATCATAAAAACTCATGCGCTGAAATTTATAGAAGAAATTTGTAATCCGCGTCTCGAGAAAATAGTTTAAATACGCGTTTCAAATAATCTTATTTTAGCTATCAAATAAATCAATGGGTGACATATCAGGGAACGTGGAATTTTTATACATTTTTGTCACAAAATTATGATGGGTGCGTAAGTGCGAAAAGTGTTTAGAACTCTTTAGACATAAGCACTATACACTACATTACATTTTTTGGTAATCAGTTATATACATATGGTTCTGTTAGGTATAAGATAAATAGAATAATGGTAAATTCATGAGGTGTTCATATCTAGAAGCTATGGGTTATTACTTATGAATACAAATGCAAATTGTAGACTTAAAATAAAAATACTTTGTCATATGGTATTTACCAAGTTTTTGATAATTGGAAGTGAAAAAAAGTACCTCAATTCAACTCAAGACATTTGAATACAAAAAAAGTTCAACATAGAAATAATATTAAAATTAAATACATACATTTTACACTCATCAAAATTTTTAATCGACTACACATTTTTTTGCATATGTAAATCCCAGCACCATTTCCCACCAATTTTTAAACAGCTTCGTAGTTTTTTAGACAGAAATTTAATTAGTCATATATTATTAATTATGTACCTATTTCCAGGCCATTTACCTCATCCACACAAAGTGACACAGAGCATAATTATTTGGATTAGAAAACCCAAACCGGCCAAATTAGAATTCGAACTGCCTCTACATTTATGGCATTGAGCAATTAATTTCACCCATTGCGAGCTATTTAAACAATGCCATGTTCAATTATCAGCAACTTTCGTCGAGGGCTGTCAATCAACTAAAACAATCTTTTCGCTATATACAAAAATAGATTTTGTTATCTGAGAATTCCATCTCTAATAAACCAAACAGGAGTTTTCAATATCTACGTAGAGTGTGCACATTGCAGATCATTTATAGCGATAAAATTGTTTGTATTTGCTTTCCGTCCAATAATGATAATTGTTTGATAACAATCAGCGTATAGTAAATGTTTGTTTCTTGCAAGTCTATTAATTATTGTACTGTTTATCGCGATATTATGTAACCTTTGCATTACTCACGCGCCCTGGAGAAACAGTGGAATTTTCGGGAGTAATAAAACGATTTTGCAATCGCTATCGATAAAATAATAAAACGCGCTATGATAATAAAAGCTTCTAATGGAATCTACTCACAGTAAACACCTTCAGAGTCACCCCGTTGGCGCCTTCCTCTTTATGGGCCTTGTCCGCCAGGATCTGTAACCAAACCATCTTTTGAAAAATTTGAATGTGGCGCGAAAACGACGCGAGTACGACTACCAACATGGGACGAGACGAAAATAACAACTGTGCAACATCGAACGATTTTAAGCGTTTTTGGAAGAAATCTACGCGGATAGTGGTGGGATTAATTAGCTTTAATAATCAGATAAGATACGGTTAATACGTCACCTTCGCGAGTTTTTTCCGTGGGCAGCATTTGGCTGGGCTTTTCTTGGATGTCACCGCCAGACGCAGTCCTGGAGATGCTCTTCCTGGACCCGTTGCGCGATCCTGGGCAGGAGTTGGGTGTCGCCGTTCCCGATTTCGTGCCGTGCCCGTGGTGGTTGCCCATTTTCTGGCGTTTTAACACGAAAACCACATTCTTCGATCTCCCTTCCGCGTCACGATTGCGAGTGAAACTGGCACCGTGTTTGTTTTGCAGCGGGCAATTGGCGACACTGCGGCCGAGACGTTGGAACTACTTGACGCCCGAACGAACAGCGAATTAATTAACGCGTTAGTATTAATCACTTGTAATTAATCGTTCCTATTGTAAAATCGATTAACGCTCTGAAGGATAATTGATCGAGTGGATTGCTAATTTACGGCTCGCGGTTTTTATGAGGCATTGGAACTATTTAAGGAGCGTAAACCTCGTTGTAGACTAAAACAATTCATAACAAGATGAAAACCTAAAACCTAAACAAAGATGTTAATAATTATATTCGGGAGACATATTTAGCACATTTGAGCTACTTTAACGCCTTTCATACAAATTTTCCTATATTACTTATTATTATTATTAAAAAAAAAGAATATGATTAAGGTTGCTGAAAATCAAGTTGTAGCAACATTGTCAACAGATGGCGCCTCGCATTACTTTGCTTAATGACTTAAGGAAAGCATTCTTTGTATGTATTCAATTTGTATTCAGTATGACAGAAATCATACATTTTTCTATCACTGAAATCTTCAAAACTACTTTAAATTGTAATGACTAATCATAGTGACCAGATATATATTTTATACGAAAACACACTTAATAAATTAATGCTCAGTACCAAGAATGTAGTAAAACCTAAGTATATTACGGTTATTCTAAGAAGATTTCCATTTGGAGGTGTCTATTCTACATGAAAACTCTCAAGGTTCGTGTTTTTTGCAGATTAACTTCTAAACAGTTAAACTGTTAAAAAAAAAATAAGAGAAATGTACAAAATGTAATATAAATATATTTATTTTCCCAAAAAATTTAACACAAATAAAGTAGAGCCTAAGATTAAAATATACCTACCAATGAACAGTGACACAAAATACAAGCTTATCTCTTCTTCTTCCCCTTTTTGCTCTTATTCGAGCCTTTGGGTGCTTCTCCGATAGTGACAGTGCCACCTGCTATATCCTCACGTTCATCAGACTTCTCTATAACCTGCAAGGTAAATAGAAACAATTCAAAAACATATCTCAAACAATTTCTCAACTCACTTGTTGTGCATCGATGAAAAACATCAAGTCCCTGACTTGCTCTTTTAAGTCGGCAGTTTCTTTTTCCTTGGTGGTCTTCAGCTCGTTGAATTTCTCTTCCAACTTCGTCAGCTTCGTCTGCCACTGTTGCTGGTTATTTCTGAGAGCCTTGCCCAGTTGCCTCTCCTCGTTCAGATCGTTCAGTGTCGTCGACAATCTAAAAAACAAAATCGTACCACGAGGCGGCAGAATATAAATTTTAAATTTACTTGGAAGTCTGCTGCTGCAGTTTCCTTTCAAGCGCGTGCTTTTCTTTTGTGACGGCCGCTAGTTTCGCTCTTAACTCCTTGTTCTCGTTGGATATCGACGCGATGTCGTCCCTCAAGTTTTGCGTCTCGTCCGACAGCTGACTTTCCAGGCTACAAACATTTTTTTTAATAACAACAATTACCTTAGAGTCTGTAATAACTCACAGTGCCAATTTATCTTGAGAGTACATGCGTTGCTCTTCTAGCTGAGAGGTTAGCAGGTAGGTGAATTCCAGCTGCACGGAGTCGACCTTCTCTTGGGCCCCTTCGGATTCCGACGGTGGCCCCTCCGAAGGTACCAGCTTGCCGTCTGCTTTATTCTGCAGTAACCTGTGTACGAAATTGTCGCCTACAACGTTACCATATCATGAATTGTAATATGACTGGCTCCAAACGCTAAACTAACCTTTGTAATCCCACACCCTGTGGGAACCCAATTGCAGAGCGTAGCAGTGACCGGACTCCCTATAGTGGGAAGCGGCGTGGCCCCCTTGATACCTAACAACGATTTTTAAAAAAAAGGGAAAAGCAAATTTATCATTATTAAAAAGAAAGAAGTTACAAATGAAGATATTGTCCGTAATCCGTTATTTTTAAATATTTCGGTGCCATTTAAGGCTTTTGGGATGATAAATATGAAACCGAATGACATTTTATTAAGAAAAAAAACAATTATTTTCATATACCGCTATTTTTTATCACACGTAAACGACACGTTTTCAATAAAACATGGATTAATACCTTCCACATCCGACGTGACCGCAGATCAGACAAATCCAGAGAGCGTCGGGCGAAGGAGCAGTGGTACCGCAACGTTCGCACTCGGACGTCTCGGCCTGCTCGGGGCTCTGCACGCAACGGCACACGGGACACGTGGAATCGCCCCACTGCTCCAGACAGCTGGCGTGGAACGCGTGGTTGCACAAAATCGTCAGCACTCCGTCAACAGATTCATCCATACGTTCTAGAAACGTACAACGCAGATGACATTGAAGAATACTACATTTTGTTACTCACCGAGGCATACTGGACATATGGGCAGCTCCGTGTGACCGGGAGGTGCCTGACCGTCATGAGCCCACTCTACTTTCGACACCCACACTATTCTGCAGATGCTGTCGGGCTCTAGACTGCTGAACGGGGCACCGTTGAAGGTCAGATAGAACTCCATGGCGGCATCGTGGTTCCTGAAGCTGGATAAAAAATTGTATACATGGTAAAAAGTATTGAAATCGGTATGAAAGTATCAATTAAGATAATAATGGAAAAACTCTGGATTACATAAAAATAATAGTCTAAAAGCAGTATTATTTTTTATTTACAGAAAAAAGAACCTTTATCGACCACTTTATGGTATTGCACGTGTTTTAAACTACAATTGTTACATGTTTAAATGTTATTAATGTAAATAATAATGACAAGAGCTTTAATTGAAACTAATATCTTCAAAATTATCGACTTACGTCAAAAGGGACATGTACTGGTTGGGAGAGGAGTCCCTCAGCACCCTAATATGCGATATATCAGCGTGACAAGGCGCCGTGAAGGCAAGCAGGTCGTGGCAAGTCATCGATGTGGGCACACCCAAGAGGCATAGAGTCAGAGCCTCTTTTCTGCTGCTTAAAACACTGTAACTGAAAAAAACAAGCGTCGCCACTTACCCAGGTATATAAATATGCACAAATTAACTACAACGTACTCTTCCTTGTACAAATGGAGGATGCCCTTGGTGACTTCCACGAAAGGGTTGCCGCTGAAAAAGCCGATTTCGCCCTTCTCGTCGCCCTGGTCTTTGTCCTTGTCGTTCGATGGCGTAGTTTCGCGAGAACAGACCGGCAGCAGGCCCCAGTCGTCCCTGGGGCTCTCCAGACGACTCGGGAAGGTCTCTACGCTGATGTCGCGCACTTTCCTCTGCCCTCTGCCCTTTTGTTTCGTGTCAGAATTTGACAAGGCTTCGGCCCCCCTTGATTCTTAATAAATTCACATTTAAATAAACCTTCTCTTTATATAGGTTGCTTTTACTAACCTGCGCCTTGGGATGTTTCGTTCACCTCTACGCGTAACACGCATTTCGCCACTAAATCTGACATTTTTTTCGCTTCGTTTTTATAAATTTTACCTAGCTAAGTACAAACGTCAAATTTACAAACAAACGCCATATGTATTAATCTAGTTGACGTTTAACGTTTTGAACTACTAGTAGTTAATTCGCCTCGAATTATCTTGGGCTTGCGGAAGATGTCGCCGGCGCGGTCAAGGCTTCTAATGTCAACAAATTGATAACAAAAATAATTGTCAGTAAATTTCGATGTTCCCCTCAAAATAATCACAAATGTCCGGTTACAAACGAGTGAGTTTCTATGAATTATGTAGACTCTGCGCCTCGAACACCCAGAAAGAGAAAACCCACATCTTCCATGAGGAGGGGAGGAAAATCCAGCTGCAGAATAAGATTCAAACTTGTTTGGCCCTGACGGTATGTTTATTCAATTGATTTTGTACGCTTAGAATTGAATTAACGCTTCTTTAAGGTGAACGAAAATGATTTTTTTACCGAAAGTCGTGTGCTCGAAATGCCTGCGCAGCCTGGAGACCTGTTTCGGCTTCCAACAGGAGTGTGTACGATCGGAGAGCATGCTTTCCACTTATTTCAAGAAATTCAGGTATACCGACGACTTCAAATATTCAGGGAAGGTAATATTACAGCCGATATTTCCGCAGAAGTGGCCAAGAGGTAAAATATGATCGTGTTTTAGGTTTATATCAAGGATATTAAACCGCCCCCGGCTCGCTACCCGCTCAGGTCCAACAGAATCCCGAAGTCTCCACCTCTAATAATTTACAGGCAGTTTCGGGGGCCGCCCTCATTAGTTTGAATAAGAACCAAGGCTCCGCCGACCAGGTACCCTTCTATACCCTGCAGCTTCCGACAATTGTCACCAATCCCAACGTCAACGTTAGGAATCAAAAGAGCGATGTGATTGACAATAAACTCGCCGCGCAAGTGACGCAGAACCAATTCGCTTACAACCTGAACCTTATAAACACGTCCTCGATGAAGACCACTAACCTGTCGAAGAACGAGGTGCTGAGCAACGTCGTCGTCAACTCCAACGGGGAGGTGATCAACATAGCTCAGATGGGCGATTTCGAGACCATCATAAACCACAACGTCATAAACAAGAAGGTCAAGTCCAGCAAGCGTTCCAAGCAGCATAAATACGACTCGGCCTCGCAGAGCGACAGCGTCGTGAAGATCGACTTGACCAATCCGGATAACATCTCGCCCGGTTACGATTTGGAGCAGGCAAACGCCAAGTACGACAAGCTGCCCCACATAAAGAGCACTCAGTCGAATAAATACACTTACCCGGTGAAGGTCGAGGAGAAAAACCAAAATCCGAACCAGACAGTGATCTTTCCAATATCGGAGTTTAACCAGCAGTTCAATAACTTCAACAATAACTCGTTGTGTACCCAGCCGAACCTGAATATAGCGAATAACGCCATTGGGGTGAACTCGAATCAGAACGTGATGACGGCTACTAATGTAGAGGGTTCCGCTGTGAGCATTAACGTGTTAAATGAGGGCATAGACGACCTGAATCAGGACGGATTCGCAAACGTGTCTAGCGTACCTTCCGATCTACTAAACGCCCCGGAGGAAGACACGAAAATCAACATGGCGAATACGGTAGTTTCCAATGACAATAATACTGGTATGACCACGTCGACCGTGAAGTTACACGTGTGCGACATCTGCTCCAGGGTGTTCAAGCGGCGCGAGCACCTCTACCAGCACGTCAAGTTGCATACCGGCTTCCGGCCCTTCATCTGCGAACACTGCAACAAGGCATTCATGCGCAAAGAACACCTGCTGCGGCACAGCACTTTGCACTCGGGCCAGAAGAACTTCACGTGTAACATATGCGACAAGAGCTTCTCGTAACGACAACCTGCTGAAGCACAAGAAGACGCACGAGAAGCAGTCGAGTTACACGTGCGAGATATGCCAGAAACAGTTCGTGATGAGGCATTACTACAACGCCCACAAACTGACGCACGGTGACAAGTGCTACGTGAATACCGTGTGGGGCATGCTGAAGACGTAATGTCCGGCATAAAGTGTGTGGTATTTTTTTGGCGTGTTCTTTTTCTATGGGTGATTTATCGCGTACAGTACGATGTGGGAGGAGTCAGTATTAAGGTTGAAATGGTAAAAGTCGTAGCGCTTTGTGGCGTGTAAGTGTGTTTACTTTTTGTAGAGTGCCGAGTAGTAGTTCTGGAGGAGGCAGGCGTAAAATGTACTATGCTACTTACGAGTGGAAAAAAGCAGCTTCAATCTGTCTCATATGCAGAAAGCGACGAAAGTATTCATATCCCCACTTTTTTGAAGGTTGCTGAAATTCTGAAAATTTTTGTACTACAGTATTGATTTTTTTTTGCTTTTGATAGGATTATGGTTTGTAAAATTGTACAAGCTGTAATCCTACCAGAAGCAAAAAAAAATCACTAGTGTCAAAATCAAAAGTTATCAGAGTTTAAGTAACCTTCAAGAAGTGGGGACTACTTTTGTCGTTGACTCAAGTTACAAATGTTGTTTTGTCACAAATTTTGAAATTGAATTGAAGTTTTTTGAGTGTCATGGTTTAAATAATTAATGTATATATAAAATTACTCTGTAAAATCAAGTCTAAATAGTCATAGCTCGCAAGTACAGGATCCAAAAATAAAAATAATTTTTCCAAATAAAATAAAATTTTACTTGGAAAGATTTAGAGAAATTTTTATTATAATTTTGAAATTCTTTCTTGCACCAGAATCTTTAGGACTTTTGTTCAAGTTGACACTTAAAAATTTAAAACAACGAAGTGGAAATTAAAAAAATTCTGATATACTTTAATGGATTAATTCAGTGATAATTTCGTATTAAAATACATCTTCCACCTCAATTCAATAATAATTCCAAACCGTGCCTAACCTACATTTAATTTTATTTAAACCTTTAACCTAAATTGAATTTTAAGTAAAAAGTCCTTTTGCATTTACAACAAAAATTTTCCATTCTCCACAGTCATACCCTTGTATTTTTTTTAATGTAAGGGTTAAGGACAATAATTGTCCTTAATTTTAATTATTAAAATTGGAGGGTAGTTTTCTCCCTCAAAACCTTCGGCCCTGTTTCCTAAAACCTAAAATAGCTGGTGCATTCTGCTCAAGCCTGACACCCAGAGAGTAAAACGTTTCGTAAAAATAATATTTTCAAATTAAAAAGTAAAACTAATTTCGAATCAAATTTTTACACGCCTACCTTGTATCGTGGGTTTTCTTTAAAAAAAAAAAAAGATGGCTTTACCAATTGGCCTATTGATTAGGACAGTTTCGAATATCGTTTTTATAAAACCAGTTCTAGTGTTTCAAATTTTTCCTATTTGATTCGACACACGCTTGTATTTATTTATTGCAGAATGCAAATTTAATTTATGGTATTCGAGAGATTCTGTAGATGTTTTAGACTTTGTTTTGACTGCGAGTCTCCGTATTTTGTGCTTTTATCATTTCCGTACCTACCTAAATATAATTTAGGAATATTTATTTTAAGTTAAGTATTTTCTTTTTGGCATAACCTGTGGTTTTTCAAAATTTGATGAATTTAGAACTCGACAGCATTACTTAATAAATACATATCATTTTTTAGGAATTACCAATAGTTTTCATACATTTTTTTTTTTAGATTTTTTGGATCACAGTCTAGTAAAGCTAAATATAGACATTTTAGAAATTGTAAAAAATTAGTAAAATACTTTGATATCGTTCAGTGTTATGCCACATAAATGGAACTTTTTTTCCAGTATGTAATAGGCACTACATAAAATTACGTAATGTTTTTTAACCTCATTGTAAAAGAAGTTTCATTTGTGCCCTTTTAAGTTACTTGCTTTATTAAGCAAGTGACTTGTACATATGGTAGTTGTCTCTTTTCTTTTGGCGCAGCTAACAAGCCAGTAACAAACTAATTATAACGATTCTAGTCGAAAAAATATTTATTTTAACGGTTGAGTTAGTTCACTGTATTTATTTTTTTAAATAAAAATGAAATTTATCTTTTTTTTTATTCCTGTGTTTCACACTGTCACGGCTAAAATCGCGTTTGTCCATACACCGCAGTTTTTTCCTTACAAACTCGTAAAATAAATCTTCAAGATCACCAATGAATTTATTCATTTTGTCAGCAAATGATAGCTTTTTAGGTGTTTGCACGTGTGACATTTTATTATTAATATGTAATACCGACGCCGACGACAAAAACACCTCGAACTCACTAATCATAAGTGAAATTCTACGTCTAATAAGCCCAAGTTGAAGGTGATATGTCGATTGTGTGAAAATATAGCGCTAAAAAGAGTAAAATCGTAAATAACTCCGAAAATATTAAATCCTTTTTAAAGCTCTTGGAATCACATTAAAAGAAATTAAAGGAAACATCCTCAGAGTATCTCCCTAACTGAGCCATTTTGTAAAAAAAATTCCTAGACATGAAAAATTTCTAGTTGAACCAAAAAATTGTGTTAAAAATTTCACCCAATCTCATCAAATCTTTCTTCCGTTATCGAGATATAAAATTAAAAATATGTTTTTGGCTCGCCCTGTATGTGAATAACGTTGCAGGGAGGGCTCTAATGGAAAAATGTTATGCATGAAAGATCCCTTTTAAAATCACCTGTAGAAAATACTCTTAAGAATACACCTTGTATAAATAACTGTGGCGCCAAAAATTAAAAAAAATCTCTTCCCCTTACCCCCCACTCCCGCTCCTTTCCGGTGACCACCCCCCGAGGCGACAAACCTCCGCGAAGAGGGGTTAGAAGCCGACAATTGAAGGGGTCATTGTAGCCCGCGGAACGCCCCATCGATTGTTACGAATCTGCCGTAGCGTAACCGCTCACTTGGATCAAATTCAGGCCGCCTATTCTTCGCTTGACCACCGAGACCAAAACGGCGAACGCGGCTGCGGCGACCCATCTAGCGGGCCGGGGATTTTAAACAAAGAGTTGCGCACGTCCGGGCCTACTACGCGATTTTCCGTTTTTTTTTGAAAATCGAGTGATCTTCGGTTGGTAGGTATTTCGATTGTTTCTCGCGCTTAGGCACTCCGGATTGTTGTGAAATTTTGTTTACCATCACTGAAAAGTGAGAGTTGGAAAAGTGAAGATCGGCGAGATCCTCGAGTGGAACCGATTGACGTAAGTGGTAATTTAAAATTGTTAATTATTTATTAACGTTTATTTAATAATGTAACATTATTTTTTTTTGAAATAACGAAATTGAGCAAAAGTTTTTAAAGCGATCTTGATTTTTAGAAAATAAAACTGAGGTTTGTTTAACTAAAATTTAAACATCACAAAATTTAAAATGTTTCATTCACATCCTATCCACAATACGTAGATTAAATTGAAAAATATGTCTTTATTTTGATTTTTTTTAAAGGACCCTCCTCAATTTTTACAAGAAGTGCCTCTCGGTGAAACTGGCTGAATTTTTGACATTTTGCATTCCTCGACCAACCGATCAAAAGTCTATATGGGCTTAAAGTATTAAAGTTAATACTTTTTTGATACTGGCAAAACACATTTTCTCCGTCATCATTGTTGAACTTGGAAAATGTTGTCTGCCTGCGACTTTCTTAATAACATTTCTTGCAAAATGTCTCAGTAAGTCAGATAAATACTTTGAAGATTTCCCTTTGATATGAATCCAAGAACCTTGAAAAGGACTTAATATTTTTGAAGCCGTTCATGATTTTTTGAAAACATATTAATTTTAATGTTCAACTTAGGCTTATTAGACATAGAATTTCACAAGCTGCAATCCCATCAGAAGCAAAAAAAATATTCATCATTCTTCATTAGTTTTATGAAAAAGATCTAACGATCCTTTCAAAATATGTTTTCAAAATAATTTTGAAAAGGATTAATTTATTCATATATACGAGGTGTGTAAATTAAGTAATGAGACTGTTTATTTTATTTTATTTTTTTTCGAATAGAATTACAATTCAGTATTGTCTGCTTCAAAATAACTTCCTTGTAAAAGTTTTTCAAGAACCTCTCTGTAAAAGCGTTGAGTTACTGTTTGGCCTGGATGCACAAACTCTTTGTGGACGATTCCCTGGCTATCAAAAAAGCAAATCAGCATGCATTTGATTTTCGACTTGCTCATTCTTGCATTTTGGGGCTTGGAAAGCTTGAAGTGTGTCATTCCATGCTTTGGCGCTTGGTTTCTGGGTCGTACTCAAACATCCAAGTCTCATCACCATTAATGACACGTTCCAAAAAGTCAAGATACCTTTCTCTCCCGATGTCCTTTTGTTCCCGCGAAACGTTTTTTTGGAACCTTTTTTGCCCAGATTTTTCTCATCCCCAATTAATTAGTCAAAATCTGATGAACAGTGGTGTGATTCATAATTAACTCTTCTCTGTTTATTCTTGATCTGAATGCACAATATCCCGTATTCAATCGACATTTCCATCGGTTCTTAAAGATAAAGGCCTTCAATTCGACTTCATCTTCAATCGACTCTCTTCCTTCTGAGAATGCCTTAAACCAAAGACTCTAACAAGTTCAAACTTGTACTGAAGGTGCATTACATGTTAACCTACCATCCTTCCAAGTCCCCTCTCCGCAGTGTTGCTAGATCGGGCGCTACGTTGCCAGTCCCATTACTTAATTTACACACCTCGTACATGCTGGCAGAAAAAATACTTAAATTTCTTAAAACATAAAATTTCAACTTAATGATTTGAATGTGTAGAGTGAGTAGCATTACTTTTGAGCCTCAGTGTATTTAAAAAAAAAACAACATTTTTTTAAAACGCGTTTTAAAAACTAAATTCAGGCTTGGCTCCTATGCTCTTACATCAAAACGTGTCAGTTTTAAGTTTAAAGTGTAATTTATCTTCCACATAAGACTCAAAAACTGATATTTGCTTTGCCTTAATCGAAAATGGCTGACGTAAGTAACATACATACAATGTAAACCAGCAAAGTTGGTAATTATTTATTTATTGCATTGCTAATGGCACACATTAAATTACAGATGTAGAAAAGTCCTTTGAGGCCTCATGCGGTAATTTCCCAGGCTTATATCCAGTAACCGTTCTGGGACTATTATTTTTTCAATGGTTAATTTCACCCTTTACCGTAAGACGAGTCGATTCCTTTCAATATTTCATCTCTCATGTCTCACTTAAATTGCATTGTTGCATATAAATTATAAATGCAATTAAAATATATGCACATTACTTATTGGATAGCTAGTAATTGTCGATTATTTGAAGTATTGATCACTCCATAAAATGTAAGACGGTAATATATTTTATTATACGAGTATGAAAAAAAAGTAAAGGATAACTTGACATAGTAATAGTTTGGTTTAATTTTTGTTTGTATAGGAATATAATAAATAAATAATAATAGATAACTTACTAAGTACGATACTACTATAATATATTCTTATCTTGATTTCTATAATTAGGAAATTTTTCTGTCTTCCACAAATAACTTGTGACGAAAATATTCCATCCTAATTCGTCTTGTTAACCCCCCAGAAACAACCCTATCGAGTCAGATGAAATATTAATTTCATAGGAAATTGACAACTAGCAGAACACGCAATATCTACCTGCCTAAGAATAATAAATTATACGAGTAGTTACCTATATAAAACATACAAGAAAAAATATCTTTACTAACTTTTACTATCAATTTTTCCTGCTATTTTATACATATATTTTTAAAATTATTTTTCTTTTTAATGTCGAAAAAATAAGTTATATTTAACAATAAACAAACACAAAGAAATCATCTATGTGCTAGTCGAAATTATTTCTAAATACTGAATAATTCTATAACAATTTGGCATCAGCGCGCTCTAAAAGTTAAACAAGCGTTCGTTGACGTGCATCGATTTTTGTTTTGTATGAAGTATACTAAAATTCATCACCTTGTATATGTGACCAAATATTCACATTTTGAGTTTCCAAATCTAAAACCAAAAAGTTAAAAGATTGACAAGTTTTACACTTTTTTTACCTTTATATACCAATTCAAGTTTAATTTTTTTTCCCGTACTTATTGGACAGATGGTATAACTGTGTGCTTTTCTTTGCTTCCTAATAACATGATTTAATGTTTATTTATTTGCTCGATGAAAATTTCAACACTTAAACGACTTTGAAGTTAAATGAAGTTGTTTTTTTTTGTGCCACACTACTTTTGATCTCTAAATTTGAAACCACACATTCAAAGCTGCTCAAATTACTCAAAATTACTGCATAAATTTACTCAAAATAGAGTTAAATTGTATCATTGACGTTCACATACCCTGTATATATGTAAAATTAACCTCTTGTTTGACACACATTTCGATTATTAAATATTATCGATAGGTACATCTTGATGGGACATGATTATATCTAATTGTGCGTGCAGGTAGGTATATAATCGTCAAATTAAATTATAATGAAGTCAATGTCGGTGCTTTATTCAATTTTTTCCTTCCAGAATAACAAGAGATCTATAATTTTCCAGAACATAGCAAGACAATAATCCAATTGCGTAAACAATATAATATTTTTACTAAACTATATGACAGTTTCATCCCTGTCATTTAATGTATCTAATAAATTTCAAATCCAACCACCGTTCTCAATAATTTCATTGCGTTCAATTATTTCACCGTGTTTCTAAACTCTTGTAGCAATCAGCTACGTTGTTTGAAATTTTGTCACGGTTTCAAAAGCCACATTGTGAACACCACAGAGGCGTAAGAGATTCACAGTGCATATACCGTATGTATTCTTGAATTAGTAGCCAGCCGAGAAAAAAAAAAGAAAGAAAAGGTAGTAAGACCTAACTGAAGGATAGAATAAAACACTTGCCACATCTTACAAGCACTTCCCACTCAGCGGGTGGGTCAGTGATACGTAGTAAAGCGTAGGCCTATTCTGTCTCACTTAATGAACCTCTCTCTTCACATTTGGAGAACAAAATTTAGTACACATATGGTATTTAATATAGCCTTCAACTGGTCGGTTACAGCCGTTTGAATGTTTCTATTGTCCCAAAATGATGTCCCTTGAGGTGATTTTTTATCTCGGGAAGAGAAAAAGTCACAAGGACTCAAGTCAGGTAAATAAGGAGGCTGAGGAGCCACATGTTTTTACTGGCTAAAAACTCGTTTATTGAAATGCAACATCGAGTTTTTCTTGATGTTTGGTCTCACACGCATGACCCTTTTTCGAAGTTTTTCAAGAACTTCTCTGTAAAAGTGTTGATTTACTGTTTAGCCTGGAGGCACAAACTCTTTGTGGACAATTCCCTGGCTATCAAAAAAGTAAATCAGCATGCATTTGATCTTCGACTTGCTCATTCTTGCTTCTTTGGGTCTTGGAGAGTTTGAAGTGTGCCAAGCCGGCAGATCCGGGCGGCGGGCCATAACCATACGCGTCATACTACTCACTACTTGTATGTGCAAAAACAAAATTCATGAAAACAATAAACTGTTGCAATTTAGAAAGATATGTGTTTAACATACCCTGTTATTTACGTTGAGATATGGCCCGTTATTATTATTTAATAATCAGCTTGTTATATTAATAAAATTACCACTGATTTTTTTTGTTTACTGTCAAATTACTTCGAAACACGTACACGTAATTGCTTCGCAGACGCCAATAAGGGGTGGTAAATAATTCACGATGGATTATCTTGTTAAAAGGAATATCGACCAAAATGTGTACTAAGTTATGAAATTAGTGGTCGATAAAAAATCCTCGTAAGCTAATGTGTTTAGTGCGTTAGCTTAAAAAACATCGTATCCTTGTAATTAAAAGGACATTTAGTCGTCTATATACTCTATATAGTCAGCGAGGGCATTTACCTTAACTTCAGTGAAACTAAAGAACAAGGAGTATGAATAAACTTCAACAGAACAGGAATTGATAAAAAAAATATACAGCCAATTGAATTAAAAGTCTGGCTGTTCCCAGATTTCGTCATGATGCCATCAAATCTCATGTCAACACCTTAAAGCGTTTAGGAGCCAAAAAAAAATACCACATAAACAAGCAACAGACAGACAGATTATCTCAAGGCTTAAATAATATCGACATTATAGAAAATTTTAATTGTAATAATAATAGATCTTTAAAATGTTGTTGTTTATTTTTAGTTTTCCATGGTTACTAAAATTAAAACAAAATACTCACCAGTGTTTGCAACGAAATTTCAGCTTCGAACTCGAGAAACTCTTAGAGATACGCGTTTCGCTGAACATAGGCTCGTCAGTTGTGTTCTTTCATTCAAATACGTTTAGTTCAAGCAGAAGATTTTCTAATACGATATAATATTAAATACCCATTTATACAATTTAAATTTAATCTTGTAATGACGAACTTCCTAATGTTATTTTCAAGAAACCATATTAATTAATATAATTATATTATTTAATCTGGTTCTTGTCATTATAATTGGATTTAACCGAAACAACAGGCGGATTTGACCCAGAATATTGCAAAATAAGCTGTCAATGGTTATTGTAGCGTAGCCACATAAGCGGCCTGCATTGTTCCTCTTTGTTCAACACACGTCTCTTTTTTTTCGCTCGTACATACCCGAAACTGTTTCATTTCCTCATTTCCGTTTCGGTGACTGGCTTTTTACAATGCCCGATATGTTATTAGTTCAGTGGCATTGGTGACAGGGTGTTATTACAATTTTTATGGTGGCCGTAGTTGGAAAACCTTGTACCAGAATAACGAAAACATTCTGCTTTATTAAGGCAATTTTCATACGGGTTAATTGCATATTTAATGCAACAGATGATATACAATCAGGAGAATTTGATTTTAGAACCATCAATTAAGTAGTACCTACTGTTTAGAATCAATTTAAAATACGATAAATAAATATTCTCCCTATTTCAAAATAGCTGGCTATGAAAACATCTATTTTCTATTCCATAAAAAAAAGCTACCTACACGTAGCTAACCATGGAAAACAAATGTTTTCCATAGCCAGCTACAGTTTTTTTAAATGGTAAATCTCAACCTACTATAAACATTGGAAACATATTGCTTCCAATTATATAAAAATATACAGATAATTTCTTTAAAAAACAATAAATATAAATTTTCCTCTTACTTCTGACGACATTTTGTATAAATTATTGTCACCATATGTAAATAACTGCAAGCTTTCAGTTTATACTGTTTTGTATCTTTAAAAATAAAGACTTTGATTTGATCGTCAAAATGTTTCGACACCACCTTGTAGCTAATACCTATAGAATCGTTGTTTAAAGGGATTTCTGCTTTACCGACTAGATTGAACAACGTAATATTGTATCCATAAAACACGACGTTAATTTCTGTGTCGCAACATAATTTTTACTGGCTTCTTTGAGACGTTATCGCAATCGAAATCGCGAGGAAATAATAGATGCCGTGATTCGTTGGGTTGCAGGGTAACAGTCGGGGGAATTCCCGAAAGAAAAATGACTCAAAGTTATCTGCCAATCTGGCGTGTATGGCTCACATTAAAGTTTCCATTTACAAAGGTGGCATGTGGCTACAAACAAAGCTTCAAGCAATGTTGAGGAGAAAATCTAGAATTCTGTCACTGTAAATTATATCCTACGTAGTATTTTTTTTCTTCAAAATAAAACTTTTTGTTCTCTCTGAGATGGACACAACGGAAATAAACCGAATTTTGAAAACATCTTAGATAAGAAATTTTAACATTTCACCCGTGTTAAATAGTAATTCGTCAGCACAGATTTAGGTTGAGATACAATGCTCAAGGTATAATAGACTGAACAAATTTACTGCTTAGACATTTACTCTCCTATCAGTCCTTAACAACCCCATTGGTCAGTTTTATCTATCCACTTCATCAGCAACACGAACCAAACTAGAGACAGAAAACCGCGGCACGAAAACTAAATAGCAATTAGGTTGTGATTTTAAAAGGTAATAGTTTTATATTTAGATCTAGCACAAGATCTAATGGAACTTGTTGTCGAACTGACCTAATACTAAAATATTATAAAATTATTTATCCACAATGGACTCATAAAGTAGCTGAATTTACTTTAATTTGAATTGCTCAAAGTGACATTTTATCCACTGTGGAATAAAGCAACTGTAAAGTTCCCTGGACTTGGCTGGTATACGAGGTGTGGCTATTAAATAACCGAACTGATGCTGCTACCAGCGCGCTGCGAGCGTGTCGCGACAAGTTTGGAGAGAACTGTGTCTGGTGATACTTTTCCCGTCCTGAGCTCACTGGACAAGCCAGTGGGTCGCTCAGTTTGACTGTAGGAGTCTTTTGAATCAGTCTACGCACCACTGACGCGTCGAAAAAATGTGTTCAGATGGAGCAACGTGTTAATCTTAAGTTTCTTGTTAAACCGGGGAAAACTTTTACAGAAGCTTATGCAATGTTAAAAGAAGTGTACGGGAATGAATGTTTATCCCGCACACAAGTTTTTGAAAGGTTTAAACGGTTTAAAGAGGGATGTGAAAACGACCGAAGACGATCCGCACCCCGGATGGCCCTCAACGTCAAAAACGGACTAAAACATTGAAAAAATCGGTAAATTAATCCCCGTAGATCGTCGTCTAAGCATCCGAGGGTTTGCTGAAATCACAGGAATCGACAAAGAATATGTTCGCCAGATTTTGCATTAATCGTTCAACATGCGCTAAGTTTGCGCAAAAAATGGAGCCAAAACTCCTCACTCCCGAGTAAAAGGAATCAAGAATGAACATTTGCGCTGACCTTCTAAACAACATTGACACTGATTCAGGCTTGTTAGACACAGTGATTACTTGTGATGACAAGATTCTAAAGTGTGGAAGCGGTTAAAGCAAAAGCGACGGAGGTTCTGAAGCAGCTGACAGAAGGGGACTTCCTGCACTACTTTCAACAATGGAAAAGTTGTATGGAGCGGTGTAGAGCTCGCCAAGGGGAGTACACTGAAGGCGAAAAAGTTGCTACTGTAATTGGTAAGGAATAAAAGATGTTATAACAGCAGTTCGGTTATTTAATAGCCACACCTCGTAAACACAAAGTGGCCTCTTCAGTGTCGGTTTATTCCTATTTTTACTAAATTCACATTTAATTTGGCAAATAATGAACTAACAAACCATAGAAACCACAAATGGAAACCAACAGGGCCTACCAAGTTAAAACGAATTTTTAAAATGCCACTCGACATGACACTGAGACGTATTATTTGTAAATTAAATGCAGGTTCAAGAAAATTAGAGATAAATTAAGAAAATTATGAAAATAAAACACTTATACCATAGATGATTATTATAAAAAAAAATACAATTGATAACAGTAGATAGACAGTAAGAGTTCTGGACCATCGATCAGTACGAACAACGTCGGTCATCAAGAAGGCGTATCAAGACGTCGAGTGACGATGACAGACGAAGATCAAGATGCGGGTTTGAGGATGGGTAGAACTCCCACACTTTGAGACATTTAGAGACTTGTGTACACCTAATTATCAACTTTATTGTTAACGGTATAAAAACATATAGAGTTTGCTACGTTGTACAGTGACAACGTAGAATCGTCAATACCGTTGCGCTGTATTTGAAATTTTACCGATGCGGAATTCATATTCTCTATTGGCCGTAAAAAAAATAGTTTCTTTTGTTTGGGAATCGCCGAACGGAAATCGCGAAAGTGATGGCTTCCGGATACGCCGCGGAAAATACCGAGAACTACAATTATTAGCAAAGTAACGGCTGCGCTAAAAAACAAAATAATAGCGATTTGACATAGCTCAGACGGCAACATGCGTTTTGCCTGGCGTCACGAACAGTGGCGGTGCGTGATATTTCAATTAGCCATATCTTGAAAACGACGCATGGGACCCACTTCACTTTTTAGGTGATGACTATACATCTCTTACAGAAAGGATTTATAGTGAAAAACCGTCAGCAAAGTTTGCGAAATTTTTTCAAAAACACTGGAGCACTCCCTGGGTTCTCAGTAACGCTCTGTGGAATATTTGCAGTATATTTTTTTTCATAATCTAGAAACAAATATAAGGAGACATTTTTCGATTTGTTACAAAATATTTTTGTTTCAAAAAGTTATGGCCATTTTAATTTTGGGAAACAAAATGTTCCTATAAAATTAAAATTAAAATGGCCATAACTTAAAAAAAATATTTTGCAACAAATCGAAAAACGTCTCCTTATATTTGTTTCTAGATTATGAAAAAAAAATATACTGAAAATATCCCACAGAGCGTTACTGAGAACCCAGGGAGTGCTCCAGTGTTTTTTGAAAATTTTTTCGCAAACTTTGCTGACGATTTTTTCACTATAAATCCTTTCTGTAAGAGGTGTATAGTCATCACCTAAAAAAGTGAAGTGGGTCCCATGCGTCGTTTTCAAGATATGGCTAACTGAAATATCACGCACCGCCACTGGTCACCAATCTCAAAGGAAGAAACAATAGCAAAGCGGGCGGTTGCGATTTTCGCTTGTTGAAATCAAGCAGGCTCATCTTTCCGCGTGATCGACTTTCACACGTTTCGAAGTACCTATTTCGGCGTAGGCCTTGCAAAGTACACATCTGTCAACGCATAACCGATTGTTTCATAGCTGCATTCATTGTGTTGACCGTCATATTTTTTTACGACGGTCAACGCAAGGCATACTAGGATTTGTAGACAACACAATTTTTTTATTAGTTCTCTCACTACTAACTAGTGTCTATGTTCGTAATATATTGTTGTCAGCGCTTTCTTCGCGGATAAAGGCAAACATTATCCAGAATTTCACCAAGGTCGTCAAACCTATTCGTTTTCGCGTACATAGAAACAAATTTATTTTTATTACATTCGAACGTAAGCTGTAAAAAAATATATGGCCGTTTCTGGTCACGACATTAAGTGTTTTTTTTTCCTTACGTTCGCGTGTGGGCGGTCAAAGGAAAAATCAAGGACCCCCAGATGTGACCTTGGATAAAGGTTGGAAGGAGCGTTACTCCTTTATTTCAGCGGAATTTAATGAGCGATATCTAGACGGCCACGGGCTATTTCTGTGGAAATACGTATGAGTCGCTTCAAATAGTCCTTGAAAAGGCGGTAATGTATTCAGTTTCTGTGGAAATATGACTCACGGTCAATCGCTCTTCCTCCCGGCAAGTCAGAGTAGTTATTTAAATTAACCTGCTACAATTGTTTCATTACATTTCATAATTTCACAGAGCACTCGATCGCTTTTTAAATACACTACTAACAAAAATTAAAGGATATTAAAAAATTCCAAATTTTTTGGGCGATTTTCAACAAGTGATAACTCGGAGAAAAATGGTCGTACAGAAAATAAAAAAAAAGAAATTGTAGCCTCAAGTGTCTAGTTTTCAGATCTGGACTTAAACATTTTTTAGCGGGAGCGGTTCTCACGTAATCATCAGAAAACCAACAAAAAAAAATTTTTTTCCAAATTTTTGCTCGTCTTTAAAATGGTTTGTGGACTTTTTTTCATCATGCGACCATGAAGCTCTTTTAGACAATTTAATCTGCTTTAATTTGACCTCTTAATGAGCTCCGTACGATGATTTGCCGCGGAGTTATCGTCGATCACAGCAAAAAAAGTCCTTTTCAACTTTGACAATCAATTACTCGGGAACTAATGATCGTACAGAAAATGGAGGTAGGGTTTTGGAAACTGCAAAACATTCTTTATAAGACACAATCGGGGGCGATTGATAAAAAAAACTTTTTTGAAGCGATAATGTTGGCTGAAGAAAAGTTAAAAATTTGCGAATTTAAGGATATTTGGAAAATTTGGTATAACTTTGGATATAGTGGATGAACGAAGGATATCGTCGGTAATTTGTTAACCTCAAAGTGTTCCCAAAAAACCCTCAAAGTTGCAAAGCGCTGCGATTTTTTTTCTTAGTGCCCCGAAGGTTTCAATTTATCGTTTCGGCCAAAAATCACCGTAATAAGCATTTTTTTTTTATTTTCATGCATTTTTTTCATCTTCAATATGATTTTTTTGGCGACAATCCATATTTTTTTGCTCAAAAAACATTACTCGTTGGAAAAAATCGAAAATTAAACCTTTTATTTTGAAAAATTTTTTTTTTAAAAAAATGTTTTCCAACGGGTAATGTTTTTGAGCAAAAAAATATGGATTGTCGCCAAAAAAATCATATTGAAGTGAATGAATGCATAAAAATCGAAAAATTGCTTGTTACGGTGATTTTTGGCCGAAGCGATAAAGGACCCAGCACCAATCGTATGGATTTTGGTTTCCGGAAAAAATTTTCTGGGGTTGAAATATAGAGCCATCCAAAAAAAACGTCATCAAAGTTGGCCGAGAAAAAAATACGTATTTCTATTCTTAGTCGAATTTATAACCTTATTTACTTGTCAAGACTGTCAGATCACATGTTTATTTTACAAATTGTCATAGCCACTTGTCAAAAATGTGACATAACCAAAAAGCTTAGACATGACCGCTATTTCCATCTCTCTCGTTCATAGCCAGAGTTGATGACGTTTTTTTTTAATGTCTCTATATGTTGTACTTCCTTCTTTATATGTTGAATCCCCCTGAATAAAAGTTTTCATGGCACCAAGGTCCAAAAATCAACTCCAAGCGAGTTACGAGCCGTCGAAAGTCAGATATCTGACTTTCCACGAACCGTCGAAATCAGAATTTTTTTGGAATATATTGAGTTTAGCAAACATTATCTAAGAACAAAAATGTATTAGAATTAGCCAAAGAATACCCACAATTTTTTTCAGAATTTTTAGAGATGAATTTTGTTTTTTTAAAAATGGCGAAAAATTGCAATTTTTCGTGTTTTATTATTAATGTGTAATACCGACGCCGACGACGTAAACACCTCGAACACACAAAATAATAATAGGCCGACTCTAGTGATGACTGGTGAGAACATAGCGCGTAACTTAATTGTTACTTGACTGAACAAAATAAATTTATATTTAAAAGCTGAATTTCATTGACTATACTGTAATAATTTCAACAACAAAATTGAAATAAACAATTCAAATGATCTCACTTGGCCTCATTAAAAAAAAACTCACTAAATATCTGTTCTCTCTCCGTGTACCTGTACGTATAACCTGTTCTCTCAGTGTATACATGGGAAATTCCAAACCATCCGTTGAACCCCGACAAAATTACAGGTAGGCTTTAAATATAAATAATACAGGTCTAGTGGAATACGACAGAATTAGACTAATGTTTACGTTTTTTGCGATCGATGTCGAAAAAGTGAAAGAACTCTCCACAAAAGGCCCTCAATCAAACAAGGGGGTTGATATGGAGAATTCATCAACCAGGAAGCTATTGATAAAACATTATGGGGAACGATTCGGCTATTTACATTGTCAGTTTAACAGGGGCGTTGTATTTTCGATAATGAGAATGCGTACGATAATTTGTAGATAGTATAATAAAAGTGATATTGATAGGTATGTGACAAAGGATAAAATATGAGCTGTTAATTGAGATTTTGTATTTAATTCACTGAAATTGGGTTAATAATCAATTAATAAAATAGGGCGAGTTGATTTTCTTCTTCTACTTTTTTTTCACTTAAGAACATTAAATAGACTAACCTTACTAAGAGAGTGAATTTGGCTTCTTTTCATATTCTTTGTATTTTTGAGAAGAGCAAACTGTACGAGGTTTGGCCATTAAATAACCGAACTGCCGTCATAACACTTTTTATTTGTTAGCAATTACGGTAGCAACTTTTTCGCCTTCAATGTACTCCCCTTGGCGATCTCTACACCGCTCCATACGACTTTTCCATTGTTGAAAGCAGTGCTCGAAGTCCGCTTCTATCAGCTGGTTCAGAACCACCGTCGCTTTTGCTTTAACCGCTTCCACACTTTCGAATTTTGTCATCACAAGTAATCACCGTCTCTAACAAGCCTGGATCAGTGTCATTGTTGTTTAGAATGGCAGCGCAAATGTTTATTCGTGATTCCTTTTGCTCGGGAGTGAGGAGTCTTTGCACCATTTTTGCGCAAACTTTGCGCATGTTGAACTATTCATGCAAAATCTGGTGAACACATTCTTTGTCGATTCCTGTTATTTCAGCAAGCCCTCGTATGCTTAGACGATGATCTTCGCGGATTAATTTACCAATTATTTCAATGTTTTCGTCCGTTTTTGACGTTGAGGGCTGTCCGAGGCGCGGATCGTCTTCGGTCGTTTCACGTCCCTCTTTAACCATTTAAACCATTTAACCGCACGCAATTGTGTGGGGGATAAACATTCATTCCCGTACACATTTTGTAACATTGCATAAGTTTCTGTAAAAGTTTTCCCCAGTTCAACAAGAAACTTGAGATTAATCGTTGCTCCATCTGAACACTTAAAATTTTTCGACGCTTCACTGGTGCATAGACTAATTCAAACGACTGCTATAGTCAAACTGAGCGACCCACAGGCTTGTCCAGCGAGCTCAGGGTGGGGAAAATATCACCAGACACAGTTCTGTTCAAACTTGTCGCTACACGCTCGCAGCGCGCTGGTAGCAGCATCAGTTCGTTTATTTAATAGCCACACACCGTAAGTAAGTTAATAAAAGCTTTAATTTCTATTATTTATTTTAAATACCTCTTCGCCTGCTTTAAACAAAGTTTATCTTGGTTATTGTGGCGTCAGTGGCTTTACAAAAATATAATCAGTTATTACGTTTTTTTTTTTTGTTATAATGAATTTCATCAATCGGATAATTTTTGTATTGTTGGCAATACAATTTAAAGCCATAACATTTTTGAACAGAGAATGGAAATACCTCTTAAATGAGGTTCACAAACAGCTACTGTCAATTTAATAATTTGGGGACTGCAATTATCGCTGGAAGAGGGTTGAATTTGAGTATAAAATCTTTACGTTGTCATTTCAGAATCTAAAATTGGCGTGTCTCTAGATTTTTTATATATACATATGTACAATTATTGAGATACTGAATTTGTTCCATTTAGTTGTTCCGCCCTGTATATCAAAACGAGTTCGTTTTTAAAATACCGGCGCATGCGCCATTTTATGCACTCTATTTTCAACATTTCTAGTATCCAGTAGGTTATTATGTTATGTTTATTTTGTATTTCTACGGATTCATACATAAACACAAATCTGTTTTTACCGTTTGGCTCCGGTTATGGTACAAAGTGTGTGCCATTGATGTGGACAAACGCAATTCGTTTCCGGTAAGCCATCGGAGCATCACAAAATGTCGAAGAAGGACTTACCTAAACGAATCATACGTTCAGCAATACAATCATTGATATACATCGACAGATAGTGCTTTCAAAAAGGCCTTTCAGGTTAATAAAAATATTATCAAATAGAGATTGATGTAATCGTTGTTTTTGTAGCTATAGAGAAATATATTTTTTCTCTCAAGTAATGAACTTTTAGAAAGTTTAGAAGACGTACAGGCTAGAATTATAAATAAATTTGAGGAGACAAATAACTCCCTCAAGTGCTCACCAACTTGGTGAGCTCTTTGATTATGTGAAAATAAGAATGAGGACATGTTTGGAAGTATTTAGATCTGGACAGGTTTACAGAATTATCAGATTTATCAGAATAATCTTGAATATTTATAATTTTCAAGTTCTTTATTCGTCTCGAATGTTTTTTTCTAGGTGTATATCTTAAGCGTGATAAAAGAAGTCGCTCATAATGCCTGTAACTTTTTACTAACCTTGTAAACGAAGTCAGTTAAAAATTCATTTAAGCGAGAATAGTTACGTCCATACAAACCGCAACTTGTTCATGAGTTAAACAAGGATGACTTTGTTATAAGGTCAGTTTTAAGGTCATCAGTTTTAATCTTCTCCTGAAGATGCCAACTTGGTTGGCGAAACGCGCGTCGAGAAAAGTGTAGTAGTTCGGTGTTTCGTGGAAAACGTCCAGTTTTTTGTTATAAGGGCTGAATTTTCTAAAGGCATGACAGAAAGATGGAAAAACAATAACTTCTCAAGAAATATCCTTTTTTTCAGATGAAGCTACATTGAATTTAAACGGTGTTGTTAATCGATATGGTACTGGTCAAGTTCAAACCCTCATGAAACTCCCCAAAAAATTTAATGTTTGGGCAGGCATTGTTGGACCTTTCTTCATAGATGGAAATTTAAATTCTGAAAATATTTAGATCTGCTAAGTAATCACACTATTCCATGTTGCAGACTGTTGTTTCCGGGTAAAAATATAGTTATTAACCAACAACTGTGGTTCCACCACATGAACACTATGGTTCCACCACCTAGATCTAAATCTCTAGATTTTTTTCCGTGGGGGTATTCGTTTACAAAGATTAACTTTAAACGTGAGGTTTGCGAAAATTGATTTTTGTATACAATTTCCATTCTAAATTGAAAATAGGTAGAAAAAAGCAAGGTTGTCAGATATATTTTCTAAAATTGCTAAGCTCACTATACAAGTATACTTCATACTTCAGTAAACTGTTAGTTCGTGACGTTCTTAGAAAGCTAGTCTGGAAATATTTAAAAAAAAATACATAGATATAAATTTTAACAACTGCGCGAATGCAGCAGCGAATGCCGATCCATTATACTATTGGATTGCTTGGTATCTAATACATTCCTTAAATACTTATTTGGTCCACTGTGCCATAAAATGTTTGCGACGTCGTTAAAATGGTTTACGACATTAGGAATTCTACTTGTTTAAGACGTCAGTGAGGTGTATTTCAGCTAGGTTTAATAACACAGACAATTTTTTGAGATTGTCTGGCTAAATGAGCATCATTTACAGCAAATTGTATCACAAATATTAAGAGTTTTGTATGCAGGCTAATTTTAATCTCCTGTATTGATTTTAATGAAAAAAAATATTTCACAATTTTCGAATTTATAAAAGATATGCACACCCATGGAATCATAAAGTTGCACCGCTTTTTTTGTTCCCCAGGCGTATTTATCATTTTCAATTAAAAATAGAAGGACTATAACTATGTCAAATTTTTAGTGTACAATAAAGGGAAAAAGCTGCCCTTTCAGACATTGAGAGAAAACCTAAGGGTTGTCAAAAAAATTATGTTGGTCTCCATACCAACCAAACGCGAAAAGACAAAATTATTTCATGCCGACAGAAACATGGCAAATAAACTGATGAAAAACTTTGATCGAGGACATTTTTTCTGTCCTTTTTTTGCCACGCTCAATGTCTGAATGTTTTTTAATTACGTATTATGCACTGACATGATATTGTATGTAATGTAAGAAATGCATTTTTTATTAATTTTTTAAACTAAACATTTCACTGGGTCTACAGTTTGTATACAGAAACAGATTTGCAAGAAATATTGAGAGACGTCATAGCAAAATAAGAACTAACAAGACATAACAACACTGTTGCTCAAATATCAATAAAACATTGCAAAAGCCAACAATATAAACATTCTACGTTATATTTGCGGCCACGCATAGTATAAAAGACGCAGTAAAAGAAACGATAACCAGAATTATCTCCCATCTGGCACGCCAGCAATTAAGATTTTACTTGGTCTAGGCCCATTAACCTAATATTAACTGTACACACTTGAAAATCGTTATTCCCAGCGGTCCAGTCGGGCACTGCGGTCCGGATTTAAAAATGCGCCCTGTCAATATTCGCCTGGTTGATTACCTCCGGTTTTTCCGGGCACGCGATGCGACCTGCGGTCTCGTTGACCTCCTTCGGTAGTCCTCGATGTGGGGCTGAAATTAAGTCCGGTTTTCTTGAAGAGCGGTCACTTTCAGGTGTAAGTAGGCGGGATGCCATGTGCGTAGTCGCAAGGAGGTCAAGAGGAGGTCATTAAATGCGGAAAATTCGTTTATATTTGTACAAAACTTTGAAGAAATTTGGAAGGTGTAGTACCTTTAAAAAAAATTCGTGTCAGTAAATTGTTTCTTGTCATTTTCAATTCTAAGCCCCCTTCAAGATAATAATAGATTTGAAATTTCAAAATTTTAATCCTTGTCAATGATTAATACACTTGTGAATATTTTGATACTATTGTTCTAGGTATCTTACTTATCCCACCATGAATGTTTGCAAAAACTTTCAATTAGGTCCAGTTGTAAAACCTCTTTTCCTTTGTAACTATACGAGGTGTAAAGTAATGAGACTGGCAACGTAGCGCCCGATGTAGCAACACTTCGGAGACGGGACTCGGAAGGGCGGTAGGTTAACATGTAATGCACCTTCAGTACAAGTTTGAACTTGTTACAGTCATTTGTTTGTTCTTTGTAACTGTTTTCGGAAACCTGTCTTTTCTTGTGCGTTTTAAAAATGAGTGGCATTAATTTTGAGCAACGGTGCGCCATCAGGTTTTGCTTCAGACTTAGACACAGCGCAACGGATACTTTTGCAAAACTTCAACACGTCTATGGAGCTAGTGTTTTTTCAAGAGCTCAGGTTTTTAGGTGATTTAAGGAAAAGGCGTCTTGACTTTTTGGAATCGATTGAAAATGATACCCATTTTATGGAAGTAGTAATGATACTTGGGTGTCTGAATACGACCCAGAAACCAAGTACCAAAGCATGGAATGGCACACTGCAAGCTCTCCAAGACCCAAAAAAGCAAGAATGAGCAAGTCGAAGATCAAATCATGCTGTTTGCTTTTTGAACTGGAATTGTCCACAAGAGTTCATGCCTCCAGGCCAAACAGTAAATCAACACTTTTACAGAGAGGTTCCTAGAAAAGTTCGAAAAAGGGTCATGCGTGTGAGACCAAACATCAAGAACAACTGGATGTCGCATCACGACAATACGCCTTGTCACACAGCCATTTCAGTAAACGAGTTTTAGCCAGTAAAAACATTCGTGTCTCCTCAGCCTCCTTATTCGCCTTAACTTGAGTCCTTATGACTTTTCTCTTCCCGAGATTGAAAAATCACCTCAAGAGACGTCATTTTGGGACCATGAAAAATATTCAAACGGCTGTAACCGACCAGCTGAAGGCTATCCAGTATATGAGTTCCAGCACTGCTATGAGGAATTGAGGAACCGTCTCCAGCGCTGTGTGGCTTCCCAAGGAAGTTATTTTGAAGCAGACAATACTGAATTGTAATTCTATTCGAATAAAAAAAAAATAAAAAAATCAGTCTCATTACTTAATTTACACACCTCGTACCTTTTATAAAAGAAAAAATATTAATTGATATTTATTGGTAGTTCCACCAGTTTTAGCAGTTTTCGCTATTTTTAATTACCTATTTCATCCCATTTTTTTTTATCTATGTACAGAATTTATTATTATTACAATACAATTCTTGTTTATATTATTTTTTTATGTATTTCAATAATACACTCGATTTTATTATCTCTAAATAACGGTGTTTAACACACAATTCATTATTCCAATTACACAACAGTGGTACGCCCATGGTAGAGTGGACATTTTTTATGTACACATATCGAGATTGCTAATTTTGATTGCATGTGCTAATGGAAAAAAGGGGGGTTGAAACACTGGGCACAATGGTTGAAATAGGTTAAGTAGTCAAGGTTTACCTATATGTATGTATGTTGCTATGTAAGGGGTTTTACGGTATCCACAATGCGTTTGGTCGATTTGTCACCCTTAATATCAGATTTGTCACCCTTAATATTAGCAAGTGGGGTTTACGAAGGACAAAATGTAAATACGGCATTCATTTCTATAATCTAATAAAAAATGGAATTGTGGAGAAAAAAAGGTTTTCATTTACCGAGTTTACGACATATTTTAAGAAATGATTTACATGAATTATTTTTCTAATATTTTATCTTCAATGTGATATCTGATTGAATACTAATAAATGTATAAATAAAAGTACCATAATATAAAAAAAATGTCCTTAAAGTATGCCCTGTTTTTAGTTTTGGATACCACACGTGGGTTCTTTGTCTGTCTAACAAAACAACTATTGTTGTTGTTCACTGTGTTCTTTCACAAGATTAAATTGTACACATTTTGTAATATCCGACAGCTTACATCAATTAAACACGTTCGAAGCGGAAGTAAGATAAGTTAGAATATTAATAGCCTTTAAAATGCAATTACAAAACAAAATATATGTAAAAATTAAGCAAAACAATGATTACCATTTACGTAAATGGTCCTAAAATGTTAAAACTTCAAAAAAAATGCGTTCTCATATAAAGTCTGCGAATGCAGTGCCGTTTTTTAACCCGTTTCGGCCGAAAACGCCACTCCCGGTACATCCCTCATCAGCGCCTCATAACTAATATTATTTGTGACAGAAAACATTGACAGGGACATTTTTTTTTAAGTTTAAGACGTGCCCTTTCCGATGGTGTCCATGAAATTCCTCCAAAAAATTATTGATTATGAAAAAAAAGCAGTTTTTTAATCCAATTTTCAAGGGGTTTAAGTTTTCAAGTTTAAAATCATTCAAAAAATGCACTGGAATTTTTTCAGAATTTTTTTAAATTTTGCAAAAATTGACTATTGAGTGCATTCTTTGTGATTTTAAGAATTCTTTATTCTTATTCAATTTTTTGTAAAAGTGCATTATTGCAAAAATCATTTTCCAATAAAAAATTCTTGGTTTTACACAAAAATTTTGCAATTCAGGCGCCATTTTGAACGCATAAGGGAAAAATCGATCTTTAAACCACGTATCCTTAAAGTTCAAACATTTATTCCACCGGTTAGTGAGGTTCCAGGTCCATTGCAGACCGGAAACCCCTTGAAAATTTGATTAAAAAAATGTGCAAACTATTTAAAAAAAAACTGCTTTTTTTCATAATTAATAATTTTTTGGAGGAATTTCATGGACACCATCGGAAAGGGCACGTCTTAAACTTCAAAAATATGTCCCTGTCAAATTTTCCTGTCGCAAATAGTATTAGTTATGAGGCGCTGAAGAGCGATGTACCGGAAGTGGCGTTTTCGGCCGAAACGGGTTAAACATAAACGACAAAAAATAATATTCACGACTATTATGGCAATCGACCTCCACAAATACCTATTAACAAATCATCTCCCCTTCAGTAACCATGCGGTGGACCATCGTGCCGCTACTCTTCGTCCTCCCGACGATGTCGGTGTGCCGGACGGACTGCTCGAGGGCGGAGTACGAGCGCTGCGTCCGCATAGCCGATCCCCTGGTGAAGGAGGCGCGTCTCGTCTTCCCCGACAACGTGAAGGACATCGAGAGGGTGTGCGAAACGTGGAACCAGTTCGTCGACTGCCTGAAGGCGTACACGGACGCCTGCTTCACGGCGCAGCAGCGACGGCAGTTCAACAGGGCGGTGGAGAGCCCCATCGAGAGCGTGCACCAGATGTGCATGCAGCCGGGGTATCAGAGAGGTCAGTGAGGTGATTTTTTTAGAAATAGTTGAATTTCAATTTTAATTATTGTATTGGCGCCAACGGTAAACAGTGGCGCCATGGCGCCAAAGGTAAATTTTAAAAAAATACAAAGGCGTCGGTGGTAAAATGTTTTATAAATGAGTCTGACACCAATGGTAAATTGTATTAAATGACAGAGGCGCCTAAGGTAAAAAATTACTGAGGCGCCGATAGTACGATAGATTTACTTTCGGTGCCTTCCTCGTTTTTAATAAAAAATATCGATACCTCATCTAAATACTGGCACAATGCAAATTTAAAAAAAGAATGACACAGGCGTCGGTGATAAAATGTATTAAAAATAAGAAGGGCGCCAATGGTAAACTGTATTAAATATGACAGAGGCGCCTATGGTAAAAAACTACTGCGGCACCGAGAGTAAGATGGATTTACTTTCGGCGCCTTCCTCGTTTTTATTAAGAAAAAATATCGGCTCCCCGTCTTTTTTGTCAAATATACAAACAGGGAGGTGAAGAGCTCCATAGAGAGCGTGAATCAGATGTGAATGCAGACGGGGTATTAGAGAGGTCAGCTCGATGATTTCTTTCGATACATTTGAGTTTAGATTGTAATTTTAATATTGGCACCAACGGTGTCAATGGTATTTTTATAAAAAAAGGATAGAGGTGCCGATGGTAAAATGCCTTTTCCCTTCTCGGCTTTTTAATAAAAATGAGAAAGGCAGCAGTGGTAAATTGTATTTGTAAAAATGACAGAGGCACCGATAGTCACGTATGGACTTACCTATGGCACCTTCGTCATTTTTTTAAAACAAATGTAAATGAAATGTTTCATGGTTGTCTTTTTAATTTCAGAATATCTTCAACACGCCCCCTGCATAAAAAATACTATTATTGAAAGGGTGCACTGTGGACCACAGTATAACCTTTTGGTGGATCAGGTGGAGCAAGGAGACATAATTTCAAAATCGACCTTATGCTGGTAAGTCTATAAATGTTTCATTCTATTCAAAAATATTAATATATCTACAACCTATCCTCGATTTTTCAAATTTTGTCTTCACGTGTTAGTAACATTTCTGAAAAGGGTAGGAAGTAATTTTTATTGTCAGCCTTCCTGAGGATGAATGGAGGGAAATAAATTGAAACATTAACATTCAGTTTTTTTATTTATGAATAATGACTTATAGTTGCAAGTACTAAATATTTTTGTTTTATTTTGCAGCTCACACGACAGATTCAAACAGTGTGTGTTAAGAGAAACCAGGAGGGTTTGCGACAGGGGTGTATCAGAGGGACCAGCCAGTCGTTTTGCTGGTCAAATAATAGATAAAGCTCTCAGTTTCCTTCGAGACCAGTGTTACAACTACATGTAAATATAATTAATTAAATATCTCATTAAAAACTCAAAGTTACTTAGTTAATGGGTACCAACTTACTTGCTGGAGGTTAGCATACGTAGGTTCTAGGTACTGGCAGTTAATTTCAGCTGCATTTTTAGTACCAATCTGATTATTTAGTTGAAAACTTGTGATAAACATTGTAAAATATAAATTGAGGAGCAATTTTGGCACGTAGTAAAAGTTGCAGCGACAAAATTTTGACACCAGCTTTATCAAATTGCAGCAATAGATGGCACAGTGCTTGTAAATATTATTTTAAGATTCTTATAACATTTCCAGTCCAAATTCTGGCGACTGCACGGCCACCACCTCAGATTACCTCCCTCATGCTGATAGATCCGACCCGCTCAGCATCTCCACGTCCCCCAGCGAGGTCTACCCCTGGAGCACTATCCAGCAGGAGGTCCAGCGGGAGAGGCTACCGTCAAGAGCCACCTCGCCGAGGTTGGCCACCTCCACGACATGGCTACCCTCCTCATCCAACACCCCAACGAGCGGAAACTCGCCCCCGACGGACTTCTCCACGCAGCAGATGCTGGGCACGCGGTCGAGACCGTCTTCGTGGGGGCGATCCGGCGGATGGTCGGAGAGCACTCCCCAGGTGGGAAGCAACACCGTGCAGGCGTACCCCGAGCCGCCCGCGGGTCAATCGCCGACTCCTTCGCAGGTGCCGGTGAGAGATGACTGGGCCGTCACTATGTCGGCGTGGGACGTCAGAGCGCAGCCTGGGGGTAGAACCCCGTTGCCACCAGGTGGGTTTTTGAATACTAGAGAACGTATGCATTGTGGAACAGCCAAATGGAAGGAATTCAGTAGCTCCATCATTATGCATTTTTTTCACGTCAATTTCTAATTCTAAAATGACATCTTGCGACGTAAAAATGTCATCCCTAATTCAACTCCCTTCAGGCGACAGCTACAACCCCTAAATTTTCAAATTGTAAGTAGGGGCTTGTGATACTTCATTTGAAAGGTCTTTTCATTCCCTATTTAAAACTGCTATGGTTTTAAATTTTATTGCATAAAATTAACTAGAAAAAAAAGTTTCTCCAGCGTAAGAAATTCGTTACATTAAAATAAAAAACAAATCATTATTAATGCAGCAGATGTTCAAAATGCATGCCTACAGCATCTTGGCAGCATCCTAGACGTAAATAGAAATGTCTTCTAACGTTAGTTAACATCTTGCGGGGTAATCGACCTAATTGCAAGTATTATTCTTCTTCTTAAGTCAGCTAAATCGTCGGGTTTGGTTTTGTAGACCATACTTTTTACATATCCCCATAGGAAGGAGTCTAACGGCGTGAGATCAGGTGATCGTGCAGGCCATTCTACAGAACTACGTCTCCCTATCCAACAATTTGGAAATATTGTGTGGAGATATTGCCGGACATTGACTTCGTAATGTGCTGATGCACCATCCTACTGGAACCATATTGCATTACCTGGAAGTTGTGGGCTTGCTTCAGCTGGATGCAAGTTTGCCATCGTCGGTACAGCATTATTTTGGAGCAGCGCTAAATAAGTTTCTCCATCCAAATTGCCGTCGATGAAGAAGGGACCAATGATATTTTCTCCAATTATTCCTGCCCAAACATTAAAATTCTCAGGGTTTTGCGTGTGTAGTTCCCTCATCCAGGGAGGATTTTCTCTCGACCAGTAACGACAGTTTTGGCGATTAACATTGGTGAAGTGTAAATGTAGATTCATCCGAAAATAAAACATTTTCTATTTGTAAAGTATTATCATCTATCATTTGCATCATTTGTTCACAAAAGAGAATTCGTCTATCAAAATCATCTTCCGTGAGCTCATTAGTTGGTACCAGTTTATATGGGTGCGAACAGCTTCGGCCTGCGTTCGTGTTCTGTCTCCGTAACCAATCATCTGCAGAATCGTTATCTTATGCATTTCTGTTAGGTAAATCATCTCTCTGAATTTCAACACGAAAACTAAAGCAAAAAGTTTAACACTGATAACTTTTAAAGAGAAGAGAAGAGAAACTTATCTTTTTTTCTTGTTAATTTCTGCAATAAAATTTAAAACCATAGCAGTTTTGAATAGAGAATGAAGATACCTTTCAAATGAAGTATCACAAGCCCCTACTTCCAATTTGAAAATTTAGGGGTTGTAGGGATGACATTATTACGTCGGAAGATGTCATTTTGGAATTAGAAATTGACGTGTCTCAGGATTTTCTAAAAAAAATGCATAATAATGGAGCTACTGAATTTATTCCATTTGGCTGTTCCACACTGTATGTATTAGATAACGTATTGCTATGACTGGAGCGTCTATTTTGACGAACAGCAACAGGGATGGAATAACAATCGATATGCTACCGATGTCCGTTTCTATAGCAACAGCATTGCCACCGCATGTTACACAGAGGACTGTTAGGGATTTAATATTTAGGTCCTTTGGTGGCAGTAGACGCTGAAGAGACTTCTTCGTTGCTCCTAAGTAATAGGCGTCGAAGTTTAATTACAACAAAGTACCTAGTGCTTCAGTGTAATTATCGACACAGGTCTCCACGCAAGTCAGAAACGGAGGCCGACAATGTTTAATCGAGTATTCATTATCGAGCCACCATCGGTACATAATTGTACCGAGTCATTCGTAGGCTTATTATGATGTATTTTCTGTGAACTGCCGTTTTGTAACAATAATGACCTGAGTTCGATTCTGCTGGGACTCGCCGAAATAGACGCTATAGTTATGACGTAAATGTGACCAAATGGTGGCCACGAAATCACATACGTTTGCCTTTGTTTTCTATTTGTTTTTTATTTTTTAGGTGGTACTACTAGATCCAGCAGCAGTTCGTACCCGTACAACTCGTATTCTACTGACCACCACTTCGAAACCACGCCTACGCCCTGGTGGCCGGCCAATGAGGTGGATGAACCCAACCAGCAGGGATGGAAGGGTGAGAGAGGCGCGGGAGCTTCTACAGCGGTGACATTTTCCTTACTATTTTTAGCGGCTACTATTAGGTTAATTCTTTAGTTAGGCTAGTTGTTTATTGTTACAAAAAAAGCGGTAGGTATGCGATGAGCAATACGTAATTTAGGTCAGATTACGATATTTTTTTAATTTATTGTCTTACCGCTACAAATAAAATGTGATTTCATTATGTATAGATTTTATTGTTGTAAATGCACTAGTCAGAGACGATAGAATAGTCAAATATATTAAATGTAATATGTAAATTTTGAGGCTTTTATGTGTTTGTTTAAGTAACCGTATTAAATAAATTATTAAATATTTCTATATTTACATTTCCTTACATTATTCCTGTCAGTCTGCGCATTATAGTGTATGGCTACCTGAATTTATAGGTTATGGTGTATGGACTGCTTTATGAGATGATGTGGACACCTTCATCGTAGATTAACCTTTTTTTCCTGAGTTTCTGATTTATGTCTTGTGATAAACATAAAATATTATCAGAAAATACTGGCATTCCGTAACAACCCTTGTTTCTTTAGAAATTACTCCTCGATATCCTTCATTATACTAATTTCACAAAGTTTTTAACAAAAGGTAAAAAAAGAAACATTGAATTGACCACCAAGTGCTCCTGATTTATGACCCATAAACTATGTGGCATAAACAGCTGGATGTATGTCTGCCCATTATAGTGTATGGCTACCTTAATTTATCGGCTATGGCGTATGGACCACTTTATAAGAAGATGTGAATACTTTCGTCATACATGTTAACCTTTTTTTTCTTTTTCAGATTTGTTTCTTGTGATAAACATAAAATATTATCAGGCTGTGAGTAAAATGCGTCACTGGTGTTCTGTGGAATTTAAGAACAGTTCCTCCATATCCTCGATAATAGGTACTAATTTACACTGAATCGAGACAAAAGTTTTTAACAAATGGTAGAAAAGAAATATTGAATTGACCACTGAGTTCTCCTGATTTATGACCCATAAACTATGTAGCATAAACAGCTGGGTGTAAATCTGCCCATTATAGTGTATGGCTACCTTAATTTATCGGCTACAGTGTATGGACCACTTAATAAGATGATGTGGATACTTTCGTCATAGATGAAGACAAGTGGTAGAAAAGACACCCGGATTGACCACTGAGTTCTCCAGATTTATGACATATAGACTATGTGTATTTTCGGCAACCCTGGACAAGTTAAGCAGCAAGAATTGATGCATCGCCTGATTGGATTCATGATCTGATAATGATGACACACTATCAGATTGTTGCTTATGCCATCGGTGATTCATCATGCTCTTGAAATTTTCCGATAAAGCGTAGATATGAAACTGGATATGTACTGGAAATATATGCACCTGAATTAAGACATTTTCACAAGAATAAAATTTTCCTAATGTTGCATCCCTTCTAATATATAATACATGTATCTGCTTAAATAAAATATATTGACAAATAATGAAAACCTTTTAGCATTAACGATAGGTCAACATGCATCGAGATATATTTTTGTGATAATTTGTTATCTCAAGTGGATTCAGTTATTATAAAACAATGTTTTTTCTTTGGGTGAATCAGTCGTGATTTTTAACTAGATAGTATACAAGGTAAGGTTGTCGGTGAATTTGTTGTTAATATTTATATAGACCCTTGTTAGTTAAAGTGTGATACATTTCTTTGTGTTGTAATAACCTTTTGGTATATAACTCTAGAAATCATCCTAAATTCTCTAAAGTATGATATTATTTCACTCATATTTCGTGCATCAGAAAATACCAGAATTTCAAATTGTTCCAAATCGATTATTAAAATCAATATGTACCGATAAAAATCTTATAAAACAAATAAAAAATGATAATAAAATGGATCTCGGTATCTGTTTTTTAAAGTTAAAGTATTTTAAATAAATAATCTATTATTGTTGATTATAGTTTGGCATTATTGATACAATTATTTAATAAATGTTATGTAAATATATAATTACTCAAATTAGTCATAGTAGTCACAATTCTGATCAGTATGAATCATGATCATTTATTGAACTGTAGTTCTTATTCAAATAGCACTCGTGTATTTTATGCTTTCAGATATATCTGTATAAAGTACTTCAACGATAACGTACAATGGCTGCTGACAAGAAACTTTCGGAACAAATGACAAAAGTACATTTAGGTGAGTCTTTAAAAATTTTCAAGCTTCTTTTTTAAATCAATGTTCTAATTATAAAAAAATCACTCCATTTTATCAAGATATCGCCCTTAAATCAAGAACTCATAGAGTTCTTGGACCCTATTCGTAAACGGTATAAACGGTATCTAATCTTATTAGCTAGTGACCTAATGTAATTCCGATTCCTTTCATATTTTCTTCTTTCATTAAAACTTCCACACTCCGTCTATCGCATGACAAATGGTTCTGTCACTATTTTACATTTTGTTGACATCAAGGGAAGCTACCATGAATAAGCTATAATAACAAGTTACACTCAGTTTCAGACTCCCAGTCGTCTTCGGATCCCGCCCAGTCATCAACAGACACGCCTATCTCATCCTCAGACACTTTGAAGGCAACCTCTAGCAGCCCGCTAAGTCCTCCCTCCTATTCTGATGTTCAGAGTGACTCTCGCGATCCTATCGCTCCACCGGTCACTACGATGGAGGCGGGGCTTGCTCCCAGCGCTCCGCCTCTGGCCACGCTCCCAATCGACCCGGCAAACGTCGCGCCCCGCGTACACCCCGAAGGCCCGCCCCCCCAGCTACGATTCGATCTGCGAACAACCGAAGTTTTCCTCCCCCGATAGGTATCGGCTCGCTCCTAGCCCCGCCCACGTTCCGCCTGCCACCACGATGCGCGTCACACACGTCGGACAACCGCATCCAGCATACCCAGATGACGAGTGCTGCTGCGAAAACGGTGAAGAAAGGTTTTGGTGGTGTTACATTTGTTTAGGTTAGTATACAGAGATGGAAACTCTACATCTTTCGATGACAAAGCGTTAAATGCTTTTGATTAGCTGTTCGCTTTGTATCACTCGTCAGTTCAAACTTTTCAACATTAACTCCGCCCGTCATAGGCGATTTAAGGCGTGGCCTATTCCGTTTCACACCAAATGTTTTCATTGCAGGATAATCTTATTGAATAGTGGCTTCTGTGACGTAAAGTTTGCCCACACCCTCTTTCCAATAAGGTTATCGTTAACCATAACCCGGCCATAGCCGTAAAATGAAATTTAAAAAAAATCTTGTTCTAATTGCATAATTTGTTTTCAGAATGCACTAGGTTGTGTTGTACGATAGCAGCCGCGGTTGCAAGTAACTGAAACATTCAGATATCAGTCATTGGACTCTGGTTGTGCTAGTTTGTGATATAAATGAAGCAGACTCAATACGAAAAGGATGGAGGACGGCCGAAGACTGCTATGGATGAGTATTATGCTAAGTAAACACTAATGACGACAACTCATCATAATGTACCAGTGTTCAACATGAAACGATATGATATTCTGTGATAAAAAATATAATCGTCAAAAATGGACAACTAAACACGAAGTGGTCCACAAAACCATGTACTAAGCCTGCCGTTTTCACATATTCCTTGTGTAAGTGATGTAAGTAATTCAGGGAAGGGCTACAGACCAATAAGATTACACCGTCCGTGGTAATGGGAGAGATCACCGTGAATGGTGTATTGTTATTGGTTTGTAACCGTTCCCTTTAACCGATGAATTACTTATGCCAACTTACGGACGGAAGATGTGATTTTGCCAACAGCGTATACAGGGTATAACGTTGTTACAGAATTGGATTCTAGACAAAATTTGCTGGAACTGTAGAAGTAGAAGAATTAGAACTGTAGAAGTTACACTGTCAAAGTACTTATAAGAATAAGTAGGTGTATAGAGAATAAGTGTGTGAATCATATTCCACACACTCTGAGTCACATCATTTTTTATTCATTCATATCATTAGATATTTCTAGTTTATTTAGTATACTCTTGTAATAATCTGAATATATATATTTATTATTTAAGAACTTGTATTATTATAACGAGCCATTCCATAAAAAAAAGTCATCATAGTTGGCGGAACACAGAACGACGTATTTCTATTCTTAATCTTGGGTTTACATCCTTATTGAATTGTCAAGGTTATAACATGGGTCATGATGGGTACTTTTTTGACATAACCGCTATTTCCGTCTCTCTCGTTCATAGCCAGATGTGATGACATTTTTTGAAAGGCTGCTTTTTATATCAAGTATTCTGAATATCTATGGAATATTCATAAAAGTATAGGGTCTAAGAAATTTGAGGAAGAGTATTCCATGGATATTCCCACAATATTTTATAAATCTACAGTATATTGTGCGAATATTCTGTTATATATTCTGAAAGTTTTATATGAGGTATATTCATGAAGATATCTCAATCTTACAATATAAATATCATATTCTCAGAACACCTAGTCTAGTACTGTCTAGCTAACAGCTATTCTGAGAATATTTCAATCTTGAAACGTACGCATTACACTTGAGTAATGATCGTATTCGTTTTTTCATTTAACAAATGATTTCTTATTGTTCTAGTCATAAGAATGTAATAAATATTTATTTAAAGCGGACGAAATCAGATTAGATTTAATAAAATATCCTCTATATTTTTTCTCGATTCCGTAACAAGTCTCTCCAAAGTTCCGTGTCAAAGTATAAACCAGACACCAAAGACAATAAACATCTACGGGTACAACTGAACGTGCTTATTTTCAACATCTCCCTATGACGTTCTTCACACGTCATATCGAATCGCAAAGACCTGTACGAAAAACAAATAAGGGGCCTAGAAATAGTCCCAATCGCTAAAAAACTCCTGTAATGCTCGAGTGACACGATGATTTAGAGAGGTAAGTAAAAGGCGAGGCGATTTTACAGACACACAGGAATCACCTGGAAAGAAGCGAAAGTGCTGGCTGTTCAGCCTCGCGTTTATTTTTAGTGTAATCTAAATGTAATTATTCCAATAAAATCGTACGATATGTTTAGGTTGTCAACTAATTCCAGCTGTTAACTATCGCTTAATGGGATACATAGCATTTTCCCGAAACCGTCATGAAAATCAAACTTTCACGATCGCCTTAGATCCTGAATCAAGCCATTATTTGCCTGGTTATGTAAAGTAAATAACTAATTTTCAATACTGCTAAATGATTTTCCGCAGAAAAATTTAGGTGATTTGAAATAATAATAGAACTACCAGTGGCGGCACGTTATATTTTTTTGGGAGGCTCTAATTACTATTGTTATACGTAAGCAATACAGTTATACGTAAACAATGTAGTACATACGAGGTTCATTAATTATTTAATTTACAAAAATTAAGTAATGACACTGGCAACGTAGCGCCCGATCTAGCAACACTGCGAAGACGAGACTTGGATGGACCTTCATGTAATGCATCTTCAGTACAAGTTTGAACTTTCGTAAACCGTTTTTTTTTGTGCGTTTCAAAAATGAGTGACATTAATTTTGAGCAAAGGTATGCTATCAGGTTTTGCTTCAGACTTGGATACAGCGCAACGGAGACTTTTTCACAACTTCAACACGCCTAGGGAGTCGGTGTTTTTTCAAGGGCCCAGGTTTTCTGGTGGTTTAAGGCATTCTCAGATCACACCACTGTTCATCAGATTTTGACTAACGAATTGAGGATGAGAAAAATCTGCGCAAAAATGGTTCTAAAAAACCTTTCGGAGGAACAAAAGGGAGAGAGGTGTCTTGACTTTTAGGAATCGATTGAAAATGATCCCCATTTTATGGAACGTGTCGTTACTGGTGATGAGTCTTGGGTGTTTGAGTACGACCCGGAAACCAAGCGCCAAAGCATGGAATGGCACACTTCAGGCTCTCCAAGACCCAAAAAGCAAGAATGAACAAGTTGAAGATCAAATGCATGGTGATTTGCTTTTTTGAGAAGGGAATTGTCCACAAAGAGTTTGTGCCTCCAAGCCAAATAGTAAATCAACACTTTTACAGAGAGATTCTTGAAAAAGTTCGAAAAAGGGTCATGCGTGTGAGACAATTGAATGAACAAGTGGATGTTGCATCACGACAATGCGCCTCGTTACACAGCTATTTCAGTAAACGAGTTTTTAGCCAGTAAAAACATCCTCAGCCTCCTTATTCGCTTGACTTGAGTCCTTGTGACTTTTTTCTCTTCCTGAGATTGAAAAATCACCTCAAGGGACGTCATTTTGGGACCATAGAAAACATTCAAACGGCTGTAACAGACCAGCTGAAGGCTATTCCAGTATATGAGTTCCATCATTGCTATGAGGCATGGAAGAATCATTTCCAGCGCTGTGTGGCTTCCCAATGAAGTTATTTTGAAGGACAATACTGAATTGTAATTCAATTCGAATAAATAAATTTGAAAAAATCAGGCTCATTACTTAATTCTCACCAATTACACACCTCGTATACCTCTTAAACTATAAAGCACAACTTACGAAAATTAAAAATTAAAATCTGCAGAAAATCATGAGAAGCATTACAAATACGCCATATTGGATTAGCCATTTTATATTGTGGGTTTTTAGTGTCAAACTTAGATTCAATGGCCCTAAAAACCTCTTAGAACATAACATATATAAAATTAGGAACTATTCCTCATTTTTTCTATATCCGACCATTTAGAATGAGACATATTGAATTCGCCATATTGGATTTAATTTTTTTACCATCAAATTCGGTTTCAGCAGACCTGAAAACGTGGAAATTGATACTGTTTACAATTTTTGGCACCCAGCAGGATACACTCCAAGCGCAAACTATTGATTATTCCAGCCAGTTGTCATCCAGCAACTGTATTAGACAGTATTGCTTGTGCAATGTTTAATAGCAGAGTCAGCTTAAACACTAAGGCTTGGGAGACCTATTCTAGATCCCCAAAGATGGGGTTAACTGATTCAAATCATTTAGGCGACTGAATTAAAAATATGCACCGTTGGCACAATGTATGAAAAATGTTGAACAATTCAACTGAAACGCTATTAGCTTTCAATTCGACCTTGAAAAATTAAAAATTCTCAGTTGCACTATATTTCTCATAAACATTCATTTGATACCCTCACATTTTTTTTTACCACGTGCCGCCACTGATCAGTATGTACCCTCTTAACCCTGCACAATATATCAATGGCTTTGCTAATCCTGGTTTAACAAGACTTTATCCAGGTGGAGGCAACACACCCGAAGTCGTCATTTCCCATCCAACTCCGAACAGATCGCTTCCGTGCAGTTGCCTATAGTGCAGCGGAGCGCTTGGTCACAATCGGTATCTGCTCTAATCTGTCCCTACGCCGTGATAAGATAGTAGCGATGCTCGTTCTTCTGTAATTTGTATTAACGAGAACGAGGCAGTAGAGTTTCAAGTAGAGTTTTCAGTGCGTGTAGATGGTTAACTGGTTCGGTGTTTGTGTTGGCATCACAGCAGGTGCTCACAAAGATGATTAATTATTATTGGATGAGTTTAAGCTATATGACTTAAGGTAGGTCAGATACAAGACACGATTTGATTGATGAAACTTATTTAAGATTCTTAGTTTCAAATTCGTATAGCTCAATAAAAACCAGGACGGATCTTCATTGACCATCAAAAATATAAAAGTTCAAAAAAAGCCCTGTTCGCCACACATAAGTCTAAAAAAATCAACGGATTTATATCCCTCTATAATGCCTTGTGTTGTATTAAAATTTCATGAATAGTGTTTTTTTTAGAAAAACTGTAGTGAAGATGGTAGAGTTTTGAATTTTTGATGTTTTTGGTTAGTTAAACTTTAGAAATTTTCAACTTGGACTTATTAGACGCAGAATTTCACAAGCCGAATCCTATCAGAACAAAAATAGAAAGAAAATAATAAAAAGAAAAATCCTATCAGAAATAAAATAAAAAGAAGAATACAGGTAGTACAAAAATTATTAGAATTTAGACAATATATTATACAACATTTTCATTATATTTGAATAAAACGACCACTGTTAAGACCTACACTGATAATGTCTGTGGGTATATTTATTTTTAATTTAAGTGGTACCTCCCTAAACGACTAATCGATTACAAAATGTAATAAAATTTTCTATAAATTTTTTTACAATAAGTTACAGTTTACATAAACTTATCTATAATTCTAACACAAATATTTTCAAGTGGGGTCTGTGTGAAAAATATTTATTCTAATAGTAGTTCGTATGTAAGACAGATGTTTCGAATATACTTCACTGAAATCTAAGAAAAGATTGAAGTCCCAACAATAATAGTGAATTTAAATTGCTATATACTAGATAGTTAAAAGCTTGGCAATCAGTGTGTTTAAAAAATATTAAAGATTTCAAAACAGGCTTGCAAAATAATTTTGAAATAAGTTTTTTCAGTTATCAAAAAAATTAAAACAAAAGTCTTCTGAAAATGTTCATGTTTTTTAAAATGGTAGCTATTACATAATTTCACAAAAGAGAGGTAGGTAGAAAGATAAAAAAAGTTTTTATGTGTTCAGTGTGTCCACGAAAATTTACATCTTACGGCAAACCTTATTATTAGATTTTTTTAGTATTATCATTGATTTATATTAATCTTATTGTTAGATACTTCGAAAGCAATTTTAAAGTAACGTCGTTTTTTATATACGAGGTGTGTAAATTATGTAATGAGATTATCAACGTAGCGCCCGATCTGGCAACACTGCGGAGACGGGACTTGGAAGAGCGGTATGTTAACATGTAATGCATTAAAGTCACAGTGTACCTTCAGTACAACTTGTTACAGGCGTTTGTTTATTCTTTGTGACTGTTTTCGTAAACCGGTTTTTTCTAGTGCGTTTTTAAAAATCAGTGACATTGATTTTGAGCAACGGTGTGCTATCAGGTTTTGCTTCAGACTTGGACACAGCACAACGGATACTTTTGCAAAACTCCAACACGCCTACGGAGACAGTGTTTTTTCTAGAGCCCGGGTTTTTTCGGTGGTTTAAGCCATTCTCAGAAGGAAGAGAATCGATTGAAGATGAACCACGCAGCGGAAGGCCTTCATTTTCAAGAACAGATTAAATTTGAATTAAATTTGAATAACACCACTGTTCAGGGCCACGCGTGTGAGACCAAACATCAAGAACAACTGGATGTTGCATCACGACAATGCGCCTTGTCAATGCCATTTCAGTAAACGAGTTTTTAGCCAATAAACCCATTCCTGTGGCTCCTCAGCTTCCTATTCGCCTGACTTGAGTCTTTGTGACTTTCTTCTCTCCCCGAGATTGAAAAAATAACCTCAAGGGACGTCATTTTGGGACCTATTTTTTTTCCTATTCGAATAAAAAAAATTAAAAAAAATCAGTCTCGTTACTTAATTTACCCACCTCGTACATCAAAACAATATACTGGATGATTTTTTTTGTACAATTGTATAAATAAAATGAATTTTTTAGAAGCAATTCCAAATGCGAAACGCAAAAAAATTGTTTCAAGGGCTACCTATGTAAATACACTTAAGTCTTATTATTTTTCAGTTTCTAAAAATGTCATCTTGCGTAATTCTGTTAGACAACTACCAGGGCCAGTATCGCCCAGGCGACACCATCGTGGGAAGGCTTGTTTGTACATTTAACTCGTCGAAAACTGTTAGATGTGAGTACAATATGTCATTGGTCAGTGTGTTAGAAATTTCGTAGCAACATATTGTAACACTTTTTACTCGGCAAAAGCGTTTATTGTTGAATTAATTTGATCACAACAACTATCCACTTAAAATCACACTCAAAATATCGCTACTAAATATCGCGGTCTAAATATCACCCGGTATATCACTTTGATCTTCACTGGACTACGTTCCAATTCAAACTGACTCCCTGGTGCTCGCCGTCGTGCTTATATACACCATCCGAATTCTCCGAAACAATCCTCCAGCTTTCCCCCGAATCGTCGAGAATCTCTGTACTGCTTTCGCTCCTTCTAGTATTTTCTCGGACGTTATCTTGTTGGCCTCAATTACGTTGATTGTAATAATCTCGTAAAGCCAACAAAAAACACACCCCCGCCTCCCAGGCAGAATATGTCACGATATATTCATATTTACCTTTAAAACAGTCATTTCCATTAACAGAGGATATGTTTTTCTCACTGAATTTTGTTTGACCTTACAAATTAGTAATGTGAAATTGTCATGTAAACATATTTCAGGCATCAAACTAAAACTTTTGGGAAAGGAACATACAGAGTGGACAGAGACAGACAGCGAGAATGACAGCGAAAATAAATCCACCTCCAAGACGGTAGAGTACACCGGAAATAGAGACATTCTGGTGGTGGAGACTTCCTTGGCTGGAGCAGGTGAACATTTCCGATCTCAATCAAAATGAGTCACTTAACACCATTAACAAAACCTTCAATCAGCAAAAATCTTAAATCGGTTTATGGTGCATTATTAAACCATTTCAGGTGACATAGACGCTGGTAGGTATGAATATCCGTTTTCCTTCATCTTGCCGAGAGACCTTCCCAGCAGCTATCAGGGCAAATATGGTTGGGTAAAGTATACCTTCAAAGCCACGGTGGATCGGCCCTACAAAATTGATTTCATTGACGAGCTAGAGATGAATATAGTGGCTCCTATTGATTTCAACGAGATAAGAGACACTCTTCAACTGGTACGTTATTATCTGTTATACAAACTAATTAAATGCTCGAATTACGGCCATATGGTCTTTCTAGGCCCCCGTAGCTTATTCAGAAGAAAAGACATTGTGCTGCTGCTGTTGTGCTAGCGATCCTATCACTATGAACGTCCATCTGAGGAAAGAGGCGTTCGTTGCAGGAGAAATAATAAACGTCAAAGTGGAACTGGCAAATATGTCTACCGTGAACATTGACCGAGTAAAAGTGAAATTTGGCATGGTATTATTTTCATTTCCTTAATTATATCCGACACCATCCGAAATTAAAATATCACGTAATCGTATCATGTAAAAGTATCTCCTATTCGCAACTAGTGAATTAAAAAATATTGACACAAACCATTTGCTATTTTTCATTTGCATGTTTACAGTGAGGTACTTTTCAGTAGGTATTATATCGTATGTTTATGTTTTTCGTTATTTTTAGACCATAGAATCGAAAACAACTTTCCCATTGACTAAAACCAAGACCGATTTCGAACTGTTGGCTTCCGCGAGTGACACAGGCGTTGGACCACATGCGGAAAGGTCATACGACTTCGATTTGCAAATACCCGAGTCCGCGGTCATACCGAACTTCACTCAGTGTACGTTGTTCGATAAGTGGGGTACCATAAAGGTAGGGTGAATCTTACTGTTTACCCTATGATTGATAATCTGGTTGACAACCGTCCAAAACGTAGTGATTTCCAGGTGAAGGCCAAAATATCGGGTTGCCATAACGCCATGGAAATGGACGCCAAGGTAGCCGTGGGGCATATCCCTGCTGGAACGGTTCCTCCTGCGGAGAACAATAAGTATCCTGGTGGAGGTACGTAAATATATTCAACAGTTTTGAAAAATGTAGACTGACTCTATTTAACACTCGGTACGGAGCGTTACATGACCTGTCCATACATATTGTTAACATCTTAATCTGAATGAGGTGGTGTCTGTACACTGAAATATTTTTCGAGAATAAATTGATACCGGACCTAGTGCAGTAATGTTTTACATTACTTCTAGGTTCCACAATACATCAACTACACAGTGACGTAAACTCCCATATAAGTTTGTGAACAACTAGTAAAATTGTCTCATTTAGTCAATAAATACCTTAACTATTAAATGGAATACCTCTTCAAAACAGGAGAAAAATATTGACTAGCCATATAAATTTGTAACATCACAATGTGGGAAAGAAAATTCACCTCATCTGCCATTCGTATGATACAACATTAAGACATTTTTATAGTTATCAATTTGTTCCAGATAAGCCTTATCCATATCCTATGCCATCAACTCCATATTTACAAGTCGTTCCAGTGCATGCACCACAAAGTAATATTGGCTTCAATGTACAGCAGTCTAATATTTCTTTTCCTTCTTCGTCTTCGGGTGCACCTTTCTCCACATTGTCCAGTTCAAGCGTAAATGAGGCTTTGCCATTGAAATGAGATCCACTATTCCTCCACTGGGTTTGTAATTTTTTATTGCCATTATAGCATTGGAATTATGTTTTAGGTTCATTAACTGTAATTTATAATTCTCTGTACAAATGCTTCATATAAAATAAAAATCGATGCTCGTCATCAAACACGTGTTTGAGTTTTAGAGCGCACTGATGCCAGATTGTTATAAAATGATTCAGTATTTAGAAATAATTTTGATTATCATATAGATGGATTTTTTTGTGTTTGTTTATTGTTAAATAATTTATCTTGTCAACATTAAAAAAGAGAAATAATTTAAAAATTTGTGTATATTAATTTGGTTGATGCATAGATATGCAAGTACAGAAAAGAGCAGGAGAAATTGGTAATAGAAATGAAAACTTAGTAGAAGACGGAACACGGAAGTTTTGAAATTTTTAAAAAATACAAAAAAATTAAGATTTTCTCACAAAAATCAATCAGTTAAAAATAGTGCAGTGTAGTTTTTTGTACGTAAATATCAATTATTATAGATGTTACGAATAGCTGTCCTCAATGCTACAGTGCTATTTGTAACCCACTTATTAGGCTTTCTATACACTTTGGACTGAATTTTTAATTAATATTAGATACCTTAATATTACATTAGTGACACAAAATAGATAAAATTATTTGTTTATACTTTTCAAACGACAGTAGCTTCTTAAACTTGAATTTAAAACTATTGTCATCCTTTCAAACCTGTTTTTTTAAATTCTAATGTTTCCAACAAACATGTTAATATTAAAAAATGGGAAATTGGTTACTCTCCTAAATATATCAGCTTTTCGGAAAAGATATATTCAATAAAATGCAAGCTTAAAAACGAGGCAAATAAAAAATGCACTTAGGGAAAAAAATAAAAAGTATAACAGACACCAAACTTAGTAAAAACATTTATTAAACAAATACTTACAGTTTGGCATGTGGTTTGAAACCCGAGTCCTCTCAGTTTGTCAAGACTTGAATAATTAAAGAAACCATCATACCAAATAAGCTAATACTGTATAGTCTGGCACACATTTATAACACATAAATACACGTATGATACCTATTTAACTTGAAGAAATAGTACAACATGTTTCATAAGGTTTATCATGCAAATATGTAATTATAATAAGTATAATAAAAGAGTTTTGATAACATTTACGCGAAAAGATTATAAATGAACTCTTGAAATGACCTTTGAACATAGCCATTGTCATATCCAGTTTGTTAAAATTTTAGTACAATTAATAGCTCTACTAATACTATTCTCATGCAACATATTTTAAAACGTTCTAAAACAAATAATATTTTGGATCTTTTTTTAAATTTCTTTTAATAATCTTTACTTAAACTTCTTTATGGTAAGATTGTCCAAAAAATCAAAAACGAGGAAACAGGCTCATCCTGTATATATATATATTTTTTATAAAGCGGTTTACTTTCACATCTTGAAAATGGAGTAACGTACTAAATTGAAATTTTCAGAACTAAATTCAAGCTTCCGTTACTACATGATGATGTAAAAAATATCTTACAGCTGTGTGAAACCATCGTGTTCTAGATGTGGATCAAAAAGTTAGGTTTCTCTTGTTAAAAAAATATATTTTCATCTGAAAAACGAAAGGTGTCTGACGTTATATAAACAGCAAGATTTTTGTTTTTATTTTATTGAGGGCCAAGTTCAAACTTAACCTTGCAGTTAATTTCAATTTTTTATCATCCTTCATGTCCGAGATCAGGAGGTGACACTTCATAGGCTCACTTTGAAGGACGGAACCTTTGAAGAACCACCAGCTCACCGCTGTTTTCTAGTAACGCAAAACCAATCGTACTATACACCTAATCGGAAGGATTCTCCAGAGGGTATGGAGACGTTGTCGAAATAGCAGACGAAGAAGAGTCTCGAGTAGCAACATGCTCTGACGGAATCATTAAAAAAATCCATCGCATAGTTGGTATGCGATGTGTGCCAGATTTAGTCTGAAAGTATTGATTTAAAAAAAAATACAATCTTAACTTTAAAACTATTAACTTAATTTTTTATGTTTTGCTATTACTTACGTTATTAAAATACGTGTTCCTGTCAGTGTAGTTTCTGATCGAAATAAAGTCCTTGGTATCGTATGGGATGATGAGTTTTTTTTTTTAAGAAACCTTGTGTGATCTCCGATCCCGTCCAAGATGTGAATTCGGAAACCGCTTTACTTTCCCCTGAAAAGTTTAGATTACTTAATTTGAAGCATATGTTTAGGTATTGTAACGAGCCATCAAAAAAAAGTCATCAAAGTTGGCCGAGCAAAAAAAAACGTATTGTTATTCTTAATCATAACTTTATAACCTTATTTAATCATCAAATCCGTTACATTATGTGGCAGCCATTATTTATTTTACAATTGTGACAGCCACTTCAATACAGGAGAAAAACATTGACTAGCCATATAAATTTGTAACATCACTATGTGGCAGAGAATATTCACCTTATCTGCCCATTCATATGAAACAGTATTAATACGTTTTTATAGTCATCAATAATTCTATGATTTCATCATATTCTATGCCAAATTGTTAATCTTAAATTGAAACAGCAACAACATTGAAACAGAAATAATAACGACAGCCTCTTGTCAAAAGTTTGCTGATAACAAAGTTTCGCTTCGAATTTCAACATAACCGCAATTTCCAACTCATTCATAGGCAGATATGTGACTCGTTATATTGCATTATAACATTGTATATTATTGCAACTTGTTATATTATGTGAACATTGTATAGAATACCATTCGGTTTTAAACCATATTATTAGAAATATGCAAACAAATAAATTTAATTCAACTAAATTTTAACTTTTTTTATAATCCACCTAAATTAGTAGTGGTTTTGTTGGAAGCATTAGGCCCTCATTAAATAAAATGAATCACCAGTAAATTAGAAAGTTCTGCGAAATCTGAAAATTCTGCAGTTTTGCCGTTGTACCAACAATATGGGACATCCTGTGCGGGATATACATTCATCATTTTTCTACCTTTAATATTTCCTGTATTTTCGAATATATTTTACCAAAATGTGGACGAATCTAACGTCTCTACTGATCATACAGGGGAAATATCCTCCTCAAATCAAAAATAATTTGGAATAAAATATACCAATCATACGTTCTCTGTGTATTCAGAAAGCTGCAGAGGGCGCCACCCACAATTTACATCAAAATGATTGACAAATTAAAATTCATCTCCTCAAAAAGCCTCCAGTTTTTGGACTCATAGTAAAGCAAAATCCTCAGATTATCTATCTTTTAACACAATTGACACATCACCCTCAACTTGGGCCTAATACACGCAGAATTTCACAAGCTATCCTATCAGAAGCAAAAAAATAAATACTGTAGTGGGTGTATGATGTAATTGATGTATGCTGACGGTAGGTACCTATGTACGTACAAGTATAATACCTTCATAGAAACAAATATATAAATAGATAAATACTTACGGATAAATAGTTAATTCGTAATCTTTCCGTGTCAATAAATCATAAGTTAGGTCACATAAAATATAAATAAACGTAATAACTTGGACCAAAACGATAATTGTCAGGTTGCATCGTTCAGCATTCGTCAAAGGCATTTAAATTAGTAAAGTGTGCGACATAAAGATCAGTCACAGAATGTAACGTTAACGTTGCGCCGCATGCAAGGTAGCTAGTAGAAGGCGTGTCTTCAGTATACAGGACCGTATTCAGATAAATAAAGAAATTACAAGGAATGTTTGCAGAAAAATTTAATGTTTAAGTTTAAAGAAAAATGGTTGCATACGCGATGTCAAGAGATGAGGCTCTTTAATCACGCGATGTAAAAATAAGAATGAAATAATGAAACGAGAAATAAGTTGAACGATGATTATAGTGACATGCCGTATAAAAAGTACATATGTATAAGAAACAAACTAGCTTTACAAAAATATTTTATTTTTATATGACCAATAACAATAATAAACGAAAACGGTAATATACATCTCTCAAAAAATAACATTAACTAGTTTCCCTATTTATTTTACAAAGCTGCTTCCACTAAAATTTTACATATATACATTTCTTCTATGAGTAAGGTTCATGTAAGCTCGTCAGTGGTAGAGTAAACGGCTTCGTGGTAGGAAGGCGGTGCTGAAATAAATAGAAATATTTTATATAAAAAAAAAAAAATGAAGAAAACAAACTGCTCGTCAAAATTAGCGAAACAGTTTTTAGACTTGCGCCGTTTGCGTTCTATTCGAGGTAGAGACTTTTTAGGCTACCGAAATTTAAAAACCGTAAGCTTCTAACTCGAATAGAACGCAAATGGTGCTAATCTAAAAATTGTTACGCTAATTTTGACGAGGAGTTTATTTGTAAACCTCACAGCCCTTCTTGCCATATACACGAGTGGAACTTCAATTTGGAAGCATATAAAATGTTAAGATAATACCTAAAATAATACCTTCCACAAAATATTGCCAACGTCTCACCTATCAGAAAACACACGACCGTATTCCCCTACCGTCTAGCTCCGCCTTCGGCGTCTCAAAGGCAAGATCGGCAACGTTTCGCGACCATTTAGCTTCGAGCCATCTGTCCGTAAGTAGGGTATAATAAAACTGATATTTGGTTTAATGCTCCTTAAAAATGTCCGCTTATACAATCGAGGGAAAAAGACACATTATTAAATGGTATTACGTTGGTAATTCATCGCAAGAAATAAATGGCAGCTTTGCGTTTTCGTTTAAAAATCGACAGGTTCCCCCTAACAGCTGTGCTGCTGACACCCAACAGGACGATATGGTTGCCAGGTTTCAACAATTATCGCGATTTAGTGTGGAAACATTCGCAAAAGTCGCCCAACGCAATTTTATAGTCTTGATGATACAAAAAGGGCACCATGTTACAATTCTGTTTATGCACGACTGTTTATGCAGCGGCATAGTACTTAAAAATAGTAAACGACTAGATATGATGATCGATTTTTACTTTAGATCAGAAATCACCAAAAAAAAAACGCAACTTAAGAAATAAATAGCCCAAATGAGTGGCCCGTCTAAAACGTAAACATCGCAGTATCTGGCAACGCTGTACTTCGATCCCCCGTCTCGCTCTCCCATCACTGCCACCGAGTACCAACTTCGTCATTTTGTCAGCTTAAACATTTTAGGGGAATACATTACGTATGACGTCTGCTCCGCCCATCTTCTGCTTCGACCCCTACCAATATTCCATGCATTTGAAATGCATGTAACAGAATCTCCAGCGCTTCCAAATAAAAATTCCAGATCTATATGTGCACAGGTAAGGGGTGGTAAGTGGTTGTTAGGTATAATTTTTTATTTACATTCGCTCCATTTTGGGCACAAACACATATATCCACGCATGTTGCCTGATTTGTATTGTAAGTACTTACGTGACTCGTGTGGTTTTTTCTTCTGTTCACTATGGTCCGGTCCTGCATCCGCATTCGTTGGAGGGGGTTCGAATTTCTGAGGGTTAAATACGCTCGATGGCTGCGCGGCGGACGTCGCCTGGGTGTAAGGGGCAACGTTGTAGTACGGGGGTTCCGAAGGCCCGGGCTGAGGGGAGCCTAAAAAATCGAAACATCGTTTCTACGCACCGAAAAATGTTTTTGAAAACCCTGTATTCATATGACCCATATAGCCGTGTTAAATACAACTTAACTCGTGACATTTTAAATGTAAGATCAGTTACGTACACAGGGTGAGGGTGTTTCAGGGTGAGTTGAGTCATATTTTTTAATAACATGTAGAACTATTCAAAACATACATTTTTCCAAATATCATCTTTCAATAAACTCAAAAATAAAGGAGTTATCTTATTATTTTCAAAAATTGCATCTATTCGGTCCTGCATTCAATTTAAAAGAATTTTAATTTTATGGACTTTTCATTCATTCGTTTTTTGAAAAATGTTATTTGGAAAAAATTTTTGTCTTGTATTTTTCTACATGCTATTAAAAAAAAATTACTAATCTTGGAAATTATCCTGTATATCTAATTAATTCCAAGTATCGATATTCTTATCTCAAGTCTTAAATGTTTGCATATCATTTTCAGAGTGTGTATATTGCAATGTTTTTCTTTGATTTACTTGAATTGTTGAAATCCTCCGACACTAAATTCTTTCAAAGAAATACATTTACTTACTCATGAAAAAAAAACTCCTTAAAAAAGTAAAAACCGTAAGATATAACTGTAAATTCATAAAGAAGTGTGTTAAAAGAATTTTTAGTGCTGGAATTAAAAAATATGTTTAACACCAGTGTTACAATTTTAACTCTAATTTATTATTAACCATAACGTCACTAAGTTTCACGGCATATCATATGTTTATTTAAAAATCAAAGATTAATTAATTGTTAAAAGGTCTCAAAGTATACGATTTCGATATCTATTTTGTTGTCAAAATAGGACAATCCTACAAAAAACATTGTAAAATATTTGTGTTAAAAGTGATTTCATTTTGTTTGTACGTAATCCTTCACAAAATAAAATTCTCACTTTTAACACTTACATCATATATTCTATTATATTCTATTGGCTATTCTGTATATCTGCTAAAAAAATACATTTTTAATACTTGAATCTTAAAAATTTTTAAGGATAGGAATAAGGAAGAGTGTTAAAAGATTTTCCTAGTACTGATGTTAACAATATTTTTTAACAGCAGTGTTAAAATAAAAAAAAATAACTGTCAAAATATGTCAAAGTATGAATAAGATTTTAATTTACGTTTTTGTTGTTAAAATAGGACAGTCCTTTTGTGATATTTGTGTTAGAAATGGATTTATTTTGTCAGTAGAACTGCACCATTTCTGTCATTTTTGTCATTTATAGCATAGTGTAGATACTCCAGTCAATCGAATAAACAAAAATTGTTTTGAAATGATGCTACTATTTGAATTGTTATGTTTTTACACCATTGATTATCGTCAACGATTTTAGAAGAGCAGGGTAATCTTTAACGTCATTAATCTTTAACTGATTATATTATCAGCAACTTTGCTGCGAAGAAATCAATTTGCAATTTTATTTTTTTTAAATTAAAATGCATAAAAAAGTATTTAACACAAAATATTATAAAAATCAGTTCTATAAAAATATTGGTGACTGTATAGGAAACAATAATTTTAAAAGAGAACTAGAGTCCGTACCTTCACAGATGATGGTAGAGTTGTCTTGCTCGAGAGAGGGTGGAGGAAAACCAGAGGAAGACTGGTGGATGCTAGGAAGTGTGCCGCTAGATATGGCGTATGGTGCTATCTCGCTGTACAAGGGGTCATTCATATCCTGGTGCATCCCAACTGGAATTATTTTTATGCTATTACATCGAGTCATATTTATGCTGTTAGATTGAGTCATCATACAAATTCTTGTTGCATATATTGTGACTCACACTGTATATATTCAGCATCAGCAACAGAAGTAAAAGATCAATACTTATTTCATATTCCAAATAATTTTTGGTATCATTAGTATGTCATTAGTAAAAACGATATTTGAATATAAATAAATATTCTATCAGGTTGATTCAGCCCCTAGTTTAGCAACATGCAAAAGATTCTAAATCAAATTCCTCCTGTTTTTAAAACAAATAAATAATCATATTTGCAATCATGTCAGCAAGGCTTAATAGCTTAGAATCATCCGAATATTCTCCATTATTACCTTGCATGGGCAAGTATGTTGATGTGTGACATTCCACTTGCTGCCCAATAGGAATGTGACCCAGAACTACCCTAGTCGAAGATGTCAAATTCCTATGGGGTGTAGGCAGCTCTGCTATCACCTGAAATCAAAATTCAACAAGAGCTGCAAAACACGTAAAACTTATAATCGGTCAAAATTCCAGATGTTTAATTTATTCAGTATTTGAAATACATTAATTCGTCGGGTTCACAAATGATGACACGATAACACCGACAACCATGTATTATCTACGCTTTTACAACCGATATATTGTGTAATAAAATTGGATGCACAGTGAAAATTTTCCACACTGTACGCTTCTGATTCGTCAACGAGGTAAGTGGTCCTATACGGTGGATTGTGGGATGGACCTCCAAAATTTGCAGCGTATCTCAGTTGCAATCGTTAGAGCAGTTCGTATTTTTTGTAAATTGAGCTCACGCGAAATAAGGTACGGGCCCGAGACGGTTCCTCGCGGTATACTCACTTTCAGCTTCGACCACTGAGTGAACAGAGTGCATAGTTGGAAATTCGGTACGGCGATGCTAGAGGGCAGTCTCAGCATGAACATATAGGTTCGCTCGCTGTGCGCCCCCACGCCAGTGTCTTTGCTCAGGGCTAGGGGCTGGTATTCTTTTTTCGTTTTGGTCCTGGGCGTGGTGGTCTTCGATTCAATTTTCTGTGGATATTACACTGATATAATATTAACAACATAAAACCACTTTTTAAAAAAAAAATAAAAATATTATAAAAAATAACGATTTGTTGCAAGATATTTTACTTGTTTTTTTTAATTCCAAATTAGTTTCACATTTGTGTCCTACTTACGGTTCGATTTTTTGGTTCTAGTCGATTTTTTTTAAAGAATTTTTTGCACAAAAGTTCCGTAAGACATGTAATAGTTTGAAATACATTTGGGTAGATGGCAAAGAGTTATCATTCACATATAAAAATATAATAAAACTAAGCTTTAATTAGGAAAATTAATAATGTCATGTACCATTCCTAATTCTACGGTTACGTTGCTTATATCTCTGTTAGATAGATTTTTTACTTCGACACCTATGTTCGCTGTCTCTCCCGATACGAAACCTTCCTTTTCCAAGTGTATGGACATCAATATGGGACCAGTAGCGCAACACCAACAGCACACCATCTTATCAGCGGAGTACGACACTGGATTCTGAAATCGGAATATTACCACCTTACAACTTATGTTTTCTTGAAGGGGAACACTCTATACATAATTAATTAATTATAAAGATTATTTACATGCACAATAATTGAGATATTGAGTGGTGTCCTAGGAATCTGTTTGATTTAGACAATAAATTTACATAGTTCATGCATGTTGTGTTGCAGTCATGAGTGTTTTTTTCGCGTGTATATTGTAAGCAGCATGTTTTGACTAAATGAAAGTTACCAACTGTAGTTGTTCCCGTATATCGTTGAAGTCAATAAGAGATATGATCACTAGTTCCCTCATGTCTTGGAAGTCGAATTTGTAAGGTCTGTCCACAGTGGCCTTGATATGATACTTAACCCAACCGTACTTGCCATAGTAACTTCCTGGTAGATTCTTGGGTAACGTGAACGTGAAGGGATACTGGTATACACCAGAACCTATTTCTCCTATAAAATAAAATAAAATAAAATAAAATAAAATAAAATAAAATAAAATAAAATAAAATAAAATAAAATAAAATAAAATAAAATAAAATAAAATAAAATAAAATAAAATAAAATAAAATAAAATAAAATAAAATAAAATAAAATAAGATAAATATATATGTAAATATTTTCTAATAAAGGGGTTTATAAATAGGGAGTTTCAAACTTGTTTAGTGAATACATATTGGGATAAGATTAATAGTGATCTCCAAGAAGTATTTAAATATGTCCATAGAATGAAACATAACTCCTGAGGATGTCGTGATCTAGGATAAATATTCACCGGACATTCTGCCCACAAGTTTAATGGGTTTTACCCAAAACAGACTAGAGCTCTAAGGACCCGCTGAAAATTATGGTTTGTCAATATTTGGGCCCAGTGCTCTTAAAGGCCAATATTGGGGGAAATTTCCCCAAAAATGACTCAATTTATGACATTTCATTTCCGTTCGGAGTCTCAAAGTTTGTATATTATTCCGAAATTCTAATATTGAGGCGAGGATTGGACAAGACTTTCTGAGTCAGTGCCAGTGGCGGAGCTATGGCATAGCACAGTTGTGCGGTGCACAAGGGCCCAAGCCTCAGGGGGGCCCGCGACCATTCAAAAATAAAATGTTAAAATGTAAATATAAAGCATTGACTGAACTTATGTTAACAAGTACCAAAAAATATGATAGATATGAGGCTAACCAATTGAAAAAGAGCATGGAAACTTTTGAATTTGTGATATTGTGTGTGCTACTTCATAAAATATTGACAGCAATAAATTACGAATCGAAATTACTACAAAGAAAAGATTTTGACTTAAATGAGGCAGCAAATGCTCTTTCTCAAACAAGAGATAAATTAAGGCAATTTCGATCAACATATGATTATGTGAAGAAGAAGCCGTAGCCCTTGTGAATAAATGGGGGTGACAACATATTTTCAGATGAAACGTCAACACCAAGTCAAAAAGGACTTTGATGAGTTAGCGGTAGATCATTGTTTTCAAACTCGTGAGGACTTATTCAAAATTAATGTATTTTATTACACAGTAGACATAGTTTATGAGGAGATGTCAGCTAGATTTGCCAACTTCAACTCACTTTCTGATATGTTTGGCTTCTTAATTCCTAAAATGCTTATGAATATGTCTGAAAGTAACATTCTCGAACAGTATAATATATTACGAAACAAATATCCAGAAGTTTTGTCAGAAAAAATCACCTTGCAGTTTATTAATATGGTTGCAATTGTGAAAGATAACCTTGATGAAAAAATGTGAGAAAAAAATTTTGCAGAACTTTTAATAAACAAATATTCAGTACTGCAAAGTGATTTTTCTGAAATATGTATTGCATTATTTCTTTTTCTGACGCTACCAGTTTCCGTTGCCACAGCTGAAAGGTCGTTCAGCAAATTAAATATAATAAAAAATTATCTTAGAAATTCTATGTCTCAGAATCGGTTGGGTGAATGTTAAAAAACTAGAGGCGAAGGCACGAAAGAAACCCTTTTTTATATTTTTTTATTTTTCATATTTCAGAATGTTTACTTTCATGCCGAAGTTTGTCATGATAGTTTATTTACATTTAATTTATTATAAAATGATTTCGCAGACATACATATATACGAAATGTTTATGCTTGTTAAGAAATGGTACTAATTCCTGTTATTTTTTTTTATATATTGTAGAATGTCTATTGTTTTTCTTATAATGTTATTATTTTATGTGAAATATAAAATAAACCATAAACCCCATATTTTGTTTGTTTTCGTATAATAATTTTTTTTTCGTTAAACAAGTATTTTTAATGTGATTGGGGGCCCAAATAATTTTTTCTGCACAAGGGCCTTAGGCATCCTTGCTCCGCCACTGGTCAGTGCGACCAAATACTTCGGTCTGTAAAAAATAGTGTCTGAATAATATATTGGAAAACTGCAGAAAGAAGAAAATTGTGGATTGAGGATTTATGAGATGATTAAACGACACTATTTAGACTTTATGATAATTTGGCGTGTGTAAGAAAAATTCAGATAACACCATGACGATCAGTTGGTCAAAATACGTTGGAAATGGTATGTCTGGTAAAAGTAGCAAGATGTCGCAAATGAGCCATTTTTGAGTCAATTTCCTTCAAAATTGGCATTTCGGAGGATCTTGGCCAAATTTTGACAACACCAGGATGTTCAGCGGGTCAAACGTACACGTCGGAAATAATGTATCTAGTTAAAGCTGTCACAGTTTCTCAGTTCGGCAGTCAGGGCACATTTGTCGGGAATGTCGGGAAAACAGAGGCGTACTCTATTTGCCCTTCATTGCGCCGTTTTTGAGAAATCATTCGGGCACTCTTGTTGGAGGTACTATGTGGAAATACTACTGTATCTTTACTTCAGCTGGATGCTATATGTAGAAAACTCACCTGTTCCCGCCAGGGACACCTGCATTTTATAAAACTCGTTATTTCCATAGTAATGCACCGCCTTTTTCCTATTTTCCCTCTTATGGGGATCGCGAAAGTTCTCCCATTCAGTCCAGCCCGTGTACTCTTGACCCTTAACGGTCACCTTGATACCTGAAGAATTTATAATTAAGATTGATTACACATTTTTGTAAACAATTCTCGAAGAGATCAGTTTTAATTTTCTCTTCTGCGTTTTTTTTTCATATACAAACAGACAAAGATGGCACTAACCGCGCTCCAGACACAACGTCATGGATATATTTTTTAGAAGGCAGCCCTATATTTTTCAGGCCGCTTAAGGCGCGACTTATTTCCTTCCACAACTTGTCTTTCAGCTGTTAACGTACTATCTCAAAGTGAACGTTTTCCACACCTGTATAAAAATAGCGAAGCTGTGTTGCCTGTTAAATTAAAATTTTCTTCCAGAAAATGTTAAGTACAAGAGAAATAATTGCTATTTCAATGTGCTCGTACGCAGTTGGAATTATGTCTAAAACCAGATTTGCCAAGGTAATTAATGATAAAAAATATCAGATATTTTATTATCCATGATAATCCACTTTTCGCCAAAAATGTGTGGAAATATTTAAACGGTCTATTTCTTGGGCACTGGATTGATCCTAGAGGTCCAACTGAATGGCCGCCTCGGCTACCACACCTCACTCCATTAGACTCTTTTCTTGGGAAAACGTATTCATTTGATACTGCCCGAATAAGTTTGCAGTGAAAATTGACTCAATCGGTAGATACCTATACTTTTGTTTACCTTCCTTCAAAAAGCAAAAAACAATAAAAATTGGAAAAAATTGAATATCTCTATTAAAAAAGAAGATACCAAAATATTGACAAATACGTCTGGAGATATGGTAGGAACCTCCAGTAATCCATGTTCAGATCTTGTGGATCTATTCTGATTTCAAGACTCTATTTCGATGTTCTCCAACTAATATTTTCGATGTTTTGTATCGTTTACTCGCCCACCCTGTATATTATGTACTCTCTAATGTTCTCTAAATTATTTTCAACAATATAAATTGAAAGGAAATGAACTTTCCATTGTTACCAAACATATAAAAATATGTTTGAAAGACGGTGTAAAAAGTCAGTAAAACAGTTCCTAACTTTGTACCGTCAAACTGGAAGTGTTAATCGGAAGCAAGGAAGTGGCAGACCCAGAGTAAGGACAATAGAAAACGTTGAAATGATTGTGCAGACAATCCTCACTTTTATATTGAAACTGCACTACATTCATAAAAAAATTTGACTGTGGGCAGCTGTGAGCAGAAGGATTGTTGGATCCTTTTTTTTAACTAAATGCAGAGAGGTACCGTTTAGAAATCTCAACATCTTTTGTACAAATGTTGCATGACGACGAATTGCAAGAAATTTATATTGCTATCTGATCCCCTGTGATTTTTTTCTCTGGTCTTATCTAAAAAATTCAACACCCGTTGGTGATACCGAAGACCTCCAGGAACGCATGGAACGCATTGTCAATGAAATTGAAGAAATTAATGGGACACCATGGACACTGCAGCCTGTTATTGACTCAGTTAACACAAGAGCTCAATAGTGTCTTTCTTTTTTCAAAAATATAGTTTCTTTTTAATGAAGTATTTTATTTCTGTTTTCTGTATACCCGGTAAAAGTGTCCATCACATAATGTGACAGCCTTCACAATTCAATAAGATTATAAACTTGAGATTAAGAATAGAAATGCTCGGCCAACTTTGACGACTTTTTTTTAATGGCTTGTTGTTAACTACTCAGTGGCAAGATATTTAAACTTATTTTATTGGAAACAATGCAGATCAACACTTGCACGTATGGGACACCAGAACCCAACAAACCTCAGCGCGCAAGAAATTATCTTTCCATCGATACTGATAACGATGATCTTTTTGCGACAATAGCTCGAAAACGATATTTTCGATATGGATAAGCGAAAACTCACCTCTGATGTTCTTGGGTTTTCTGAAAGTGCAAACCACTCGCCCGCTGATGGCACTACCCGTGAAATAGTGGCCCTGGAAATGGTCCAGGTGTATTGTGATGGTCGACATCGTGGCAAAACACGTCGGTTCACTCTCCGGATCTCGACTGATAAGCCGTGTAAAAAGTAGCTGTTTCTGATCACATCTGGTAGATAAGATAGCGTGGCACAGAGATAAATATTATCTAATTCAAACGAAACAATCGGTCAAGGATTAAAAAAGCCTTGTTTATGAGCAGTCTTGGGTAGAATGCATTATATAGTTTTTCTTTTTGTAAATTCAAGGCGTTTTTTACGTACAGGGTTTTTCCTAATATAGGCAAGGTTTGCCTAGGTAATTAACTAAGTAACTATACGAGGTGTGGCTATTAAATAACCGAACTGATGTCATAATACTTCTTATTAATTACTAATTACAATAGCAACTTTTTCGCATTCAATGTACTCCCCTTGGCAATCTCTGCACCGCTCCATACGACTTTTCTATTGTTGAAAACAGTGCTGGAAGTCCGCTTCTGTCAGCTGGTTCAGAACCTCCGTCGTTTTTGCTTTAACCTCTTCCACACTTTCGAATCTTGTCATTACAAGTAATCACAGTGTTTAACAAGCCTAGATCAGTGTCAATTTTGTTTAGAATGTCAGCGCAAATGTTCATTCCTGATTCCTTTTGCTCGGGAGTGAGGATTTTTGGCACCATTTTTGCGCAAACTTTGCTCATGTTAAACGATTCATGCAAAATTTGGCGAACACATTCTTTGTCGATTCCTGTTATTTCAGCAAGCCCTCGGATGCTTAGACGACGATGTTCGCAGATATTTTACCAATTTTTTCAATGTTTTCGTCCGGTTTTGACTTTGAGGGCCGTCCGGGGCACGAATCGTCTTCGGTCGTTTTACGTCCCTCTTTAAACCGTTTAAACCATTCAAAAACTTGCGCGGGATAAACACACTTCACATTACACTTCTTTTAACATTGCATAAGCTTCTATAAAAGTTTTCCCCAGTTTAATAAGAAACTTGAGATTAACCCGTTGCTCCATCTGAACACTTAACATTTTTTCGACGCGTCACTGGTGCGGTGACTAATTCAAACGACTACTACAGTCAAACTGAGCAACCCACTGGCTTGTACTGCGAGTTCAGGGTGGAGAAAGTATCACCAGACACAATTCTGTTCAAACTTGTCGCTACACGCTCGCAGCGCGCTGGTAGCAGCATCAGTCCGGTTATTTAAAACCCACACCTCGTATATTGATCCAAGTCTTACCTCGCTTATTTTTAGAGATTCGAAGACATTTAAGATTTTTTTATACTTTTGTAACATTCAGTTAGAAACAAAACGCGCGTGTTTATAAGCTGATATAAATATGTATTTTTTAATCGGAACAGCCTGTAACATATTTATTGTATGTATATAAACGAGCTTTGTTTTTCTGATTTGTTTGATATGAATCTGTTGTACGTACGTTGTTTTTCTTTGTTTGGGAAGAAATTACCAGGAATTTAGACTTGACTTAGAACTGTCAACTTCTAGTTTTTATTATTGAGAAAATTTCACATCCACATCAATGTTTTTATTCTTATCAACATTCGAGACCTCGAGAAAAATTTCGGTAACACCTCAAGCACTAGGGAGATTATTAGTGAAAATTACATCCAGTGCCATTGTCGTGCATAATAGATAAGTACGCTTGGTAGAAACGGGTCGCATCTAAGTATAATACACGAAAGTAACTAGTTACATACAGCGGAGGTTGTACAACAGCACCAGCTATCACGGGACTACTGAAATAAATACAATTTGAGGCGACCCTCATCACCGGCTAAGCGAGTAGCCTATGTAGTGCGTCGTCGTATGCCAACTTTATAGATAAGTGAAAGAAAATAATCATGACAAAGAACCTAACATTATAGATAAACTAAATATGTGACGTGTTCATTTTATACTTCCAAACACAGAATCGAAAACATTGAACAATTTATTTGTAATTCTAGCCCGTACATCTTCTTCTAGGTACTAATTCAAGGCAAACAAAGGACATCTCTTTAGGCCAATTACTCGTTTTGTATTAATAAATAAATATTTATAAATAATTTCAATGTTTTGTTCCCCCACATGAAATACTTTCTCGAATTTCCCAACAGACTGCGTAAATGGCAGGCTTAAACTCAATAAATATAAGATAAAGAGATTGGCTAGGCTTCACATTTAAAATTCTCATTATCGCCAACATTTTTTTTAAATGTAAACTGCCTACCCACTGACGCAACGTGTGATCAAATCCGTCATTAGGAGACGCATGCGTAAAACGTTCAAAATATTAATTAATGTTTGAAAAACGAGCCATGTGGTCGATACAGGAAACGACTAAGAATAATCTTGATGTGTCAAATCTGGCGATCGAGATGGCCACTCAAGGGGACTTTCTTCCTGTCCAACGATTTGGGGAAACGTCATTTAAAATAGATCACGAAATCATTTAAACCCACAAACAACTGTACTCCTCGCTGCTGCAACTACAAATGAAACCAGCCGAATTTCAGGTTTTGTCTACTGTGACCAGGGACCAATGGGATTTATCCCAAATAAATAAAAGACAATTTAAAAAAAATTCAAAATTTATAAACATAAGAACCGTTTAAAATACAACCATACAATTTAAAAATATAAAAAATATAAGGCAATAGAACTAACTATATCCATAAAGAAATGCATATACATACATAAAATTGTACTTACGACAAATATCGTCATTAATTCTATTATATATGCACGATGCAACACAATTCTTTAGAAAAATCACTTCTAATATCAAAAACTACTCACTCGTTATTATAGAATTGGCAACATCGACTCTTAAGCGGTAAACTAGAAATATTGTAAATATATATACAAATCGGTCCAAAGAAGGCACATCACGTGTTGAATTGTCATGATAAATCATCAGAAACATTAGATTTGTTTCTAAAACAAACCATTCCAAACTGTGAAAGACACGCATTAAAACAAAGTTATAATTTATATACAAGTGCTATAAGAGACTTTTTAATGAAAACATTTCTATCAACAGTCCACAAAACTAGTACATAATCACAGTTATATGCAGACTGCGTCCATTGATGTTAATGGATAAGGTTATATTGAGTAGGTGTGGTCATAGTTCGCGATAACGTTATTGGACAGCGGATTCTGTGGCGTAAGGTCGGTCATGCCCACTTTCTTGAACGTGGGCATGGCCCCGTAGACCTTAACCACAACCACTCACAATTTTGCTATCTGTTAAGATCAATTGCAGTCTGTAAACATTTTTACTGAGAACACGATAATATGTGTACTTAGTAGGACGTGTCTGACACTTTGGGATGGTGGGTGGGGTGAGTATTGTGTTATTTGTTTCATCATCGGGGGCTAAAACTATTTGCCGTTATTGTATCAGTCTGAAAATCCATAAGATCTTGGAAAACTTTACTGAGTATATATCTCTTATATTATTATCATTTTTACAAAATATATCCTCTAAAAAATTAAAAAGTATTTGATCATCATCTAGCTCAACCTGGTGTAAATTCAAACTAACAACAAACATACCAAATAGTATTATGAACTGAACCAGCCCTATTCACTTCTCTTTCAAGAAGTACATAATTATTAGAATACAAAATTATTCCTAATCCTATTGTAAATTGGTCCCTTATGTGTTGATGCGCTTTGGAGGATGAGAGATAGCTTCATTGTATGAGGGTGGTGCTGAAAGAAAATGAACATTTGCTAAATAATGAAGATATGAATGTCATATAATAACATAACTAAAACAAAGTAAACAAAAGGAACTAAACAACCAAAACCAAATGAAATTAAGTAATAATAATAAATCTAATCTATAGAGTTATAGCAAAATATCTCCTTACGTAATGACATGCCCTCCATCGTCACCTAAAAAAAGAGAAGAACAAATTAAAACACCACACTCACGTACATTGTAGAACAGTCTATTATAAATTTGTATGTTCAAATTTTTTGCTTTAAAAATGTAAACCATAAAACTGTTCTAACAAATATAAATTTCGATTTTTTACTTCCTATTTTTAATATTATTTTAAAGGTGGAGGTGTTTCATTAACAGTCAAGAAATAAGCTGATAAACTGGTAATAAAATAGCTAACCTAAGAGAGGAACGTTGGGATCCACCATCACAAAATCCCCCTGTGCCAACTGTTCCTTGCTGGGTGCCGACGAGGCTTCGACCATAGGGGGTGCACTAGGGCCAGGTGCTGTGGGGTATGGTGTCGAACCATGGAGGATACGGGGTGGGATATGGAACTGCAGGGGTGGACCACCGGGTTGCGGCATGCTGAAGCCTATGTTACTAGGAGATGCGTGTACTGGAACAGCCTGGAAGGGCGGTACTGCGGCGGTGGGATATGGGGGTTGGTTACTAGAGTAGGGAGTATTCGAAGGATACGGCGGAGCGGGGGGAGGGATATGGCATACCTAAAACAAATTGTTGAAACATTTTAAGTGAATGTGCCAACTTAAACTTGAAAACGTTTAAATTTTGCTTAGTGATGCCACAAACTTATATGGACACATAATGTCCCGTGTTTGAAATGCCTTAAGAATATTTATAATATAGCCTACTCATTAATGTATTTGTATTACTGCACAACTGTCATTGTCACTTACTAAATTACTTTTGAAAGGCTATAACAGTAGCTGATGTTCATTTAAAAAATAACTAGCAACAATTTTCTTAATAAAATTACATATTTTAAAATTGTTTTAATACGACTTTGCATAAAGATGCAATTTATATGGAGACAATGCCCCGTGATCTATATGACTAGAAATTTGATGAGCAAGAAAGAAACTGAAAAGAAGTATAAGGATTTTTTTTAATATAAGTTGTAACAACTTTTAGGGTGTTTTCGGTAATTACCTCCCCTGTATTGGAGGGAACATAGGGTTCATAGTTTGCTGCAAGCCCACGTGTTCGATCCCTATCTGACCTCCAACGGGAATGTGCCCCATTACTACTCTTGTACTCAACTCCATGTCGCTGTGAAAACCTTCAATTTCAGCCACTACCTAAAAATGACACGTTCAATATAGGAAACTCTATTATGTGTCGCCGTTAAACCTCCAGAGTGCACCACTTGTCGAACAACGTGCACAGATTGAAGTTTGGCACGACCGCTGACTCCGGTATCTGCAATTCAAAGTTATAAGTCCTCTCGCCGTGCGCTCCTACTCCGGTGTTTCTTTCGGAGGCTAAGATTTCATAATCTGTCTTCCTGTGTGTACTCGGGTTGATTACCTTTGATTCTACCGTCTAAAATAAATAGTGACATTATGCTAGTGGTAATGATTATTTGGTCAATACAGAACTTTGTCGACAAAGAACCTCAATAATTAAGGAAGTAGAATTATTACCATGCCAATCTTCGCTGTTACCTCATCCACATTCTCATTTGCCATATTGATTATCTCAACTTTAACCGCTGCCACTTCTCCCTGAACGAATGCCTCTTTCTGGAGATGGACGTTCATTGTGATAGGTCCACTGGCGCAGCAACAACAACACAATGTTTTATCATCTGAATAAGCTACGGGATCCTGAAATAATTAATCGAACTACGAAATATTTGAGAAGTTGCAGTTAAATAACCGAACTGATGCTGCTACCAGCGCGCTGCGAGCGTGTCGCGACAAATTTAAACAGAACTGTGTCTGGTGGTACTTTCTCCGCCCTGAGCTCGCTGGGCAAGCCAGTGGGTCGCTCAGTTTGACTGTAGCAGTCGTTTGAATTAGTCCGCGCACCAATGACGCGTCGAAAAAATGTTAAGTGTTAGGATGGAGCAACGAGTTAATCTCAAGTTTCTTGTTAAACTGGGGAAAACGTTCACACAACCTTATGCAATTTTAAAAGAAGTGTACCGGAATTAATGTTTATCCCGCACACAAGTTTTTAAATGGTTTAAACGGTTTAAAGGGGGACGTGAAACGACCGAAGACAATCCGCGCCCCAAACTGCCCTCAATGTCAAAAATGGACGAAAACGTTGAAAAAAACTGGTAAATTAATCCGCGAAGATCGTCGTCTAAGCATTTGAGGGATTATTGAAATAACAGGAATCGACAAAGAATGTGCTCGCCAGATTTTGCATGAATCGGTCAACATGCGCAATGTTTACGCAAAAATGGCGCCTCACTCCCGAGCAAAAGGAATCAAGAATGAACATTTGCGCTGACATTCTAAACAACATTAACACTGATTCAGACTTGTTAGACACGGTAACACTAAAGGCGACAAGATTCGAAAGTGTGGAAGCGGTTAAAGCAAAAGCGACGGAGGTTCTGAACCAGCTAACAGAAGCGGACTTCCAGCACTGCTTTCGGCAATGGAAAAGTTGTATGGAGCGGTGTAAAGATCGCCAAGAGGCGTACATTGAAGGCGAAAAAATTGCTACTGTAATTGGTAACGAATAAAAAGTGTTATGACAGCAGTTCAATTATTTAATAGCCACACCTCGTATACTTTTTCTTAATTTCCACACATTAAAAACGCAAAAATACAAAACAGAATTACAAGTATTGCAATATAAATGGACAAGAATATTGACATAACGGAAATACTCTGATCTTACCAACTGAAGGCTGTCTTTGATGTCGTTCAAATCAATGAGAGATATGACGTTAAATTCGTGTTCATCTTCGAAATCGATTTTGTAGGGTCGATCCACAGTAGCCTTGATGCAGTATTTCACCCAACCGTATTTACCGTGGTAGCTTCCGGGTGAATTTTTGGGTAAGTTAAACGAAAAAGTGTATTCGTGTCTTCCAGGGTTTATGTCACCTAGAACGTTTGATCGAATTCCAACTGTGGTCAACTAGTTATTTAAACGAGCATATACTTCTTAATAATAAATGTTAATATTTCCATACAGTTATGTACGGAGATAAATTATTTGTGGTGCCGCTCCAGTACTATACAAGCAAGGTACAAAAACATGGGTAAATCATTTAACAGAATATGCTAAAGCTGTGGTTATGAAGTATCCAAAAGGCATTCGAGAATTTATCAACTTATGCATGGGGATTCCTGAACCACCACAACCGACTAACAAGATGGGGTACGTGGTCAGAGACTTTCTCTTCAAAATCATACTCTTCATACATCTGCTCTACTTATAATACCGTCCTTACCTCCTCCCGCTACGGTACTTTCTATGTTCAAGAAATTGTTGTTCCCAGAGCAATGGACGGTTCTACTGACGTGTTTCTTTTGTTGGTGGTCGTACTCGCTCTTGCTCTCTGTCCATTCGGTGTGTTCTTTTCCGCTCAGTTTTACTCTGATCCCTAAAAAAAAAGATTAAATAACAGCGAAATTGAATGTTCCAGTTCGAACTTCGAACGGAGACTATAAAACACGGGCTGTTTTTAAATAGTTTATCTGTCACAGAGTATAAAATTCTAATTTAACGAAACTGGTGGTTTAAATAAGTCTGAATTTGAAGGAACTACATTAAAGATTGCAAAAAAAAAAGGTTGACTTACCTCGAACATTTTTTGACGAGTTAAACGAACATATGACTCTACCTACTATGGTATTTCCGGTATAGTACTGGCCTTGGTAATTGTCCAAACGAACAGCACAAGATGACATCGTTAGTTAGGTTCTGTAAAGAAAATAACGAATATTAAATAAAAATCCCTAGAGAAACGCATGGAATACATATACTTCATTATTTACAAGAAAAATAAAAAGTTTTGGTAACCAAACAACAAAGGTTTTTTTTGCTTATTTGTATTTCAACTGGCTTTCCTACCACAACCTTATATTCAGATCTAAACAGTGTAAGAATGGTAAAAGTTGAATTTTTATTATGGTTTTGGTTCAGCTTTTTTTCCAAAATATCTCAGTCAGATAGATACTCTGAAGATCACGTTCAACTTGGGCTTATTAGACGTAGCATTTTACAAGCTGTTATCCTATCAGTCAAATCCGTAACACAGAAATTATCAGAATTTAAGAAACCTTCAAAAAATGTGTGCAAATTTCATATTTCGGATCGTGTGCAATTGTGCGTTTTCCATATTTCATTATGAGAATACTAGAATTTCAAATTTTATCAGCTTCCATGGCGCGCCACTGGCTGATTACTTTGAAACTGTAGACCGTAAGACTAGACACCCAGGCAGAAGGAATCGATAACGTTGAAATGAAACTGGAAAGGACACGATTAGGGTGAGGCTTTTGTCCTGATAGGCCCTCGACCTAGATTATGAGCTAGACTGTAATTTCAGCATCGGGTATAAAGTTTTGTTATCAAGATAAATGTTTTTGCATCTGAGTGATATCGATTTTTTGCCAATGCGTATTTGAGAGAAAACATGAGATTTTAATCAACACTTGGGTTGATAACAAACAAATTATTTTATAAGAAATAATAGCTTACAAGAAACACATTACATAATATACCTATGCACATTTATATCAGAACTATGTACAGTGTGCACGAGTTATAAATGTATGCCTAATAACAACCAGTTCACGAGATAATTCAAATTTTTAAAGAACAAAATCTTAAGGGGAATTATCTAGTAATGTTACAATTGCACTAATCAGCGTTTAATATTTTTTGTTATCTTACAAGTTGGGGATTATTTTCAGGCTTGTATATGTAATATGGAAGTACGTCCCTGTTTTCTGTGAAATATTATTGACTTTGATAATCAAACAAGTGATTTCCAATAAAACTTATTGCGTAAATGATGAATCATAATAATATTTTAAGTAGGAAAAACACACCATTTGAATATTTAGCAAAAAATTGCTCTATAATTAAATCTGCAAATCTGCATCACGTTTGCAGACCTTCAACGTGCTGGGTTCTTTGAGATTTTTTTTTTTCGGAAAAATGTATAACAATACACAGGGCGTTCCGACTGAAGTAGCATATACTTCGTAAAATAAAAACCAACGCACGTCACGAATGATGCTATTAAATGAGTGCAGTGATACCACCATTCATTTACATTAAAATAAAAACTATAATGGATTGTTTTATTGAATTTTAAATTTCGCGTTTGATATTCGTTGTTACGCCGAATTTGCCGTGTTGTATTACTTGACATTTGCTGACAGTTTGACATTATCTGAACCTTACATTGGCTTTAACCCATTAACGCCCAAACGGACACAATTTTTCGTCCTTTTTGGAGCGTCAATCTCTAAGGGAAATTAATGAATTCACTCAATAAAAACCACTTATCCTAATGTTTTCGGATGTGATCTTTCGATTTCCGGGATCTTCATCTTCAGATCTTCAGAATTGTGATGAAATGCTCTAGAAAAAAAATATGTCTGACTTTATGGAGAAAAGTACTGAAAACTTGGGGATTTATATATATATATATATATTTTTAATAAAATATATATTATATATATATATATATTTAGTCCAAAAAGTACTCTAACCTACTCCGGATTGTGGAGGGAGGTGGAGGCATTAGTTGGAGTTGATGATACGATTTTTTTTGCAGACCTCAACTGACTCTAATCTTTTCAAAATGGCGGACATTGCATAAAATCTCATGAAATATGAATTTTTCTCTAGTATTAACGAGAAAATAATGTTATTGTGAGTTTTTCTTGATCCACAGTCATTTTCCTCAATCAAAACAATACTACAGAATATATTTGACTAAATTTTCAATTTTCAATGATGGCGGATTCAAAATGGTGGCCGGATTTCTCAAGAAATGGCGCGTTTTTCATTATAAAAAGTAAATAGGAGTTTGTAATTATACTCTTCATATGTCATTTCATGTTTTAGTAATATTCTGAGTTATTCCTGGTGAAAAAAGTCTGAAATTCAAGATGGCGGATTCAATATGGCAGACATCATTATTGAAAATTCAAAATTTAAAAACAGAAAAATTACAGTCATATTTTACGTAGAATTCTGATGGAAAATGTCCTCTCAATCTTTTTCATAAAAATGCATTCTATTTGAGTAAAAAATTATTTGTCATTCTAACCTCAAAACGAGGTATCAACAAAACAAACAATCGTATATGCACCACGAGAAACAAGTAGGCTGTGTACTTCCGGCGAGTAGTTTGCGCCCGAGCATCCCTAAGTACATAATATATAATTCTCATGATTTGAGAACTTGAGAAAACTTGACTATTTCTACGGTTAATTCAATTTTACAAAAAGCAAGAAAACAATTCATTGTTCTAATGAATTGAAAATCATCTAGAAAGCGTAATCCCACCAATAGGGTTACAGATACTGTGGCATTGAGTATAAGTGCTATTTTTAACATACCTATCTCATAGTTGGATTATCAAAAAATGTAATAACATATTTTTCCCATATGATCTCAACTTTCGTGGACACACTGTATAGCTCATAAAGAAGGTAAACTACTTCTACCATTGTTTCTTATTCCCTATGCAAATGTTCCATATATTTATTTATACAGCGTCTGACAACTTTCTTGGCAACATTTTTTTGGAATTAAAAAAAAAGTAGTACGTCCCTGCTTCTCTCACATTCATGATACAATGTAGTGGGTAATAAAATCATTCAACATTATGCAACTCCTCATTCCACGTGTAGACAAATATAGTCCGGACAGTGCATCCTGGCATTTATTGCTTCAGAAACTATTATGAACGAATACCAATAAAGTTTTCATTTTTCGTATCAATCTTATTAATTTCACAGTTACCGAGATTGCTTTGGCTGTCTATTTCAGACGTTTCTTTGGTTTTCAAACAACCCTAACGTTTTTTGAAATAAATTTACGCCTAAATTGAAAAATAATAATGTTTCTGATATGATTCGTATTTTTTTGGAAACACCGTATTAAAAAATGTTATTTATGTCATAAAAAAGCCACCAGAGCCAATACTGGACCTTTTTGTCTACCTACGAGCCTATTATTATATTATCTCGTTGTAAACTCCTTTGACCCACCTCAATGTCTAGGTGAAGGCGAAATTATAAGGTTGTTATTCAATCACTACTCACAACACAACACAAACCCACTCTGTAAACATCAGACGCCTTCTTTCCACAACGCGAAACAAAACACGATCATTAACTTAGATCGTTACATCTCATTAGTGATGTGCCACGTGAATTAAAATACTAATGACCCGAGTGTTGGAAACTGCAAAGTATGCACCGATGTAACGAGAATACACTGGGATGTCTACTGTCTACCCATTCCAATAACCTGACGGCAACACCGATCCCATACTGTGGCGCGGAAGTGAGGTTCGAAGTAAAAATAGAAAAACTACGTCCTTGGAAGCAAGCGCCAACTGCTACGAGTGCCATTCAAACGGAATGCTATAGTGTTTTGATGGCTAGTGGTGCCGTCCATATACTATTACCATTATCAGTATTATTATTCATTATCACTATCACTGAGTGGCTCTTATAAGACTTCTACCACTGGCGGCTCGCTGGGGCAAGCAGTGGGGACACTGTCCCACCTAAAACATAAATAAAAACAAACATATCCTAATTTTGATGTGCAATTTTTTCAATGAACTTTTCACTTTTAATGGATTCTTTCAAATGAGAAAACATTAGTAAACACTTATATGTTACAAATATAAATTTTGCTTGCTTCTGGTGTTCCACAAGGTTCAATATTGGGATCATTGCTATTTGTCTTACATATTTCTGACCTCTGTACTGTTTTAAAAATATACCAGGTCAATTTTCGTACAAACGACATTCAAACATCACAGTCTATAGGTTTATAGACTAGGATATTTGATTGTGATCGAAAGTACGATAAATTTGAGTATCGTTTGCATGGAAATCGGCCTGGTATATTTGTAAAACACTGCATATACAGAGGTTATAAAAATTGTATATAATATAAACAGCAATGATCTCAATTCTGAGCCTTGTGGAATACCAGAAACAATCAAATTTGTATTTGTAATAGATATGTTATTACCTTCTGATTGGAATTGTAAAATAGAAGCCATTATATTCAATGCTACATTGTGTAAGAGAATCCATATTTTCTCGATGCAGTGTTTATAATATACGTTTTCTTGAGAGAAAGCAATTGTTACCAATATTTTGTTTATTAACCAGATATCAGTGAAGTAACATACGTCTTGCTTTGACTATTAAAATCGCATAAAAATATTTTGAACAATTAATCAAAACACTGTAGGTTTAATCTCAATTACAGTTAATATAAATGCTATCAGAGCTTCTAAATACTGTAATACGTCCCTGCATCATGTACTGGTAAATTTCAATAGCATGTTATAAAAATAAACAAACAAAAGTATCCAAGTTATGCAGCATACCACCATTTCACCACTCATGTTGCCTATACGACGCAGATGTGTTTGTATGAATTCATCACAACACAACCTTCTACAAAGCGATTCGAAACATTTGTTTATGTTGTCTACCCACAAACGAGACTATGTAACGGTTGCTGTAATATTTAATTTTATTTCCTATATTAAAGCGTGAAATCATGACCCGGCTTACAGTCTCGGCAATGGAAAATAAGAGTAATGACGTAATGACTAATGACAATCACTGATCGATGGTAATACAGAATCAAGAGCACTGACCTTTTGGTAAACAGTAAGCAGATAAAACCAACTCATGAGTTTTGTAATATACCGTTGACATCAAGGTTGCCATCTTCACATTGGTACAAGTACCATGACCCATGGACACTCACAGTACATGTTTTTATTTTTATTGTGTCAGCCAATCATTTTCTAATCCTTGTTGAGCAATTATAGTTTATATTAGGTATCAAATATCACATTTACTTTGGTTGTGGACTTTTGTCTCAACCCTCATATACATAAGTTCTATCATCCTCTTCTTTACGCACTAGTTCGTAAACATATTTTTGCGCATCAGTGCGAAAAAAATATAATTTTAGAGACTGTGAAGCATTCGCGAGGTTCATACTTCAAGAGCGGTTTTAGGAAACAAAGATTTTGAAGCAAATGCATTAAAAATTCGATCCAAATTGGTTCCCAGAAGTATTTGTTCCACTCGTTAAACAATTTGGCGCAATACGCCGATATTGTGTATTTCATCGAGCTGTTTTCGTAGCTTACAGACGCCAGGATAGAGTTCACAGAATCCCGACTTATTTACGTCATTTGGCCTCATAAAAAAAATAGGAATTTCTTAGTCAGTCTGCCGCCAAGCGTCTTGTCTCGCGATTCGTTCTGAGCTTTCGGCTCTACAACTTCGTAAGTGAACTTCGTAAAAAAAAAAACAACACCCTCAGCAAAGGAAGAGTACATAGGTAAATATACATTTTATTTAAACCATTGCTCTTGATTCGTTTACCATATAAACTATGTGAATGATTATACAGGGTCTTATAACGAAATTAGAAAGAAATTTGCTATGCTATGCGCAAATCATTTAAGTAGCTTATAAAATAGGATCAAGGATTGAACTAAACCATTCAAAGCAGGTCCGTACTTCGACTTCATATTATCCATAATTAAATCACTTTTATTTACGTTTTAATGCTATAAAATGCTAGCTGTGAAATAATTTGAAATACCTTATTTTTTTTACAGGAAATGCTAAAATATCCAGAGCCTGTCGTGGAGTTAATAATTGATGACTGCGACAAGAGCTACAATCCAGGCGACACTGTCAGAGGACGGGTAAAGTGCAAGTTTGGCGGAACAGCAAACATCCAAGGTAAATACTGTGGTGTTACATTCACGATAATGCCATCTAGTGTATTTTGAAGGGATCAGACATATTTCGGAGGTTCGACAAAGTCAGCAACTCTAATGTCCTTCCTAAAATAGCCATATAACATACGAGGGCTGTTCTGTTGTTAACAGTTTGCGAAAACGATAATACGATTGATAATAATAGTCCATTATTAACATTGAAGCAGTAGTTTTGTTAATTCAAATAAGGTGTAAGGAATATCGGATCCTGGACACCTTTAAATGATAGACAGCTGACCTTTCGAAAACGACATTTGCTACCTGTTTCAACTGCGATACAAGGAAGTGAAAGAACAAATATGGAGACATCCAAAAAAAACGTCATCAACTCTGGCTATGAACAAAGGAAATAGCGGTGTCTAAGTTTTCGGTTGTCAAACTTTTGACAAGTGACTGTCACAATTTGTAAAATAAACAAGGCTGTCATTGAAGTGACAGTCTTGACAAGTAAATAAGGTTATAAATCATTAAGATGAATAGTTTTTTCTCGGCCAACTTTGATACTTTTTTTTTGAGTCTCTACATACACGGTGTTCCATCTAAGGCGGTTTGTTCCATAACTTTGTTATTGTAAATTTAAGACAAAAAACATGGGTTTTTTCGCCTTAGGTGGAACACCTGTATATATCCATGTAAATATGTGATTTCATGAAGTTTTCTGCTACTTTTTTAGGAGTGTGGGTAGAAATAGTGGGGGAAGAAACTATAGGACTCTCAAAACAAGTACTGGACATATATGACAAAAATGACGTACCCGGGAGTCGAACGTTTTTGACATCGAAATGTTTGGTAATGGGTAAGTTGACTATTTCGTGGATACCCAGATAATGTTTCGGGCGTTAAGTGGAAACCCCATTCACCCAACCAACAAAATTCGTTTCTAGATGTACATCAGCCCATGTCACACACGTTTGGGTACGGATTAAAACTGCCGAAGAACATCCCATCCACCTTCTCCAACAGAAACGGATCCGTCAGAATCTTCGTGAAGGCCATCATCCGTGTCGACGACAGCAACAATGATGATGTGCAAAAAGTGAAAATTTATGAACGGGAAGGAGAAATCAAAGTGGTGTCGCCAATAGATTTCAGATCGCTCTCAGGGCTCGATGTTTACAAGGTATTAAATGTTACCAAATAGTCCTTTTGGATCTTCGAACCAACTGGTTAAGATACGTGTCAAAATAGTTGTCACATAACACATAACCACATAATCAGTGGTAGAGTGGGAATCTATTTTATTTAGGGATAATAATAAGTACATATGCATAAATTACAGTGAAAAAAACATTACCCAATGTTGTACAAAATATGACTCCCTCTCACAAATAAATAGAATGCGATGTCTCGAGAATTGAAGGCCTCAAGTACCCGTATTGCCTCATTCATTCCGCTAGTACCCGTACTGTTACGGTACTTGAGGTTTCATCTAAGACATGAAACATTTCTTCAATTATTTCTGATCATCATCACATTCCACCTTGTTTTTTGAAGAAACCAGTCACAGAAACGGTAAGAAAGACGTTCCCTGTTCTGTGGTGCATCTCCAGAGGACAAATAGATATGGACGTGAGGTTTTCGAAAAGGGCCTTCGTACTTGGTGAAGTTGCGGAGGTGGAAGTGTTCATAGCCAACATGTCAGCCAAGCCGATTGACCGCATCGTGTTCATTTTGGAGCAGGTAATTTTTGTAATGATTGTAAATGTTGTGTCAGTTTGAAAACCTGTCGTGAATGAAAACAATGAAAATTGTGCCGCATTGCAGAATTTGTTAAATATGTCGATTATAATCCCTAGACTGTTAACAAAAAGATAATTAATTAAAAATTGTGCAAAGCAGAAATTCATGTTACGTTTGACTTTAATTCCAATTTCAACGACAGCGAATCGAATGACATAATCACTGGTGTATTTGATAATTTATTCTTTAACTTTTTTATTGACTAGCAAGACCTTAACAGTCTATTAAACCGTAACATTTTGCTTTTGAGTTTCAACTGAAGAAGCAAGATGTGATGGTAAAGGAAATGTAACATCCAAAGAATAATTTCCCCAAGTAGTTATAGTTTTCATTACATCTCTAATGTATCATAAAATAGAAACTTATCATAATCGAATGTTCCTTGATACATCTTCCTGGTAAATTGGGGATCCAGACAATCCATGGACTGTAGATCTCTGTGATTGTAATAATCTGGACTCATTAACGAAGCAGTGTTCAATGCTGTTGTATGTTGTATGATCCTAAGCAAAGTGGTTTAACCAATGCCTGTTCTGAGCAGCACATTGCCCATCTATATTAATAGTGCAGATCGCCAGTGTATTCATATCGCTCGTATCGTATTCTGGAAGTGTTATTATTTCTTTACTTGTTCCAGATTATTACATCGAGATACGATATTGCGAACGTCCTCCATCGCGAGGCTGTGATCTCTGAGACCTGGGATGGCTTGGCAGCGTATAGAAGACGAACTTATAATATTGTGGTGAAGATCCCAGTATCTCTTAATATACCCAATTTCGCCTTATGCAAACTCTTTAAAGACGACTATCAGATAAAGGTACATTTACATAATATGTAACAGAGTAACAGTGAACTGAGATTATAATAAAATTATAAAAAAATTGTAATGTTCAGATTAGTGATATTGAAGATATAACTGAAGTTAAATATACCAAAAACATAGATTGTACTTTTTTAACCTGAAATTTGTTCAGTTCTGTGACCATTTTCGTCATGTGTGTATATTGAATGTTCCCATTTGCTTTAGGGAATTTCTTTTGGATGAGAATACTAGTATTTGATGGTAAAACTGATACTTTAAAGAGCATAAAAATACGCAGTACTTACTATTACTCATTACATGATCCCAAAAATGTTCTGTAAGAGTTTTCATTATATGTTGTTAGATCTTTCTCAGCAAGACGCACGTTTTCACTGAAAATATGAACATGCCAGCTACTTGATTTAGGCAATATTTATTGACATGAGACTGTTTCAGATAATCGCAGTTTTACCCAAATCATCAAACATGAAGTTATCCACACCAGTTGTCTTGGGACACATTTCAGATAGAACAGAGACCGAGTTGGTTACAGCGGAGCCCAAACCTCAACGTCTAGGTAATTTTTTGTTGCTATAAAGGGATCAGAAATGATGAGCAGAATGATCAGAATAGTATCTATTCAAATAAAAATATTTAAATTCTAGTCCAACTAAGTCATTTTCTTCTGTTGCAGGTGAAACCACGATGTACCCTCCCAGTCTGCCTCCACCCACTACATTACTTCCTAAAAAACCTTCCATTTATTCCTCACTCAGACCAGCAGGCTTCGTGGTTCCCAAACCTCTTTATCCCGATCAAAAGATGCCTCCTCCATATCCATCTCTCGATTTAGAGCTACCGACGCCTCCTCAGGATCCCATTCGACGCGCTCCTAAGATTGGAGCTCTCGTTCCGATGCCCGCTTCTATGCCGAGCTTTTCACAGCCCCCGTATCCAAGCCAAGAAAAAGAATCTCAGTATCTAAGATCCAACCGCAGATACTCCCAAGGTGTCCCGTTTGGAACAGAAAGTTATCGACCTCCTTCCGAACCTCAGCCCACCTCCACAGCTCCATATGTTGCAATGCCACTTCCTCCTCCCAACCATCAGCCTAGCTCCACAGCTCCGTATCCTCCAATGCCACTTCCCCCTTCGGATTTGTATCCGCCGGAGAGGCCCATTAGCTACACCGCGATGCCGATGCCTTGTCTTGCACTGTATCCTACGGAAAAGCGCCCGACAGGTTGGGATCACGTTAGGACGGCCATACCTTACGTGGCAGCTAGGCATAGTATACCTTTTCGATCCGGTATAGTCCCGTATCCTCCTGAAAATGGTCAGTCCACAGAATGGACGCCTTTCGCTGCGACCGCCTCCAATCTTCTATATCCGCCGGAAGAACCTCCTCCGAAGCCTCATTTTACATCAGTATCAATAACTTCCCCTTGTTTCTACGCACGAACCGAAGTCATACGACAAGGTACAGGCTTCGAGACGGCAGTCTGGAGTGCGCTCACCTCCTTCATCTTCAATTGAGTATTATCCGTCTGCTCCTAAGGAGGAAGAGTCTGCAAGTCAATCGATCGGCTTTGAGAACGACGTACGGTTGCCTCGTCATTCGCGTACCGAGGAAAGCAGCCAGTAAATGGTTGTTGCAGTGTTAGACTGATGGCTGTGATGTTTTTGGGCTGCTAAGGAAACCGATCATCGGCTGAGATAATTTGTGAACATGCCTAGGCAAACCAAATTTTGGGAAATCTAGGCTATTCAAACAAGAAGATAGGTTTGAGAAACTAATTTTGAATAGGTCAGATGAATCTGCTTATAAAAAAGACAAACCTAGAAAGAATATATACAAGTATAATAAATCAGATGGCATTTTTATGATTGTAATTTAGTATTTGTTATTACGTATTAAGTGTAACCATAAAATTGTAAACACCTTAATATTTATATACTATGTTGTTACATAATATATTTTACTTTTTTTGTAATCAAAAACCAAGTTAAAAAAACAATTCCACTGTGTTTAATCATCGATCAGACTTAAAAAATTGATCAGTACCTAGCAAGTTAACGTTTAACTCATCTCAAATAGTGTGGGTTAAAATAATAACCTGAAAAAGATGGTTCTCGTTTATTTTTAATTATGTACATAGGCAAGTTATGGTGGGTTCATGCAGAAATTTTTAGTAATAAAAATAAGAATAGTAATATCATAATTAAACCTTCTTTTAGAATAATTCATATAAACATAATTTTTAGTAATATTTTAAAATAAGGATGAACTGGTCTTGGTTTTTTTTATTTATTACTATTCTTTTCTTATTACTAAATTTTAGATCATTACTCGTAACTAAACATGGTAAAACCAGGTTTTCTCAAGGTGCTGTACAGGGTGTCCCCGGTTTGACTATTTAATTGACTTACCTATAGATGAAATGGGCAAAAAATTTAATTTTTCGACAAAAAGTCATTCTTCATAAAATGTTTTGCTTGTCTTGAAACGTCCAGAAAGTTTGTTGTTTGTTCAATTTAACATACAGGGTGTTCAAAAATAGCAAAAATTAAATAATAATGAAGAGTAAAGTACCTTAAATATTAACGCTATGTAAAAAAGTTATTAAGAAAAATTGTTTGCAATTAAATTTAATACTAAAATATGAAGGCATGGGCTACTAGTCAATATTAAGTATTTTGAAGATTCCGCATTTTTTATCATTGTTATACGTTTGAAGTATAGCCATTTTCCTTTAAAAAAATTTTGTTTACTAAAGGCGCAGACATAATAAAAAATCATAAACCCCAAAAATATTATTTAAAGTTTATTTTGATTTTTATGACAACTTCATTTAATTTTGCTATTTTTGAACACCCTGTGTGTTAAATTGAACAAACAACAAACTTTCTGGACGTTTCAAGACAAGCAAATATTTTTATGAAGAATTACTTTTTGTCGAAAAATTAAATTTTTTGTCTCAAGTTTCACGTATAGGTAACTCAATCCGCGGTCACCCTGTATGTCCAATTCCGACAAATAAAAGTACTCTGTGATATCGCCAATATGTATCTAATTAAAGGGCCAGGAAAAGATAAATCAACACGTTTCAGTCTTCAAACTTTACATCGTTGTGCATTCAATTGTGGAATTCATTAAAAAAACTCTTATTGAATATTATCGACAACAAGGCTATTCTTCGTGTTACTTGACAAATTCTTACTTTTAAATAAACCATATTAAAGCCCGTATCATATACTTTACTTTTTGTATGGGGATACATAATCCACACATAATCTAGGTGTGTCAGATCTGGTGATCGGGCTGGCTACTCGATTGGTCCCTTTCTTCTTATCCAATTTGGGAAAATCTAAAGGGCTCGATATAGGGGGTGCATAATGGGAAGAGAGGATACTGATAGAACATTCGTAAATTTTTGGCAGACGAGACAGTTAAAAAACCATCAACAGCGATTCATTAAATGAGTCCTTTCAGGTTTAGGCAAAATATATGTAAGCAATTTTCGATTTTACTGTTGTCTAGCCCCCTTTACCTGTCGTGCCTAAATTTGTGGTGTTTTAATGTTTACGTTATCGAAAAACCTTCGATAATTGTATCGTGCGTAACTTTTCCAGAAAATTTACGTAGTTAATCAGTATCATCTTGAAAACAATTGGGAAACACAAAAACAACGATACCTAAGTAGGTAACCAAGAATCTATAGTGAGCTCTCTAGAATGCGTCAATATTTGGTAGATTCACCTCACAACAGTTGCATTTGTTATCTGTTTTAAATATAGTCATGTGCAAGGTTGGCGTCGACATGCTACACGCTGCCCTGTTGTAGAGTTATAACAAAAATCTGTAGTTTTTGCAATAGCCAATATATTTTTAAGAAAATAAACTTTTTACTTTTTTTTTAACATACAAAAACAAGTTTTCTTGCTTCAATAGCTCCACAAAAGATACCTTCTCTAACACTAGAATACCCAAAGATTGCGCTGAGAGCTAATGTCAAATAACACAGGCCTACAAAAAAAAAATTCTGCACCATAAACGTCATTATGATATTCCCAAGTATTTTTTCCTGCTGAACACGGATCCGCAGCCCGTTTAACGTGCACGTCAGCATTTTTTTTTAACTTCAAAAAACACTTCTGAAATCCACCAAAACCATTAAATACATAACTTAATCAATGAAATTACCCCAAAGTCCCATAATCACTTAACCTCGACCATTAATCCTTTAGCACCTTACCTCTATATCCCACTATATAAAAATATAAAAAAATTGAATTTTAGAAAAAAAATTAATTATAATCTAGTAAAATTAAATACCTTTCACCATGCGATGGGAAGTCTCATCTCCAAAACCTACAAGTGATAGATCTAGATAGATTTAAAATGTTTCGTGGGTTCAATTTTTAGAATGAGTGAATATGGCATACTGATATGTCACGAAATTTCTACAAATCTGTACAGCATGGGGTTTTTTAGGATATTAATTTGTTTATGGATTAAAGTACTAAAGGATGATGCGGCCACGTGATTACGGCTTTGAATTTCTTGTTAGTTATAATTTCGGATCGTGTTTCAGCAATCTATATAATGGTGTTTATGGAGAAAAAAATATTTGTGGGCCTGGACTAGTTACTTTATTTTGCGCTAATTTGGATTTACCCTTAATCTGTCAGGCAGTAAAACTCGTCTTGTCTAAAGTTCCATCTTATTTTAACTTTCTAGGTACTATGGAAAAATCGAAATAGTCCTAGGGTTTAAGAAATTGTAAGAGATTCCGTTGTTGATCATGAACTACTGATGATTGACACGCTAGAAGGAGTCCCAGCTTTTGCAAGAAAACCGTACGATATTTTCCTCACGATTCCTACGTCCGTTAAAATACCGAACTTCACTATGTGCAGGCTGATCAGCGCCACCTACCGGATAGAGGTAGATCATACAATTGTTCTTACTCCACGATTCGGCGAAAAATTTCAAGAATTTGCCCACGTACGATTTCTACACTATTAACTAGCAACTAATAGAATTGCTTGATTGAAAGATTGAAGAAAGATTGGCCCTTTATAATGTTCGATAAAGCTTAAAAAATTCATGTTTCAAAACCTTGAAGGAGACTAACTATAAATTTAAAGGAGAAATATTACAATACATGTAAGAAAGACTCGAGTTAACTTTGGAAAAATTAGAATCGCCAATAACTTTTCACACCTTGCGTTTCACTAACAACTTAATCGTGTTTTTCAGGTAATAGCGTCTCTGCGTAAACCAGGAGACCTGGTAATCTCCATACCGGTTGTCTTAGGACACGTTCCATATTGGATGGACGCCGGACTGAACATCTTGCAACAAAGACTTCCACTTCCAGGTAACTGATAATGCTTAAAGATAAATGAGTTTACGTAAATACTGAATGGTACTTTAAATATTCCTTAAAGTAATATTCAGGAGTTAATGTCAAAGGTCGCCCAAACCCTTCCAAACAATGTTTCTCTGTTGCAGGTGTGATCAATGTGCCTCCCCTGCCTACCCCCGCCAAGTACCGTTCTTCCAGCCGGACCCACCTTGTACTCTCCATTCAAACCAGGACCAATTGGATTTGCTGTCCAAAATCCATTTCCTTCAGGTCAAAAAGTACCTTCTCCAAACGCGCATAGTGAAATAAATCTCCCAGCATCTACTACTCATCAAATTCGCATCCCTACGTGTTCCAGTGACGCCGAACGGGTTTTCCCTTTTTCTACTTCGAACCACGAGTCTGAATCTCCGCCTCCAAGCTATGAATCCATATATAAGCAAACGGGCGGCGTCTATTCCCAAGATACTGCGCGTGGTATATCTTCCATTTCAACTTCTGTATCTACTTCTGGTGCATACCCGCCTATGCCACTTCCGCCTCCAGATTTATATCCTCCAGATATATATCAGCAGTCAGCCGGTTATTCGCCGATGCCACTTCCTCCTCCTGATCTGCCTCCTCCACCAAGATCATCTGGTCATGACGCTATGCCTGCATCAAACATTGCGCCGGATCCCATAGGAAGAATTTCGTCAGGACATGACGATGAACCTGGCGCATCCACCCCTCTGTTGCCCTCTGAGGAGCACGCTCCATCTGCTCCATCGCAGAGCGAATAGAGGCCAGGAATCGATTTTAATTCGGCAATCGTCAATATCTACTAATATCTACTAAAATATTTCTTTGCGACATACGAAGATAAAGTGACTAAGAAATTGATCTCTCACATGTAGGCTTGACTACGTTTTAGCTTTTTTATGGTTTAAAAATAGCTGGGAGTCTACGTTTTGTCTGGACAAGTAAAGCCAGACATTTTTGGAGCAAATGAAGGCCATTTGATCCGCAGTTTCTTTTCTGTTCTATTATATTTACAGTAAGTAACTACAATTCCACATTAGTTTTATTAAAAACGTTAATTTTTCACAAAAAAAACACGACTGTAAGCAATTAAACAATATATTTATATGACCTACATTAATGTTAAAACTTTTTTAAAAAATATATTTTTTGTATAGTTGGAATGCCCTTTGAAATATTTCTGGTAGCAAATTCAGTCCATACAAAGGTTATTTCAGAAGCACTAGTTGTAGTAGTATGTCTAAAAAAAGTAAATAAATTATGGTTTTATAAGGCATTTGTAATTTAAATAACACATTTTTTAACACATCAATAATTTGTAATTTTTTACATCGTCATTTACTGCATGTAAGGTAGAGGACATAATATGTGATAGTGTACATGAAGCCTAAAGACAAGGTTTCAACATTTGCCACAATTTTTGTCGCAAATCTTACAAATAAAGACTTTTATTGTATGACTCATTATTTTATTGAACATTTGGTTAGATACAAACCTCATAACAAAACATTATCCGCGTTATAACAGAACAAAATCGTCGTCTACGACGTCTTTGGACTTCGGTGGATTTAAGTCTTCCTCTGGCGTTGGCGCATTACGAACTGTGTTGGTACCAGATGGAGACAATGTTGGGTACAGAGTTCCCGCACTGCTAGTGCCCTGGGGGAATTCCGTGTAGGGGGGAGGCATTTCTCTGGGCGGGGCGGACGGAGCGGGCGCAAAGGGATCCGAATATGGAGGGTAGTGAGGCGGACCTAGACGTAAAATACAATTTGCCGTTCAAAGTTAGAAATTAGATTCCATCAATTCTATTTGTCAGTCAAAATTTAGTAAAACGAACGTATAGAAATGTAACCTTAATCCAAGGAGATCCTAACCTATTATAGTTGGACTAGAGGTAATAATAGTACAAGATCTGACCGCGTGATTTCTGTCCTCATTTTATTTTTTGTCCGAATGACTTTTGGCTGATATGATTTCGGCTGCTATATCATTGATTATGAGATTTTTATGACAGGTTTTGGGTACGTTATATACTGTTGTAGAATACTGTACATGTATTTATTAGGAACTTATAAATAATCAAACTTCGAACCTGGATACGACACCCCATGAGCAGAAGGATACGAATGTGTTTGATGTACATTTGTGGTAAAGTGGGCGGGATGTCCCACGTTTCCACTTAAAGCGGCTTGACCAAGATATATTGGAGCGGTCAGATCCAGGTTTGTATGAAATCCACTCACAGAAACCGTAGCCTAATGACAAAATGAAAGACTGTCAGTCAGAAGGAATATCGGTAAAAAAATAGTATACTGATTAATAAAATGATACCAAACAATACTTCTGATTACGCGAATAGTCCGACTACTTACGTCTATTTTGGCCGACAACCTAAACAGTCTAGACAAATTGAAATTAGGCACAATCACAGAAGAAGGCACCACCAAATGAAACGCGTAAACTCTTTCCCCGTTTGCCCCAACCCCAGTATCACTGAAGAGAGCAAGCACTTCACTCTCACATTTGGTCCTCTTAGCCGGATGAAGCACACCATATTCGATAACCTAAAAATAAAAATACTATAAGTATACGCATAAATTCACTAGCTTTTACACAAAGTAAAATCCTTCGTACTTTCATCATTTTGGCCTCAACTTTAGTGGTGTTTGCCGTCGACAAATTCGTCAATTCCAACCTGACTTTAACAGCCTCCCCTTGTACGAAAGCTTCCTTTTCCAGATACATCTTCACTGTTATCATACCCAGACTTGTAAAAAGCCATTTAACGTCCTTTTCGGCAGAATACGTTACTGGATCCTAAAAACGTTTTATCTGAAATAGACCCGATCCAAATCTTTTCCTCACCTACCATGTTAACTCCAGGAGTCTCATTAAAACTAATTGGCGCTATGACCCTCACTTCTTTGGTGTCCACATAATCTATGCCAAACGGTATGACTATGACACCCTTAACTGTGTACTTTATGGAACCCTTTGTTCCGTTAAAGCTTCCAGGTAGGTTCCTAGGCAAATGGAAGCTGAAAGAGTACTCATATCTACCAGGTGGGTATTTTCCTAAAAAGAGGATATTCATGATTGTTCTGTCACCTCTCAAGACCGTGTAGACAATGTAGACATTTTAACCCTTTCATTTTTGGAAGCGTTTTTACTCGTTTTCACCCTCTGAAGAGAATTTCAAAGTTTAAAATTGGTTTTGAGGACGTTGATAATAAGCATCATGTGTTGAGAAAGAGAAAGTAGGATACCCCACAAAGATTTTGAGTTGTACATAAATGCTTTGGTTGAGTCTCGATATTTTTACCCAAAAAATATTTTAGTTTGATATTTTACTGCGTCCCATTGCTATATGGGACGCAGTAAAACTACCTTCTTCAGTTACACTACCTTCTCCTGTTAAGGTATTAACGGCATCTAACACGTTGTTGTTTCCGGTATAACGGACAGTTCTGTAGTTCGGTTCCGAACCCTTTTCGAACGTCGTCTCCTCTTCCTGCCACTCTGTATGCTCTTTCCCTTGCAATTTTACCCTGACGCCTACAATAACAGTCTACAATTAGCTGGAATGTAAGACAATTTTGAATGAGAACACATTTACCTCGAATATTCATGGATTTGGTAAAGGAACAAATGACTTTTCCTGTGATGGTGTTTCCTGGGTAATATTGCCCGTGGAAATTTTCCAGATGGACCACACAAGTTGCCATTTTCTAACTGCTGAAAGGCATAAATGTGTGAGAAATAGGGTTGGCCGATCGTGCCATTCAGTCGTTTCACCCGACTGTCTGGCAGACTCTGGGGCTGGGGCAGACTAGCAGAAAGGGGGTTAAAAGGGCTTTAAAAAATACGCGCCTGTAGTTATGTATTGATGAGACATTTCCAACAAATAGAAGCTGTTATTTTACGATTCAACTGCAACTATTAAGGAGAGTCAGACCAAAGTTCAAGATGTGTCCGTTGAAACGTCCTTAAAAACTATTCTTAGTAAGCTAAGAGGGTAAGTTTTACATATATATATGGTCATAAAGTGTGAATTTACTGCTTTTGTTACTATATGTGTTTCTCTCGATATCCTAAAAAACTGACATTTTATAAATTCAGTCAAACCAGCATCGCCTTAATTACATTATACTTGACGGACCGTTACCAATTTGTATCCTTCGTTTATAGGAAATCAGAACCACAGAAGAGTCAAGCATGGTGTACTGCAGGGCTCAGGTTTGGGTCCTACGCTCTTTCTAATGTACATAAACGATTTACCGAATGTAGACCCGATGGCAAATTTTATTTTATATGCTGACGATAGTACAGTAGCCCACAGAAATAACGAAATTAATAGATTGCTAGCAGATATGCCAGGAACACAGTCTATCACTGATGATTGGTTCAAAGCTAATAAATTAACAGTAAACCAAGGGAAAGCAGAAGATATAATATTCACTTTAAAAAAAATTTGACACCGATAAGAGCGTGGAACTAACAAACTGTATTAAATTCCTCGGAGTATATATAGATAACAAATTGTCTTGGGAACATCATGTCAATTTCGTCTGTAAAAAAGCTTCCAAAAACCTGTTTTTATTAGGAAACTTGGCTACCCAAATCTCGCAGACATCTCTACTCACAGCTTACTATGGTTTAATCCGTTCAGTTTTATCATATGTTTTGTTTGTTTGGGGCCATTCACCACATTGCTCCTCTGTTTTTGCAATGCAGAGAAAAGAATAATGCTGTTAGAATTATTGTCAACTTAGGTTATAGAGATGACTGCAAAGAAATTTCCAAGAAACTAAAAATACTGACCTTACCCTCCCTATACACACTTCAGTGTTTGCTACACTATATAAGCCTCGGAATCTAATTGATGAACATCTGACCCAAAACAGAAATAATATTGATGTAGACGCCTAACAAAAACCAGAAATGGATCAAATTATTATTCGGTAAAAACCTTTTAATGCATTACCCAGTGAGATCAGAAACTTAAATTTTGACCAGTACAAACAATTTTTTAAAAAAATTCTAACAGAAAATCCTCTATACGAAATTAATGATTTCTTTCTTTTGGATTTTAGTAGGTACCCTATGATAAGTCTAAAACTTTCATTCTGACTAGTAGTGCTATTCGTTTTTGTATATATTTTTATTTTGTGTTATTTGTATTTTATTTTTATTTTTATTTATAAAATTGTACGACTTGACCTGTGTAAACACTGTATAACACCAAATAATTATGTATTTGTTTATTTATATATAATATTAGTTAGTTTATTACACGTATTATATTATGATGCGTACGCCTATGTCCTGTCATGGGCGTAGCCAGGGGGAGCGGATGGGGGGCATGCCCCCCCCCCCCCCCAAATGGTCAAGTAAAAACCAAAATAGTCGGGGGATTGCGCTTGCCGTTGCCTCCAATTACCTTTTTTTTGCTTTTTTTGCTTTTTTTGTTGCCCCAAAAAAAATACTAGTACTCCCCTGTGTCCTGTGGCACATTTTGGCCATATATAGTCATAATTAATTCTTACAAGGTATTACAATGCTGTAAAAATTACAAAGTGAGACATTTTGTATATTTCGTTTCGGTTTAATGAAATTTTCCTCTTGCTTGGAGAATTTCTGAGATAAAAAACAATTAAACAAATTTAAATTAAAAATCAGAATAGGGACACGAGTGCACTGCATAATTTTATTAATATACATGACTCGCGCGTTGTATTTTCCGTGTTACCAACGATTTAGATTTATTAATCTGTCCACAATACAGATGTGAAAGTAAAATTGTACCTTCTGCAATTCTAGATATTATGTTCTCTATCCGGTTACGGTATACCACAAAAATATATCTTAAGGTTTACATACATACATTGTAATGTACCTACAAATGTAATGTACAATTACTCGATGATACACTATTCTGTAAAAACACCTCAATCTAAACTCTAAACTAACCTACAAGTAACTGCAAACAACTCTACATCACGAAACAGGAAACAAACAAAGTTAGTTAAAAAAAAAACATCAAAATACATCCTGTAAACAGTCACCACCTTTTGTAAAAATTATTAACTATTACTTTGAGGTCACTGAGGTCACACAAATTTCATACAAATTGTTAAAGTAGATAACGTTGGCGATAAACCGTCATATTTGTTTAAACACGCTAGTCATCAAGAGATGGCAGAACGTACTTCGATTCTACACTAGGTAAATAAAAAAAATAATTACATAACTAGTAATTTATGGCGGGTTCATGCAAATTTTTAGTATAAGAATAAATATATTAATTTTATTAAATTATTATTTAATTATGCTTTTCCACTTGCAAATCTACCTTCTTCAAACATCAGTGTGAAACATTTGACCGTAGTGATGTCGGGCCCAATACATATATTATGTAATCCAATCCACATCATATGTCAACTATCAAGCATACTGAACAACGAAATACCGTCCTTCTATTCCAAACTTAACCTTTGTGGAACTCCACTTATGGTGGGTTCATGCAGAATTTTTTAGTAATAAGAATAAGAATAGTAATAAGCATAAAAGTTAAACCTTTGTTTTATAATGACCCAGTTCATGCAGTAAACATAATTTTTAGTAATAATTTTAAAAATAAGGATTTGCTGCATGAACTGGGTCATTATAAAACGAAGGTTTAACTTTTATGCTTATTACTATTCTTATTCTTATTACTAAAAATTTCTGCATGAACCCACCATTACTCCACTACCACTATTAGTGGCGTCTGTGAGTCGGACGAACATTGATCTCGATTTACCGGGATCGAGAGTACCTCCCTCCCCCGTTTTCGAGGATGCTGAACACGATGCCGGTGTCATAATGTCTCTTTGGGAATCACCCCGAGAGGGGTGATTTTTTATTTCTTTAACCCAGCGACAAAACGTCTGTCCCTCCGTTTTCGAGGATGATGAACATGGTGGTGGTGTTCAATATCCCTTGCAACCCTCCACCAACCCCTCCACCAGCCAGAACCCACCCCCGAAAGGGATGATTTATTTATTGATTTATGGATTGAAGGGATTGAAAGGATTTGAAAAAAAATCATCCACCACCATCGTGTGCAGCATCCTAGAAAGCGGGGGGAAAGGCATTTTGTCGCTGATATAAAAAAAAAAAAAAAAATCACCCCCTTGGGAGGTGAGTTTTGATCGGTGGAGGGGTTGATGAGGGTAGGAAGTCATCTTCAACACCACTACCGTGCTGAGAATCCTCGAAAATGGGGGAAAGGACGTTTTTTTATAATGTAGGGGGGTGGTTTTTGGCCGTTTTGGGGGGGTTGCGCAATCCCAAAGAGACATTCTGACACCGGCATCGAGTTCAGCATCCTCGAAAACGGGAGGGGGAGGTACTCCCGATCCGGGCAAATCGAGATCATTTTTTTAGATTTTTCCGACTCCCAGACACTAATACTATGGATATAATTATCAGCTATTACAATTTTCTTTCTCGTAATTAAGAATATAAAATACTATACACTATACTATTATTTATGTAAACCATATACGAACCAAATTCTATTCTCCAAATGTGAGGAGAGGTTCATTAAGTGAGTGAACTGCCCCCAATCAAATCATTTGCCTCCGCGGTACTGGGGCTTGATTCTCAATGAAACAGGGAGGGTACAAAATCGCCAACAAATACGAATCGTACCACTATGTCATCACTGACCCGCCCGCCGAGTGGGACGTACCTGTTAGGTGTAGCAATTATATCTGTCTTATTTCTATCCTTCACTTACATAGGTCTTACTTCCTTTTCCTTTTCTTCGCTGGCTATAAATTAAAGAATGCATACGGCATACTGTTGCCTACGCGCTGTGAGCAGAAGTGAGAAATCAAAAATTTGTTGGGGAACTACCAATACAGAGGCCAACTCGATGAGATGAATTCAAAATACAATCAATGTTCCACCGGCAAAAATATTAAATTAGTTTTTATCATCAACAGAAATTCCTAAAACGGGTTGCTGTAAATACATACCTGTTATAATAGACCTTAACCTAAGAGATCTGAACAACCTCTCAGCGAAGTCCCAATTACACAGCGCAAAATCTATAAAAACAAGGTGGCAAACTAAGGCACGACGATGGAACGTTACGATGAGCGGTGTAATTCAGGCGTCGCCTTTTGTGCTCATTTTTTTTGCGCTCCGTCAACATTCTTTTGCGCGTGTAACTAGGGTAAACTGACGCGTTGTCTAAATACGAAACGCAGTAACAACTGTGCATAAGATATTCTGGTTATTTTCTCTTTTACGCATATAATAAATATAGTTTTGTATTGTTTGTACAATCTAGTTAACATTACTTAACATTTATGAGTGCTGTGTTTGCAATGAAGTCTTAACTAAATAAGTTATACTACGTGAAAATTAAAATAAAAAAGAAAATAAACTTACCACCACAAAGTTGTCATTTGTTCGTGGAGAAAACCAGCAAGATAGGAAGGACAGGGAATGAAAGGAATCTGTTACTTACTGTAACTATATCTATTAAACTATCTGTTAAATTACTGTAACTATAACTATACCAAAATGCACTTCTACTATTTGCCAATGTCACTATAAATATATTGAATCTTTCTATGGGAATATGTTTATATGAATTGAACCTATTTAGAATATTTTTCTATGAATGTACGTTTTTCTAACTAAAAAATTGGATGTATATGGAATACTATTAGAGACATCTACGAGGCAGTAGAGAAAACAATGAACAATAATTATTAAGAGAACACAGAGGCGAAAACAATGAGTAAAATAAATGTGATAAAATTGCATTTGGTTAATTGGAATTATGCTTGTCGCCCCACTTGCCCCCGCTTGCTGCGGCAATTAATGGATTTGTTTTGATGGTTTTTATATCCCTATAAAGTTGAAGGTTTACTATAACCACTTGCACAAAATACCTCGATAAATATTCTTTTATAGCGCTACAAAAAAATGTCCTTAAATTTGATCCTTGTGGGACTCCAATGTCCGTTAAATTTATATTTAAGAAAACTTCTGTTCTTTAACAAAAAAAAATACTGCAAAAAAGTAATAATCCAAAATTTTTAAAATTGGTTTATTTTTTACTTATATAATATTTACATGCTTATAATTAGGAATAAATATATTATTATCTATGTACATATGTATATACGAGTACTATGAGCTATGTGCGCCATGAATTGAGATGGCAAGTCTGAAGTTTATCGGGGTACCAAAACACAGGCCAGCTTGATTTTGAGTTTTCTTCGGTGGCCAGTTCCAGGAAATCCCAAATCCCGGGGATCTTAAATGGTGTGACCTGGAAAAGACAGATACAATATAAATAAAATTCATCGTTAATAATTATACAATTTTGTTAGTCTCAATATTTTGTGAAAGGAAATATAGAAGTCGCAATACATTTTGAAGTAATATACGGAAATGTTCAAATAGAGTTCAACAAAGTATCAAAGTATCCAGTACTTTGTCAAAAACAGTAACAAGAGGCACACATAAGAAGTTAAATTCATCTCCATCCTGCTCATTTCAAAGCTCCATGTTCATTTCAAATAAATTTCATTCAAATTGCTCTTTAATCAATTTCTAAATGATGAATGTGATTAATAATTCCTAAATATGAAGTTTTACAAAAGTCCTAAATTGTGAGATTTCATGTCCAACGGTTTGCAAGTTATCGAAGAAAGAGCATCTTCAGGGTTATTGCTATCTAATTTTGATTTTAGTTTATTTAGGGGGATTATTCGACTCGACTTGATTCGAGTTGAGGGCTGTATGTAATATCAAAAAAACTTCAAATGAAAATTCATAAAACAACTGCCTCAGCAGATCTTGGACAAGGCTTGCAATTTTTTATTTTTTTTCAGAATCACCAAGTGAAGATAAAAACTTTTTATTCTCGTATTTTCTGTCAAAAACGAAATGCTGGGGTGAAATAACAATTCAAATTACGATAACTTTTACAGATCTCGAGATTTTGAAAAAACTCAAGAATAAAAATACTGAATTTACTTGGTGACTATGAAAAAATGTTTCGAAATTTTTTGCGACCCGTTTGGAAGATAATCTGATGAGGTGGACGTTTTTTAATTTTTTTTTTCGCAAGTTTCATATTTGCAAGTTCTTTTTTTTCTATTACAGTCCTATTACTAAAATACGATGTGGGTCTTATGCTTTGTTACGAAAATACGCGAATCTCAAACTCAGTCAGCCACAAAAACTCTCGAATAAAAATCATTTCTTTTTTGTGTCAACATTGACACAAAAAAGAAATGATTTGTATTATGCTTTTCGAGTTCCTGTACACGCAATTAACCCGATTTACTCGGGTCAATCAGTAGAAAACTCACATATTGCAGAAGATAAAAAAAAACGTTCTGCAAAACGTTAAGTAACGAGCTAAGTAGGCGATTGCATGGAACAAAGGAGCAACGACGCGAGTATCTCTTCTGCGATTATAGGAAGAGAGTACCCGAAATCTGACCCAGTTGCGCAAGGCCTCGAAAACAAAAACGACAGAATAACAGATGATTGCGGGTACCGGCACAGCTGTCACTTTCGAACACGCGAAGAACGGCCTTGCAGGGTTTTTGTGGGCACTATCAGAGCGTGCCGCGGAAGTCAGCGCCAGCGCCGACCCAGATTTTACGGACGAATTGACTCGTCTGGACCGGGCAAAATCATTGTTGCCGGATGTGTCAATATTCCAACATCTCTCGAATATCCACCTGATTGACGAAATTCGCTACGACAAGCTAAAAGTTAATAACTAATACTGTGTCGTCCTTGATAATCAGAAGGCAAGCAAAGACAATGTCAGTGACCTTTTTCGACAATATCAATCAAAAACAAGACGAAAAAAACTTGAAATGATGCAAAGGTTACCTAAATAACAATTGTATCCAACTAAAATATGTTTTGTTTTCTGATGAGTCCACTGTCACACTTCACGGCCATGTTAATCCTCAAAACGGCAAACCTATATCCTGCTCATGCAAACCCACAACTTTCAGCTAATGTACGAGGTGTGTAAATTAAATAATGATTGATTTTTTTAATTTTTTTTTTATTCAATTTACAATTCAGTATTGTCTCCTTCAAAATAACTTTCTTGGGAAGCCACATAGCGCTGCAGCCGGTTCTTCCATTCCTCATAGCAGTGCTGGAACTCATATACTGGAATAGGCTTCAGCTGGTCGGTTACAGCCCTTTGGATGTTTTCTACGGTCCCAAAATGACGTCCCTTGAGGTGATTTTTCGAGAAGAGAAATCGATTCCAAAAAAGTCAAGACACCTTTCTCTCCTGATGTCCTTTTGTTCTTGCGAAAGGTTTTTTGGAACCATTTTTTCCGCAGATTTTTCTCATCCCCAATTCGTTAGTCAAATTTTGATGAACAGTGGTGTGATTCAAACTTAACTCTTCCACGATCATTCTTGTCATCAACCGACGATCTGAACGTACAAGATCCCATATTCTATCGATATTTTCATCGGTTCTTGAAGATGAAGGCCTTCCGCTGCGTGGTTCATCTTCAATCGACTCTATTCCTTCTGAGAATACCTTAAACCACCGAAAAACCTGGGCTCTTGAAAAAACACTGTCTCCGTATTCGTGTTGAAGTTTTGCAAAAGCATCCGTTGCGCTTTGTCCAAGTCTGAAGCAAAACCCGCAAACTCCGCAGTGTCGCTAGAACGGGCGCTACGTTGCCAGTCTCATTACTTAATTTACACACCTCGTAATATGGTTCCAGCAGGATGGAGCACCACCAAATGAACTTCTGTACCTCGACATAACATTTCCAAATAGGTGGATAAGGAGGCGAGGATCGCTAGAATGGCCACCAGGATCACCTGATCTGACGTCATTAGACTCCTTATGGGGATATGTGGAGAGTATGGTTTACAAAACTAAACCAAGCAATCTAGCTGACTTTAAGAAGAATAATGATTGCAAATACGGTCGGTCACGCCTCATATGTTGAATAACGATAGAAAACATTTAGATTAGGATGCTGCCAAGATGTTCGAGGCATGGATTGTGAGATGAGATCTTCTACATTGAGCTTGATTTGTTTTTATATTTTATTAAATTATCAAGAACGAATTTTGTTAATCAGATAACTGTTTTTTACTCTTAATTTTTTCAAGTTTATCACACATGTTAACGATTCAATTGCTAGTATCCGGTAGATTTGTATGCTAGTTTGATTTAATGCCAACAGGTAATCTTCTTTCATCTGGAGTCAATAAAATGAACCATGACGGTGACCTTCGCTCATTACCTCGTTAGGTGAAGTAAACACATTTTTCTCAAGTAAATCCGATCGCCAAACAGGTTTTCAAACGCACTATAGAATACCATAATAAGTCTTCTTACAACATTATTGTTAAACTTTGGATTACTTTGAAGGTTACTCTGTCAAATATTTGGACACACCTAAACCATTATTTAATATTTTCTATTTAACGTCGTGCTTTAATCCTTCCAAGTTATAGTTCAAAAAAAAGAGTTCTTTCGACCAGTTCTAACAAATAGAAATACAGTTCAGTTCAAGCTTCATTAAGATATCACATAGCAATACACATATGTCAAATGTTTACCTACTCTAAATGGTAACTAAATGGTAACCTAATGGTGGATATTTTACATAAGACGCCTGGGAATTCAAATGAAGGGGACTATGGATGGTCACAAGGTACCAATGGAGCATAAGTGCTGATTGAGTCACACTTCATTAGATGAAGTGTCCAACTGAACAACTGAATCCAAAAGATGAACTTAATCTTTGCCAAAACGGCAATAATTTTGTGGCATCCAAAGAGAAAATCATTAATATCGAATATCAACAGACTTAAAACAGAAAGGATATTATCCTAATAATCTTCACTCCTCATCCATAAAAAAAGACAAAGGTAAAGGCAGATGTATTCGATGCATTCATCATGAATTCATTGATTCACGATAAAACTAAAATTTTCTGATGAAACAGATGAACTATCTGAAGAATTTAGGAGTTCTCAGATATTGTATTGTCATTGACACTGAAAGTTAAATTCGACTGAAACAGGAAAACGTTCGTTGAGGTATCAATTTACATAAAAGCATTTAAAAAATCAATAAAAATACCTCGCAGTTCATCTAACACACAAACAATTCCTAGAACCAAGGATACCCCAAGGAGCGATTGCGATACCTACTTATAGTTTGATTTATATGATGGAACCTGTTTCGTGATACGAAATTTTCCGCGCTTTTATTTTCGTACAGTCCAACTATCTGTATTTCAATCGGATATTGCAACTTGTTTACATGTAGGTGATGAAATTCATACCTAAATAATCAGTCCAGCGGTTTTGAAATAGAAAGCAATGCAAGTAGTAAATACTTGTATTTTTACGCTATATGCCGGTTGATACTTTCCACTGTTATATTGTTGATATTTAATATCGGGTATATGCACAGAGAGTATGGAATAGAAAAGGGTTATGTAAGTCGTTTAGTGAAGTGAATGTTGTATGCTTTACTAGAACAGCTAATGGAAGTGTTTACTAGCAATAAATAATGTTTTTTTTTTTTTGAAGTAATGATATCGAAACATTAATATTGCAATGCCATCTTAAGGCAACCAAACTTACGACGTCCAAAATGAAAGTTACTGAGCAGAATATCTCGAAAAGTATTTGAGATATTCCGCTCGAGATTTATACTTTAAAGATATTATATTATATATAAGATTTATACCTTAAATCTCGAGTATACATAAACAAATCACCTATAGGTACTTGAAGCCTGTTCAGAAACAATCACCTGAGAAATTCGAAGGGTTATAAGTGAAATGCTTCAAGGGAGTATGGATAATTTCTCGTACCGTCTACAGGAGTGCCTAGACAAAAACGGGCACCACCTAACTGTCGTAATTTTGCACACCTGATTACTTTTTTCTTAGTTTCCACTATGCATCGTCTAATGGCAATATTTCAGCTATGTATTAAAAAAAATTAAATTTGAATTTCGTTGAAAAATAAGAGTGTGACAAGCCATTCCATACCTCCTTGCCAGACCCTGTATTTTTTCAGAATTACTTTTTATTTTAGATTTCCCTTTGACATGAGTTCAAAAACTTTGAAGAACTCTTTTGAAAAATTTTGAAGAAGTGGAACTGGACCACATTTTTGGTGAAATTTCAAAATATGCTCTCGGAAAAATATCGAAACAAATATATAGCAGCTATTTAATGAATAGATTTTTAATAGAATATCCTGTATTTTTGTTTTTCTTTTTTGTTGAATTTCGCTTGTTGTTATGATCACAACGATACATGTACATATGTCGAACTTTCTACCACAGGTTTTTGAATAGTTTGCGTTGAAGTTGTTAATAAAGAGCCATTAAAAAAAATGTCATCAAATCTGGCTATGAAGGAGAGAGATGGATATAGCGTTTATGTCGAAGCGAAACTTTGTTGTTGTCAAACTTTTGACAAATGGCTGTCACAATTGGAAAAAAAATTAATGACCATTAAATAAGGTTATAAAAGATAAGAATAGAAATAAGTTTTTTTTTGTTCGGCCAACTTTTAATGACACTTTTTTTATGACACCTTATATCGGCTATATCTATTTTTACCATTTTATATTCATTAATATAACTTTGTAGGCCAACTCAAGGAAACTAATAAAGGAAAGTAAAATAAATATATAAAAATCCATATATTGAAGAGGGATATTAATATTTGTAGGACACTACATGGTCAAATGTGTTGATTGCATGTTTTTCTGGGAAAATTATGAGAACTGCCTCTCACTGGAAGTTTCCATCTTTACCTAATAATGCTTGTTGCTTGAGGCGTTTATCGACATGATGATAAGCAGCCCTACATAAGTATTACAAATATCAATAAACTTGCCACCTGGAAAATCACCGTCTAACACGTAATGTTTAGCTATAATAACAGATCGCCTGAGGTGAGGTTATACTGGGTATTCAATAACAAACTGGAACAGATGCGACTAGTATTCAACTTCTTTATTCTGTGACTTATAAATAAGAATTATACATAACATAACATTCCATTCCGCTTTTCAGACACGGCATTCTTTAACCTGACTGTCAATTATACGAGATGTGTAAATTAAGTAATGATACTTATTTTTTTTAATTGTTTTATTCGAATAGAATTACAATTCAGTATTGTCTCCTTCAAAATAACTTCCTTGGGAAGACACACAGCGCTGGAGACGGTTCTTCCATTCCTTATACCAGTGCTGGAACTCATATACTGGAATGGCCTTCAGCTGGTCGGTTACAGCTGTTTGAATGTTTTTCTATGGTCCCAAAATGACGTCCCATGAGGTGATTTTTTCAATATTGGGAAGAGAAAAAAGTCGGAAACCCCAACAAAAAGAAAGGGGGTGGGGTGGACAGGGGGGGGGGGGCCAAGCGCCACCCCCGGGCCCCGGGAAAAAAAAGGGGGCGGGCCTCGGGGGGGGGCGGGGGGCCCCGGCGCTTTTTTTTATTGGGGTTTCCTTTCTTCTTTTGTGGGGGAAAAGGAGGTCTAATATTCTTTTGTTGTTACCTCGCCTTTTTATTGGGGGTTTTTTTATAAAGACATAATTAGTTTATACAAGGACTCAAATCAGGCGAATAAAAAGGCTGAGGAGCCACAGGAATGTTTTTACTGGCTCACTCTGAAATGGTTTACTGAAATGGCTGTGTGACAAGGCGCATTGTCGTGATGCAACATCCAGTTGTTCTTGATGTTTGGTGTCACACGCATGACCCTTTTTCGGAGTTTTTCAAGAACTTCTCTGTAAAGTGTTGATTTACTGTTTGGTATGGAGGCACAAACTCTTTGTGGACAATTCTATGGCTATCAAAAAAAGTAAATCAGCATGCATTTGATTTTCGACTTGCTCATTATTGCCTTTTTGGATCTTGGAGAGCTTGAAGTGTACCATTCCATGCTTTGGCGCTTGGTTTCCGGGTCGTACTCAAACACCCAAGTCTCATCACCAGTAATGACACGTTCCATAAAATGGGGATCATTTTCAATCAATTCCAAAAGGTCAAGACACCTTTCTCTCCTGATGTCCTTTTGTTCCTGCGAATGGTTTTTTGAAACCATTTTTGTGCAGATTTTTCTCATCCCCAATTCGTTACTCAAAATCTGACGAACAGATGTGATTCAAATTTAACTCTTTCCCGATCATTCTTGTCATCAACCGACGATCCGAACGCACAAAATCCTATATTCTATCGACATTTTCATCGGTTCTTGAAAACGGTTGTTGCGTGGTTCATTTTCAATCGACTCTCTTCCTTCTGAGAATGCCTTAAACCTCAGAAAAACCGGGGCTCTTGAAAAATCACTGTCTCCGTAGGTGTGTTGAAGTTTTGCAAAAGTATCCGTTTTGTATCCAAGTCTGAAGCAAAACCTGATAGCACACCGTTGCTCAAAATTAATGTCACTCATTTTTAAAACGCACTAAGAAAAACCGGTTTACGAAAACAGTCACAAAGAACAAACAAATGACTCTAACAAGTTAAAACTTACTGTAAAACTACTGAAAGTGCATTACATGTTAACCTACCGCCCTTCCAAGTCTGTCTCTGCAGTGTTGCTAGATCAAACGCTACGTTGCCAGTCTTATTACTTAATTTACACACCTCGTAAGTGTATGTAGAACTATGCTTGATTGTTGAAAAGAAAAACATAAAATAGTAAAATCACATAAATATATCTTTATATAGATATATATATATATATATATATTCTATATATTTTTCATAGTTAGCTTTTAATTTATTTTTAATTAGCAAATACTGACCGGTTTCTGATGTTAGTCAGCTAGGAAATAAAAGTCTTATGCTACTTATAGACAAAGAAAATATATATTACCTTGATACATCATATTCTCCTACCCCCTTAATATGTTAAGCTTGAAATTTACCCTTAAAATATCATTTGTAGCTGTTCCATCAGACAGACATAAATGTTCCTTCACTCATACCTAAAATCTCGACTTCCCGAACATGTTAGCCCTGCCTACATGATAAAAATGTTTAACTTATTTTCAGCTACGCTGTTCTTAAACTGAAAATTATTATCAGTCAGACCGACAGACAGAAATGTTCCTTCACTCAAATCTAAAATCTCGTCGTCCCGAACATGCTAGCCATACTTACACTCTAAAAATGTTTTAATTTATTTCCAGCTATGCTATCCTTCCAGTCCACTATGCGGATATGGATGTAAAACTGGTGATTTTTTAGATTTAAAATTTGCGATAATCTCTGCTGTTTGAAATGGACAAAACGGGACGTTTAACAATCGAAACTACCAAAAAATAAATCAGTTACTCACCCTCTTACGTTACTGGAGAGTTCACTATGATCTGCACCAACTTCCCGTATATCGTCATGCTTGTACGTTTCAGTTTACCTCCGTGGAAACCTGTTCAAAACTAATTGGTCTAGACCGCGGCCTCTCCGTTTTGCCTATTTACCATTTTGTATTTCAGCTTCGGTTAAGGCCATGGGCGTCTCGTAGTGGTCGCCAAAGGGGTCGAAGGCAGTCTCTGTATATCATGCGTTCCCACAAAAAGAACGTAGTCGAAGACGGTGATGATGAGTGAACATGGCGCGTAATTTAATTATTACTTTGTTAACTATGAAATAGTTCATATATTATCAGTAATTCCACTCCAAACTCAACGTTGTAAGGGTTCGAATACTTGAAAATATTTGTTAATACTTCTACAACTTGAGAAAACGGGCATGCTTTTATTAGAACTTTATTTGTAAATACAATTTAAAATGTCTTTAAAATTATCTCACAAAGAATCCACAGTTCCAGCTGCAGTGTGAGTTTTCACGTCATCTTGTTGGAAATACCCTTGTTATAGTTCTATATCGTTAAGCTGGTTAAGAAAAGGTGGCTAACCTTTGCCAGTGGGGGAGTACCATTAAAACAAAATGGTCCAAAAATTCTTGTTCTACTAATACTAATAGCATACCAAACACCGATTTTCTGTGGATGTAGGGAGGTTTCGACAAAAAAAAAAACACTCCAGTTGAAATAAATAAATATTCTTAATCAATTACATAACCCTTTAATCATTTATTTTTTAATCGGTACCAAAAGACGTCGGTTACCCTCTATACAATATGGAAGAAGGTTTTTGTTCTCTACATAGGTTTAATCAGCAGAAGATAAACTCAAAAATCAACACCAGGTATCCTTAGAACAACTTACAAGTACAAAACAATTGGTCAATCACAGGATGTAGGTATTCTGAAAAAAACTTTTGGGAAAATCTATGAAACCATTGCATTGTAATATATCATATGAGACAGACTAGGCTTTTGTGCATGTTATCAGCAAATAACAAGTGTGCTAACGAAACAAATGAGAGGTTTGGCATATATACATGTCTAGCTTGGTTGTCATTTTTTTTTTGTGCCAAGTACCTTACAGTTTGCTATTTATTTGAACGCAGTCGGTTTAGTTCAGATTACTAAATATGATTTCTAAAATCAAATTTCATCCTATGAAACAGATGTTGGAGTATCAAATAACTTAACATTGTCATTTACCATGCATATATAGTGTGTCTCGTTGAGAAATAGAACACCCCGGTATTTTTTTATTGATTATCCAAAATCGTTCAAATTGGATAATAAATTTAAAAAAATACGCAGGTGTCCTAGTACTTAATGAACCATATCTGTATGTATATTGTTCTCCCCTTTTTTTATTTGGTATCTCTAAATTGCTTGTCTACCATATAAATTTCTCGATACAGTTAATATAAAAATATGTTCCCAATAATTTTATTTAAATTAATAAATGCAAGTACAAGTAAATTATATTATTTTTAAATCAGGACAAGGATAATCTTCTAATTAATAAAAATATATACGATGTTGAGTTCAAGATAACGAAGTCAACGCTTACTTGGTAACCTTGCGATAATTGTTTTTTTTTTTTTCAATAAATCATAAAAGTTAACTAACACCAGTGCCGGTTGATGTTAACTTAGTGAGGATGAAAAAAAATATTATAAAGTACACTGCACTTTTTTGTTATCAACGTAAGCAACACAGCAACAATTGCGCAAAATGCAAAATATGTAATATATTGTATAATAATTTGTAATACACAGAGTAATCTAATGTCTTGTATATCATGGTACAATATTATCTTATCAAGGTGTATACTATTTCCAAGACCCCTTCTGTAATGAATCGATAGCACGCCCATGGCATACAACCAATGCAAGGCCGACTTGGTTCGGTTTTAAGAATCATGGTCTTTTGTAGTGGAGGCCTTCAGGTGAACATTAATTGTAAAATTCATATTTTTGTCGTTTCTGTGTACCATATCTGGCTTTATTAGCCTAGGTATGGTGTATTCGCGTCGTCGTAGAACGATTACAAACACTAACGTACTTGTCATTACGTTTTAATAGGTGTTTACTTACTTTAAATTGATATTTAATGTCTATACGGCTGTATGCTAATGTTAATAACAATAATATAGACAATGATACCTCTTTCATTACTCTTCTTCCCTCATTACTCTTATGAATAAAAAATATTTTCTGGATTATTCTGTGCTGATGTCTGTGATGATGAAGCTTCCAAAAATATATTTAAAACTCTTTAAACGGATTGGATTGAATTCGTACCTCTTTCAGAGTGTCTGTTTTAAATATATGTGTAGTGAATTCAATTTCAGCTTATCAGGATGTTAAGAAGTTATCTAGGTATTTCGACGCACAATTCACTGATTGTATTCAGATCAAACAAATATTTAATGAGTCGGAATTTAAAAAAAAAATGGAAAACACTAAATTTTGGACAAAACACCGAGTGGTTTGGAGTGATTGGAGATGTTTTCTGTTTTAAAACAACTCTAACGTTTTGAAATCTGTGTTCGCCTAAAAATGATAAAAAAAAACGATTCCATGTGGTGTGTGCTTTTTTGGGAAACACTGTATATCTTAGCTTTATTTTATATATAAAAAAATTTTTGACGATATGATAGGTGTATATTATATTTAAAATCAGAGCTCTTAATGTAATTTATCATAAATAATAATTTGTCCGATCATCTTCCAGTTGGGAAGTCATTTCCGTAACACGTGGAATGAAAAAAATGCGGTTTTACCACCACATAAAAAAGTCAGTTGCCTAATTTCACTAACAATTTCGATAAATTCACTTAATTATAATGGAGACGGACAAGTCAGGGTCAACTAACGCTAAAATTCATCACAGTGTAAAGGTTCCCACAGTGATGGATCTTGCTCTTGCTTTGAAAAAAAAAAATGTTTGGCTTGCAAGGTTCAAGGTCAAAATCTCAAGGCTATTAACATTATTTATGTTCTTATATACTGTTTAAAATTTCTTATTATGTTATTCATAACAACGTTATAGTAGAAAGCACAGACGACGATCTTTGTTTTATCTGCATTTATAGATGAATATTCGACTTCTTTTATTTAATTGAGAATTTGTTTTTGGCATATAATAAACATTGTTTGTAAAATTTCATTTTGTATTATTTTTGTGAATGAAGTACCCTTGAAAATAGTTGATTTTTCCTAATGTTCTTTTAGAGCAACGTATGTGTGATGTGTTTTAACGTTTGTGTGATGATTTTTTTAGAGGTGCCCAAACTAGCAGACCTTAAGGGGGACTTTGACCTTGAGATGTCATTTTTTAGTCATTTTTGTATTATTTTTTTCGTGGGGGAAGTAATTAACGTTAACAAATGCGGTTTTTTGCGAATTATAATTCAATAATTTTTACATGAAAAAACATTTTTTTAAATCAGAAAAATCCAAAATGGCGACCGCCAGAACATCGCAAATTGAAGGCCGCGAAGATTTCCGTCTAATCGGCTGACATTGTAGCACCCTCTTTGTTGATGTGAAACAGAAATACAAAATATTTTCTTAATCAGTTGTGTTTTGGTCAGGGAACAACGAGATATTTTTTCGATTACTGCGAAATTATAAAAATGGCGGTAAATTAAAAAAAAAATGTGTTTTTTGCAATTTTTTTTTTACAAAAAAAATTAATTAAAATTGTTTAAATGTTTTTATCGAAAAACCGGAGCGTCAGACCCTGGAGAAATGTTCTTTACGGATTTGTGCAAAATTTCAAGTCGATAGCTTAATTACAGTGGCCGCTAGAATGTCAGCCACTTTTAAAAACGTGATTCTGAGAAAAACACGTTTAAAGTTTAAAATGTGAATTATTCAAAGGGGTTTATATTTACCGTCAGTCTGCAATGCCTGGTCCGTAAATACATCCCTCCTGACACACAAAAATGAAAAAAAATCGATTGTTTCAAATGTATCAAGATAGAAGTCGCCCTTAAGAGGGTAAATACAATTAGACGGGCTAAAATTACGCATTAAAACATTTTTTTTTACCAAGAAGGTTTTATTTAATCATTAAAAAACTTTGTATATTGTTAAGATAAGAATGAGGAATTCAATTTTTTTTATTTTTCAAAACAAAATGGCGGCTGCACGCTGGCGCAAAGTGGACCTACAAAAAAAACGGCAACCACTCTGGACGTCGTAATTTTCATCTGTAACTGTCCAGGAAATAAAATTTATGTTAAAAATATATATAATTTGTCGGTAAACCTCAAAAAATTGAAAACAAATTCTACGTTTGGCAGAAGTTTTTCGAGAAAATCGGTGATTTTCCGTATTTTTTCAGACACTTTTGCATTGATAATTAAATTTTGCAACATGGAATTCAAAAACATTTAGGTTTACAGACAAGCTAAGAGTATGAAGAAGAAACCCTGAAAATTTCAGCCAAACCGGCCGAGTAGTTTTTGAGTTATCGTGGTTGCCAATTTTGAAAATGTTGTTTTGAGTAAAATCCGTTTAATTTAATTAGGTGGGGCTACATCCACCTAGAAGCTCAAAAATAAGGTCGAACTTTGGAACGCATTTTCTCGGGAACGGTAACAGATAATAAAACGCGTTTTTTTCCAATTAAAGGTGATTTTATTGACTTCATTTTCCACCCAAGTAATTGAAAAAACGATAAATATAGATGGAGCTACATCCGTCTAAACCGAAGCAGGTTTTTTGATCAGCGAAAAGGCTCAGCGGTATCCCTTCTCCTGTCAAAACCACGCCACCACGTGAAATCAGAGGACACGCATTTTTTTTAAGTTACTAACATATACAATTGATTGACGATCGCATATTATGAGAATTCTGCTCTAAAAGATCGATTGCCAAGACGCGAAACTTATGTACCTAAATTTATCACTTTTGATCATAATTTGTTTAAACAATTTTTATTTTTTCAAAAAAGTGAGATCGTCAGTCAAGAGATAAAGGTTTTTTACGCCACTGTACCAAATTTCATAAAAATCTATCGATCGTTTCTCGAGATATAAGGGACACCGCTTTGAAAAATACAGTTTTGAGAAAAACGCAAAGCTTTGGGTACAGTTTTATAGGCATTGACGTATTAAATACGCACTTTACCTTCTTTACCTTAACCAGCGATTTCGGGTCCATACAAAATACCTTCCTCTACAATTTGGGCGTCATTTGAGGCTGATTTTGAACTTCTTCGGTTGATTAACCCCTGACTACGCCCTTGGCAGGTAGGAGCATTAGACGTTCCACTGCGTGTTATTCAAAGCTTTGTATCTCCGAGAATTTTTGAGATATGTATCGGCTTAAAATTTGTAGGGGTCATTCTTAAGACTATATACAATAAGAAAATGGAAAGAAATAAAATCGATTTTTTCAAAGTGTCTAGGTGGATGTAGCCCCTTAAAGTTTTGAATACCGAAAAATGGTACTTACGACTTGACATTTATATATGTCAGGGCAATATATACACATTTATATGTATCTATATTAGGGTGGGTCAAAAAAAACTTTTAATTTTTTTTTTTAGTTACCATGAAAATATTGTTCAAGATGACAAAAAATAAGCCTGTCAAAAGGGCAGCTCTTAATTTTAATGTTAAGAGGTGTCTCAAGGAGCTCAATTTTCGCTCTGAAACTTTCATGAGCTTATTCTACGGGAAATTTCCTAACTTCTTAGAGAAAAAAAAATCGATTTTTTCGACCACCTAATTGTATTAACCCCCTTAAGCCGTCACTGCTTCAATCTCAACGTCGACCTCCTTCCTGTGGTGTTTTCTCGTCGCCACGAGGCTCCATCCCCTGGATACGTCTCTGATTACGCAGAACAATGTTTGCGTCTGTTTTCTGACCCGCCAACACACCCAGAATCTATCTGGACAACACAGTTGCGTCGACGATTTTGTATGAACGCGGTAGGCTGCGATTATGTCATAAATTGTGCGAGACCCTGTGTTCTAGAATGAAGATTATTTTTCTAGTTTTAAGCGGGTAGTTGGTAAGTTGATGGCTTGGCGTTGCTTAACAAAAGGACTTGCTTCTTTGTTCGTCCATTGAGCCTCTCTGTCAGTCAGATTCGTGAAGCATGGCTATGACCTTGACCTAGAAACGGGTGTCCTTGAGAGTCTACTTGTTAAAAATCTTTGTACAGGGTGCCTAAAATATATGTATGCTTTCCCTTTACACCAGAATCGTAAAACGTGAGTTTAAATTTAGTAGTCTATTTAATTTTTTTATGAAAAAATAATTAGTAATTACCACAAACGCAGAATTTGCAATTTAAAAAAAGTAAAATAAAATATTTCTTTAATTATTAAAATTATTTTTAAACAATCTTAAACAACCTAAATTAATGTTTAAGTATCGCAGAAATGCAGAACTGTGACTTCAATCTTTGGTCTACTAAAAAATTATGTCGATTTTCTATTATTTTAAATGGAAGAAACGTGACATTCTTTAGTTTCGAGTCATTTAGACGACATTCTTGCTATTGGTTGGCACGAATTCCATATTGTTAATAAACAGGTATTAAACAGGTAAAAGAGACCTACTAACTGTTTCCTAAATGTGTACTTGTATGTGCAGGGTGAGTTCATGAGAATTTCCACCCCTTTATCTCCCGTTATTTATAGAGCTACGAATAAATTATTTTACAGAGGTAACTTTTGAACTAAAAATGTAGCAGATGTTTAATCATCACCAATATTTTTTTTTATTAATTTTCATTTTAACCTTTTTTTGTGTCGAATTCCGCTTATTCTTGTGATAAGATTTTTCAGAAAAAAACGGTGGATAGTTTACTCTTTACATTTTTACAAAAACGTTTATTTACAAAAATAAACACAAACATTGCTCTCTTTGTCCTTTTGTTGCTTATACGAGGTGTGTAAATTAAGTAATGAGATCGGTTTTTTTTAATTTTTAATTAATAGAATTACAATTCAGTATTGTCTACAAAATAACTTCCTTGGGAAGCCACACAGCGCTGGAGACGGTTCTTCCATTCCCCATAGCAGTGCTGGAACTTATGTACTGGAATAGCCTTCAGCTGGTCGGTTACAGCCAAAACGTCCCTTGAGTTGATTTTTCAACCTCGGGAGGAGAAAAAAGTCACAAGGACTCAAGTTCGGCGAATAGTGAGGCTGAGGAGCCACAGTAATGTTTTTACTGGCTAAAAACTCGTTACTGAAATAGCTGTGTCGTGAACATTCAGTATTCTATCGACATTTTCATCTATAGTCGACTATCTTCCTTCTGAGAATGCCTTAAACCACCGAAAAACCTGGGCTCTTGAAAAATCACTGTCTCCGTAGTCGTATTGGAGTTTTGCAAAAGTATCCGTTGCGCTGTGTCCAAGTCTGAACCAAAACCTGATAGCACACCATTAGATACTCAAAATTAATGTCACTCATTTTTAGGACACACTAGAATAAAACGGTTTACGAAAACAGTCACAAAGAACAAACAAATGACTCTAGCAAGTTCAAACCTGTACTGAAGGTGCATTACATGTTAACCTACCGCCCTTCCAAGTGTCGTCTTCGCAGTGTTGCTAGATCGGCGCTACGTTCCCAGTCTCATTACTTAATTTACACACCTCGTATTATGTGGAACACTCGTTTATTATTACTACTAAGTTTAGTAGTAATAATTTAGTAGTTTAGTAGTATTTATTATTGGCTTATGCTCAGTGTTGTCTCAAAGACGTATGGCTTTTGTTCACAGAAAATGCCGTTCTGCATAGATCTGAAGAAAAGCGTCTATTATCCCGGAGATCTGGTATCGGGCAGCCTCACGTGCATTTTTAGCGAGAGAACGAGAATTTCAGGTAACTGACTCAAAAACGATTAGAAATACCATGATTTCCAACGTTGTCGAGGCATATAATTAAAATTTTGTGAACACAACTGGTTATTAAATAAAGCAAGAATGATCCTAGTTCATTGTCATTCGCTGACAGAAATCACCGGGATTTAGATCTCATCATAAATCTAATCTCTTTAGAGCTTTAGTCTAGGTTGATTCCTTAAGCAGCGGTTTTCTTTATGTCATGTTTGATTCACCCTGTGAATACATAGATATATATGGAAGGCGCTGTATGTACAGTGTCCTCTTCGAATTTAAAATGCATACCCGGAAAATCATGAAAAGATTTCGTCGAAAGTTCGTTTATTATGTTAATTGCCGCTGGCATTTTTCGAGGGAAACTATGAAATATGAATTACGCATTTCCCAGAAATAAATTTGGAAAGTTATTCACAGGTATGTAACAAAACACAAATACTTACTATTTTTTAACTAAAAAATAAATTTGCTAATAGCCTACAATAATTACAGTATCTACATTGCAGTATAAAACGTACCAGTAATTTGGGATGAGTGACTCATTCTATTAATTCTAGTAAACCGTTAAATGTGACTTATTCACTTTAATCTGTCTAGGATAAAATAAATACGTGTCTCGAATGTTATCAATGTTATCAACGAAATTTAAATTGCATCTTTATTTTTCTTCTTCGCCTGCTTAACTCATATCAGAATATCGTAGAATTAAGAAGGACGTCCTCAAAGTATGCCGTGGAATCGATCCCACACGTCTTGAATTTATTACTCTAAAAAATATCAAGTTCTGATGTTTTTATTTTCAAGAAAATTATATCTGATAATCACGCCAAAACAAAGAGCTTTAGTGATCTATAGTTACTTTAGAAATGGTTTCAGTATATACGTGAACCCTACGGAACCAGCAATAAAATCCTGAAGTGTGACCTGCATATGCACGTCTACGCTCAGTCCAAGAATTGTTTTTCCTATTTCAGATGGTAACAAAATAATGAGAATATTTAGAACATGTTGAGAACTCGATAGTTCTAAGCGTAATAATTCAAGGCATGCGAGATCGATTCCAGAGACCATCTTTAAAGAGATTATCGCTAAAATCAAGATAAATGTTATGGAAGAGCAAATGTATGCCAGTAAAATCCAGAACAGACACCTTTACCATGGTTACCATTTGGAACAGGACAGAATAGGTCCAGCGACGGTGGATTGGACACCTCCTAAGTATGCGTCCGTTTTCCTGTTGTTTTTAACGCGCCTTTTTTGAATTATGCCATTGTCTAGTAGGCTTAGACGCAAACAGACAGTATTGAACAGAAAATAGAGACTAAGCGGCGCCGTCTGTTTCAGATTTACAGATCAAATTGAGGGGAGAAGAATACACATACTGGGTGGAAGAAAAAGCGAAACCAGGGAGGAGAAGCCCTGCTATGGATACAGGAGGTTCCTAGCGAACAGAAGAAGTGTGAATGAGCTAAGGGGTAAATGTCCCATCTAACCGATTTTAGAACATCTTTACCAAATACCAAATCAACTATTTGTGCAACTCATTCTCTGCAAAGATCATGAATATGTCATTCTTCCAGTGTTTTGTTCTCTTTTGCACTTTCCATTATTTTCCAGGACAAGATGTCGAACCGGGCACGTACGTCTACGACTTCTTGTTCCAGCTGCTTAGAAAACATCCCGAGCTCTTACAAGCATCCTCTTGGACATGACGCCATCACCTACTTCATCAGCGTCAGTGTGGAAGAACCTGGGAAAGACATAGAAAAATTCACGAAGGTTTTCAACGTAGAATCGCCAATAATCTTAAGAATCATAGCCAACAAGTGCGAAAAAGTGGTAGGTTACTTTGTAGATTACTGCGAACAAGAAGAAGCAAGACCTTTCATGACAGAATGGACGAAAAAAATGCCTTTTTTTCTATATTATTTCGCTTGTTTTGAACCAAACCATACCATATCGTTATATAACTTATCTATTCATATCTCATTTTCATCTTATTTATGAATTAGATTTGTGAATCTTCAACCTATAACCATTTTCACTTCAATCATGTCGTTGTTTTACGTTAAAATAATTATTTCTTAGAAGGTAATAGTGGACGAGCCAATCACAATGGTGGTATCTTTGACGAAAGACACCTTTCAATTGGGAGAACAAATAAAAGTCAAAGTGAAAATAAAAAATCCTTCAGACCGTGCGGTGGACACCGTCACAGCGGAGTTGGGAATGGTAATTATAATATCACTAATCAACTTAAAACCAGTCTTGCTTATGAAAATCTGAATTGAATTGTCAAGGTTAGATCATATTTTATCTTGAGATTTATTTGAAGATTAAAAAATTTGCGAGTATTTCGTACAAGTCGTTAAAATTCTACCTCTCCGATATTTCTTGCAGGATATTCAAACAATCATACAACACCCTTACAGGATGGCACTAACTGACTACACTCAATTAGCAAAAGATCAATATTCAGGTGACATCATTATTGATGAAAAGTGGAAGTACGAATTTATTATTGACATACCAGGAGACGTCCTTCTGCCCAATTTCATCGGTTGCAATTTGTTTAAGCTCGTTCCTATTATAAAGTTAAGTATTTACACTTCCTAACAATAAGTCGTCGGTATCTACTAGGGTGCTAGCCAATCGTTGTTTCGTGCAACCACGATATAATTTTGGCCCTCGTTAAGTTGAAGCAAGCAACATTTTTTGGTTAGCACCCTAGTATCGTTAAAATTATTTTTTAAGCGTGGTAGTCCATATTGTCCAGATAAAACAAATTACACTTCTGTTTCTTCTTTAGGTTACGGCGGTCGTCTCCGGAGTCAACCAAGAGGTAATTCTTCCGATAACCTTGGGACACAACACTTATGTAGAGTATCCTTCGTCTCCCGGATGGCTACAAGATGTCATCTCTGAAGGTATGGCGACTTTCACTCATCATTACGCATGTTATCTAATTATTATGAACCATTTGAAGAGATACATTACCGATAACATTCATAACATGTTTCTATAACATTTTAATTTGATGTTCAGGTTTTCGATTCATTATTTTTAGAGGACAGCGTCGACATCTCAAGCTCCTCCCTCGACGTGGACATCCTCCCCATCAGAATCAAGTCTACTCGTATCTCAGACCTCCTCTCTACACCTCAGCCACCACCACCTCCAACACCGGACAGTTTTGCTACGCCCGACTCTGTTCCACAAGTCCCCCGGGCTCGATCAGGTGTTCTATCCCCCCTACCCGCCTCCACCCACCCTTTACCCGCCTCCACGAGGACCACCCCCACCCCCAAAGTCTCCCTCCATATGCAGAGAAATAGGATTCGATGTTGCGTCACGACCGCTTCGAGGTCATGGGGACGGCCATTCGGCTGTTCAGGCGCAGAATGCCGACCAGTCAACAAAAAGTGAGGATTTGGACAGCATCGTTCGACCCTTAGCTTGGTGTTTGGATGGCGCCCCTTACCATACGCGTCCCAGCGCTCCGAGTCTTGACCAACACGAATCTACCCTTCCTGAGTTAGCCTCTCGAATGATATCAAAGGAGCAAGAGAGTCGTTCCGATTCTCACTCTAATGTTCACCACGCATCTGACCATTCTAGCCAACATCCGCAGCCTGAACGTGATTTTTCTTCAAACGATAGTGCTCACCACACAGCAGATCATCACGTATCCTCGTCTGTCTCTCTTCTGGCCTCTGAGAGCGTGGCGCATCACGCTGTGACGTCGTCACACTCGACGCACAGTGACGATAGGCACCATGCGGATAGGAGTAATCATCATAGTAGCTCCGGAGGAGGCGGTTGCGACATCGGTGGCGGCGACACTAGGGACGACGATGGAGGCGGTGGAGATGATGGAGGGGGTGGAGATGACGGAGGGGGCGGCGGCGATGGTGGTGATTGACTAAAAATAAACTGTGATATATTACAGAGCTTTTTCGAATTGAGCTTCTGCTGTTGATGAATCAATAGCGTCAGGTGTGTAATGCTTACACCGCAGTTCACTTGTAGCCCAACAGTCAGCTATCTGTCGATCAGCTTGCAACGTCTTGTTCGCTGAATAATTCACTTCTCATGTTAGTCAGCGAGCTTCAGTATAGTGGTCTTAGCTGATCTGTATAGGCATTGCATAATAAATGCTGACCTGTATAGTATGCACTGCATAATAAATGCTCGATGAGATTGAGATACGGTTCATGAAAAGGTCACTGCCGTACTCTAAATTGATATGTAGTTACTGAATGAATAAGTGTATTTATCAAATTATTTCTGTTACCTACGCTTAAAGGCAATTTTGTCAGCTAAGTTGGTACATACATATGTATGTTTATATAGGTAATAATATCAGTACTCATGTTCAACTTGTAATAAATATTTGAAAATATATGTGTGTTTGTTTGAAAGCGTAATCTTGGGTAAAAACATATTAATAAAAAATATTAGAATATGGTAAGACTGACTTACTGTCTACTAGAGTCCTAAAAAAATCAGAATTACTTTTTTTGAATCTTCATAAGCATTTTTCTCTTCCGTTACCTCTTGGCTGAATATACTACAAAATGGTGTAGATTTTTTGGTAGACCGTTTCAGAAAAATACTTCAAAAATGACATGACTGGTCATATGTTCTTGAAAAACAGTTGGTCGGAAATGGCATGTCTGGTTATGAAATGATTAATATTTTGAAAAAAATATTTCGCATAAAAACGTATTTTGACAACAAAAAAAAGACAGGGATCTACTAAGAATCTACGCGGTATAAAGTTTTCAAAGTTAGAAATTTGGTTCCAGCACAAAAAAATACTTCGGATTTGATTGTATTGTATCGGATATTGCAGAATTTTTCTTTTGTAGACCTGTGTAATTCAGGGGGAAAAGGGTCTGAGATACAAAAAAAAAAACATATTTGTGATTTTTTTTTCAGAGTACCTTGTTTATTAATATTTTTAATTTTTTTTACATTATTAAGCATTATTCTAAGAATATTCTGCTAAATTTTCATAAAAAAATATTGAAAAATAAGCCAGTGGTAGCGGTGAGAACCGAGTCACCTCAAAAAAAAGTTTCCATGCGGTAGTCAAGATAACTCATAATTGCTTCATCCGAAATTAAAAAACCTTCTAAAATATTTCTTTAGTACATAAGTTTATCTTGGATTTGAACAAAGGAATTAACAAAATATTCATTTTTGAATTTTTGGTAAAGGTGCAATCAAAAAAACTCTGATTTTTGTATAAAATTGCTCTTTTTGTTTAATTAAAAAATAAGTTGTAATTGAAAAAAAAAAGAAATCCTTCGTTCAGAACCGAGTATTTAGTATGTAAAAGAAGTGTGCAAAGTTTAGGCGAAATCGGTCCAAAGGTTTTCGAGAAATTTTGACTACCGACTTAACAAAAAGTTTTGAGAAAAACGCGATTAAAGTTTGATACATGAACAATGATGTCAACGAGTCAAACTAACTCGGTTTAGTCTTTCAAAAAGACCCTTTTAAAATCAGGTATATTTTTAAAAATATAACAACAAACGAGTCTATTCATGCCTATAGAAATTAGAGAGAGAAACAGAAAAGAGCAGCTGCTACAAACCACTTGCCGCGCCGAGGGTAATGACGGTCAAGGAGACCGAACGCCCGGAGACTCAATTGTCTATAACTCGAAAATTTTTGCTCCCTGATGACTTCAAATTTTAACAACTGACAATATTTCTTATAAGGTGTAGTATCAGAAAAAAAAATAAAAAAAAATCGATTTTCCGGCCCTTAAACGCCTGATATATTGTCGCAGAATGAATAGGGGGGTATTTTAAAATTAAATACAATGTTTTTTTTTTGTTAGAATTCTAATACCACATTATTAATATGTACATAAGTACTATTGATTAGTTAAGTTTTTGGTTATCATCTAGATGAGGATGTGGCTAATCTATTCCAACGAAAGCCGCTTTTTCTATTTCCCGTTTCGAGCACAGATCTAACGCGTGTCACATTTTCCCCGAATTCCATTCCAATGCAGTGTTCGCTCAACAGTGGTGAGGCAGAGATGCGATTCAACCGAAAATAGCTACAATATAATATTTAGAGAGAGAACGCACCTACAGAAACTACCCACAGTTGAATAACAACTTCGGTTTTAAATTTGCTTGTTTCTGTGGCGGATAAATCGGTCGTTGTGAGTGGTAAATAGTGAGCGTCCCGTCCCATTCATCATACAGCGGCAGGTACAGTTTGTAGTTAGTTTTGATATTGTTGCCAATACAATAATTATGTATGGTGTATCTTTCTCTTTCACTGCAATCAGAGGCAGGCGCCACGATTTCTATGCCGGTGTACAGGACCGTCTTAAGTAATTCTACGCGGGTACAGAATGCTTAAATGCCGACATATACCGGGTGATATATGAAGGATCAAGGGCGTAGCCAGTACTTATCTTTGGGGGGGGGGAGGCGCTCAATGCAGATGAAACAAAAAAGCCAATAAAAAAGGGCCACCGAAAGCCCCCGAGTATTTTGGTGTTTACTTGACCCTTTGGGGGGCCGATCGCTGCAGATAAAACAAAACAACCAAAAAAAAAAGTCACTACAGCCAACGGCAACCGCCGCATTCCCCCGAGTATTTCGATTTTTATTTGACCCTTTGGGGGGGGGGGCGATCGCTGCAGATTAAACAAAAAAAGCCAAGAAAGCCAAAAAAAAAAAGACTACAGGCAACGGCAACCGCATTCCCCTGAGTATTTTGGTTTTTACTTGACCCTTTGGGGGGGGGGGCGATCTCCCCATCGCCCTGGCTACGCTCTTGTGAAGGATGTTGATTTCAAAATATGTTTTTTGTTTTTTGAATATAGAGTGCTGTGAGTGGAGTAAAACTAAAAAAAGCACTCTAACTTAATCAGAATAAAAATCACTACAATTGTAAAATTAGGAGCGGTTTTTAATTTCAAGATCGTAAGGTTGTAAAATTAAACCTTCATTTTTTTCCTTATTACAATTCTTTTTCCCCGGGGGGGGCTGGGGCTTGGGTTTTAAATTCTTTTGGGGCGTTTTCTTTGGTCCCCAATTTTTTTCCCCTTGATGTAATTTTACAACCTTCAGAAAGTTGTAAAATTAAACCTGTCTAATAAGGAGGCTGAGGAGTCACAAAATGTTTTAACTGGTTAAAAACTGGTTTACTGAAATGGCTGCGGTACAAGGCGCATTGTCGTGATGCAACATCCAGTTGTTCTTGATGTTTGGTCTCACACGCATGACACTTTTTCGAAGTTTTTCAAGAACGTCTCTATAAAAGTGTTGATTCACTGTTTGGCCTGGAGGCACAAACTCTTTGTGGACAATTCCCTGGCTATCAAAAAAGCAAATCAGCATGCATTTGATCTTCGGCTTGCTCATTCTTGCTTTTTTGGGTCTTGGCGAGCTTGAAGTTTGCCATTCCATGCTTTGGCGCTTGGTTTCCGGGTCGTACTCGAACATCCAAGTCTCATCACCAGTTCAAACTTGTACCGAGGGTGCATTACATGTTAACCTACCGCCTTTCCAAGTCCCATCTCCGCAGTTTTGCTAGATCGGGCGCTACGTTGCTAGTTTCATTACTTAATTTACACACCTCGTATAAGGAGTAATTTCTCGTCGAAAATTTATTTTTTTGGTCCATTATACCTATTGTAAACTGCTTCCGTTGACATACTGAGAAACTGCAAACGAAAACAACTTTTCGGAGACAGGAACTTAAAGTTTTAAAGATTTCAAATTCCAGAAGACGGATAAAATATTTACAAATCCATGATAGACACCTATATTAGGTACTTGTAACAGTTTTTCAGTCAAATAGTTCCAAAAGTTCCAACTAAAATTAATTATGTACTATGTATTATTCTTCATACTTATTTACCTGCATTATTTATTTGTTTCAGGTAACCCAAAAAATGCCTTATCTCGAGGTGGACCTACATCAAATACGATACTTTCCTGGAGATACAATACACGGAAATGTTATTTGTACATTCGATAAAGATGAAGAGACACCTCCATCTAGCGTTATTCTAACATCTGGTAATAAAACAAATAAGTAAATAGATTAATAGTGGCGTCTGTGAGTCGGAAAAAACACTGAAAAAATGATCTGGATTTACCCGGATCGAAAGGACCTTCTTCTCGAAAACGTCCTCGAAAGAATCCTCGAAAACGGGGGAAAAGACATTTTTTACAAGGAAATGATGTAGGGGGTGGTTTTTGGCCGTTTTAGGGGGTTGTGCAATCCCAAAGAGACATTCTGACACCGGCATCGTGTTCAGCATCCTCAAAAACGGGGGGAGGAGGTACTCTCGATCCGGGTAAATCGAGATCAATGTTCGTCCGACTCACAGACGCCACTATAAGGCGTCTCCAGTGGCGGCGTGGCGGCCGGTGGAATTTGACATGCTCGTATTTTCATAAGGAGGCGTGTGACCCACACCATATATAGGGGGTGGGTATTTTTCATATCACCGAGTAAATTTAAAGTCTTTTCTCGAAATTTCGAGATCTGTAAACGTTATGGTAATTTGAATTTTTATTTCATCCCAACATTAGCTGTATCTTTAAAGAAAATGAAAATTGGAAAATGTACAAGAAAAAAGTTTTTGTATTAATTCAATTTTGAAAAAAAAAATATTTCGCAAATATTTTGCAAGCCGTTTCCAAGATCTTCTGGGGAAGCAGGCATTTTTTTGAAAAAAAAATCACATTTTTTTGCCATTATAGCTTTCTTCTTATGTCTAGTAATCACGCCCTAAAATATGGTGTGGGTCCCAAGAATCCTTACGAATATATATGAGTGTGTCAAATTTCACCGGCCGCCACTGGGTTTCTCTTGAATTGAATCTCAAAGCCCAAACCGTTAATAATTTTAAACTTAACGAGCATACCCTTAGTGGTGTGCTGCAAGAACAACATCTAGCGGTTGCTAGCCTTGTCAGGCCTGCTGGAACACGTCGAGTCTTATTTATACATACTAGAGGGCAGTCCATATGTCACTGCTGTCATCGTCTGGCGAAAAAATAAGCCTAGGCTCTCGTTCGTTGTTCTGACGTTGTTCGTCATCAGATATATCATGCTGATGAGACCCAACAAGGTCGAAATCCGGATCCATGCGGATTCTCACTTATACTTCTTGACAAATTTTAAGTCTTTCAATGAATTTTTGGCCTTACTAATACATGTATGTACTTTTTATTTTATTGCCACCGCAAGGAAAAGTCCAATCCATCTGAGACATCGTGGGACTTAGTAGAGTAATATAATATTCGCTAATATAACGTAGCAGCAATCCAACGCTTGACATACCTACATCCCACTTTCTTTTCATGCAGTTTCCCCTAAACACAACATATGTACACATATGACATATATCATCCTTTTCGCAACCTGTACAACATATCCCGCAGTCATGATACCCCAGTCTCAAGTTGCTTTTGATCTCCGATCATCCACCATCCAGCTGACCGTTGTCATGCACCTCCACGTGCTGATTTCACGATATCTCACTTATTGGCACGCTATTTAGACACACCAGGACCAGATTGACAGTCCAGAACATTCACATCTACTCTACTAGTGCACATGATTAAAAAAATGTCACTACTGAGACTGAGGTGTGCTGACAAATCAAGTAATGCTCGTTTTGGTTGCAGACATCAAGGGACAATTTATTGGAGAAGAACGGACATACTGGATCAAGAATGAGAGATACACTCAAAATGATGGGGTGGACATGGCTCAACCGGAAGCGGTGGAATATTGTGGTTACAACAGGTTTCTTACGACGATTATGACAATAGAAGGTACGAAAGACTAATTATATATAATTCTTAGATAGTTTAACACCAGAAAAAAAATAAAATTACTGGGTAGTATAACTCCTTAATTATGCACTTATCGGCGATACTTTATTAAGAATTACAAGCAGACACTAACTCGCTTGTGTTGCCTTTAAGGGACCAAATATTATCCAAGGAGGCTGAATTCCGTTTGCTGATTCTATGAATATTTTCTACCTACATATAACGGACAAAATACAAGAAAAGGGAATGTGGCAAGGGACTGACCTATGTTTTTAGGTGCGTCGTTTCGATCTGGTCGGTACGCGTATAAGTTCACTTGCCAACTACCAAGTACAATCCCAGGATCTTACAGCGATAAAGAAAACGTCATAAAGTACTATGCTCAGTTTGATCTGAGTAGACCCGAAGGAATCACCGTTACGAAAATAAAGGAAATCGTCGTAGTGGCCTCTGTAGTTTTGAGCGATGCTCAGCTGCCCAAAATCGTATGTAATCTCAATCTCCAAGCATTTTGCGTAATGATTAGTTTTATTAAATCATAGGTCAGTCCCTTGCCACATCTGACTCAGAAGTTAAATATCTCGAAAGGCTATTATTATATCCAAAAGTACGAGGTGTGTAAATTAAGTAATGAGATTTTTTAATTTTTTTATTCGAAGAGAATTACAATTCAGTATTGTCTCCTTCAAAATAACTTCCTTGTGAAGCCACACGGCGCTAGAGATGGTTCTTCCATTCCTCACAGCAGTGCTGGAATTCATATACTGGAATAGCCTTCGGCTGGTCGGTTACAGCCGTTGTCAAAATCTGATGAACAGTGGTGTGATTCAAATTTAACTCTTCCCCGATCATTCTTGTCGTCAACCGTCAATCTGAACGCACAAGATCCCGTATTCTATCGACATTTTCATCGGTTCTTGAAGACGAAGGCCTTCCGCTGCGTGGTTCATCTTCAATCGGCTCTCTTCCTTCTGAGAATGCCTTAAACCACTGAAAAACCGGGGTTCTTGAAGAAACACTGTCTCCGTAGGCGTGTTGAAATTTTGCAAAAGTGTCCTTTGCGCTGTGTCCAAGTCTGAAGCAAAACCCGATAGCACACCGTTGCTCAAAATTAATGTCACTCATTTTTAAAACGCGCTAGAATAAAACGATTTACGAAACACAAGGAACAAGGAACAAACAAATGACTCTAACAAGCTCAAACCTGTACTGAAGGTCTGTACCTGACTGTCTCATTACTTAATTTACATTACCTCGTATATTCAAAATCGTATTTCAAGAAGTGGAGACATTAGAAAACATTTCAAATTGATGGACGTGGTCAATTTATGTTCACTTCTCGGAATCACTTTATTTTTTGCGTTGCGATGGCCTTTGAATTTCCGCTTTTGCTTTCAGGAAACTACACTAGACAACCCGCCGACGATGTGCGTGTCGTTGGACAAAAATAATTTCATTCTAGGTGAAGTTATGCAAATTGATGTGGACATGATGCAAGCGGCGACCAAAGTAGACATGCTTGTGGCCGAACTCGGAATGGTGAGCCTTTTCTCTGTTGCTTAGAAAAGATCGGTACTTGGAATGATATTGATGGAAAAAGGTTACAAAACATGTGTTGACCAAATGCATTGGGTTCTTTCTTGGTCTTCCTGTTAACAGTGTAACTGCTGAATACTTTAAACTATCAACCAAACACCATACCAAGATTTACAGTTTTGAAAGCTTAGGATAACATATTTGGTACAGCTAAATAAAATCTAGAACCAGTTCGATTTTGACTTTAACCATCATCAAGGTGGTAGTAACAATTCAAAATGTAAAGTTTTTAACATAAAATTGGGGAAAATATGAGGAGCTGATAAATAAATTAATATTTTTATTACATTCATTAATCACATTTTATATAGAAGTGGTTGAGCAATCACCAGTTCTGCATCAAATTTTTTGAGCTGGTGTTTTGGGTAGAGGTTTTTTGTTATTGCACACAAGTTGTTTTGCTTTTAGGAGGTAGAAATGACCGTTCTGCAACCACATAAGAAAATCAGAACCGAGTACACTCTGTTGGGAAAAGTAGAACGACACTATGAAAGCTGTGAAGACAATAAGAAATGCTCTCTTTTCCTGAAGGTACCAAGAAATGCATCGATACCCAATTTCAGCAGCTGCACCCTTTTCCAACTCTCGTCCTTTGCCAAGGTACATATATACGTTATTATTGAAAAGAATGCACCGAAATTGAAAAGAATACATGCCTTTGTTTTTCCTCTGCTATATTTTTCGAGACCAAAGAAGACTCCTCAAAATTGCATATTTCTTTTCGGTTGTATAGATGTATATGGTTGTATATAATATGTGTATATTATTTTTTATGGAATAAGATATAGACACCATTAAATTAATAGCATATTTTGTTGAAGTGAATATTATTGGAACTCAGTTACAAATTTAATCCATGGATGGAGTCATTTTTATTGGATGAAGTTAACTCCAAGTATGGAGTTGACTTATTTATTTTTGAAAAATACTTTTAATTTTTCCATCTGTATTTAACAACAATTAAATACCGTAATGATTTACTTTTTAGGTTACTGCTAAGACGCCAGATTCCAATGAAACGACGGTAGTTGTTCCTGTAACGTTGGGCCATACTACTTCATCACTACAAAGATTATCTCGTAACGTAAATCAAGGTACAAAGGATAACGATATAGGTAAATATTAATTCTCATATTTTAAAGATTTTCTGAAGTAGTTGTCCACCACCTCAGTTTAAGAGCAAACGGAACGGATTAAAAAGTAAACCGCAACTGGACAGCATTTATGAATATTTCGGAAACTATCAGAAATGTTTAAACGCAAAGTGAGTAATTGAAAAACACTTAGAACTCTCCTGTATAATTAGAATTTGTTGTGTCATTAATAGGTACTGTTCTATGTTTGCTTTTTTTGTAATTTCATTGTATTACTTGTTCCATTAGCAAAGGACATCTTGGTGGAGGCAAAACGTATTTCTTTATCATCTAACTTCAACCATGCATAAAAACATCAATACTAATTGTAAGTCGCTGAAACGATGGACAAACTTTCCTGAAGGACAGGCGAAATAGTCCATGAAAGAATGGTCATCCTTGACAAAGAGACGTATAGAGTCAAAATCGACAGGTTGTTCTGTTTTCAGAGCAGACTGTGCCAGTCCACGAAACCGTCGTATGCACTCAGCCGACGAGATCGACAAATCCGGGACCCGGAGGGTTGGAGACACAACCCCAGACGCCCTTCTTACCCCCTGAGCCTCTCCCTACCGCCGACTCCGGTAGAAAGACCGTACCGGATACGCCAATCATCATTTACGACAGCTACGGGGACTGCCTCGGATGCTGTCATCTCGTAGCAAATTGTTGCTGCAACGGCCAGCACCACCACCACCATCATCATGGAGGGAACGGCGATGGCGACGGTAGCTGCGATTGCGGCGACGGTTGCTGCGATTGTGGTGACGACTGCTGCGATTGCGGCGACGGTTGCGGCGATTGCGACTGCGGAGACTGCGGCGGCTGCGACTGCGGAGACTGCGGCGATTGCGTCATCCTTTAGACCTTTCGGTAGGTTGTTCCCGAAAGTAGAATCGCAATTTGAATAAAGATCTCTAAACGATTATACTGAGGAAAAAAGTTACTGGAATTTAGTCCTTTACTTATTTATATTTGTCTTTCCATCTACTTCATTAATATACAGTGTGGAACAGCCTAATGGAATAAATTCAGTAGCTCCATTATTAGGTATGCATTATTTTTTTTTTTGAAAATTATAAGACACGTCAATTTCTAATTCTAAAATGACATCTTGCGACGTAAAACTGTCATCCCTAAATTCAACCCCCTTCAGGTGACAGCTACAACCCCTAAATTTTCAAACTGGAAGTAGGGGCTTATGAGACTTCGTTTGAAAGGTCTTTTCATTCTCTATTCAAAACTGATATGGTTTTAAATTTTATTGCAGAAATTAACAAAAAAAATTCTCCAGCGTAGGAAATGCGTTACATTAAAATAAACAACAAATCATTATTAATGCAGCAGATGTTCAAAATGCATGCCTCCAGCATCGTGGCAGCATCCTAGACATAAATAGAAATGTCTTCTAACGTTAATTAACATCTGCGGGGTAATCGACCTACTTGCAAGTGTTATTATTCTTCTTAAGTCAGCTAAATCGTCGGGTTTGGTTTTGTACACCATACTTTTTACATATCCCCATAGGAAGAAGTCTAACGGCGTGAGATCAGGTGATCGTGCAGGCCATTCAACAGAACCACGTCTCCCTATCCAACGATTTGGAAAGATTGTGTGGAGATATTGCCGGACACTGACTTCGTAATGTGCTGGTGCACCACCCTGCTGGAACTATATTGCATTACCTGGAAGTTGTGGGCTTCCTTCAGCCACAAGTTTGCCATGGTCGGTACAATATTATTTTAGAGCAGCGCTAAATAAGTTTCTCCATTCAAATTGCCATCAATGAAGAAGGGACCAATGATATTTTCTCCAGTTATTCCTCCCCAAACATTAACTTTCTCAGGGTAGTTCCCTTATCCAGTGAGGATTTTCTATCGACCAGTAACGACAGTTTTGGCGATTAACATGGCCGTGAAGTGTAAATGTAGATTCATCCGAAAATAAAACATTTCACAAAAAAACATCAAAAAACATCCGAAAATTCACAAAAGAGAATTCGTCTATCAAAATCGTCTTCCGCGAGCTCATTAGTTGGTACCAGTTTATATGGGTGCATCTGATTTTCTATCAATACGCGGAGAATCGAGGAATAGCTAATATTTAATACTGAAGCTGTTTGACGACTCGACATATATGGATTTTCTTCAAGCATAAGCATTATATCCAATTTCTGATCATCACTGAGTTTATTGGGAGGATTTTTTCTTTAGCTGCCGTACATGTGCACGTTCCCGAAACGTCTTCTCTATTTAACGAACGGTATTTTGAGATATCGTCCGCAACTCCGGATATTTTTCTTGAAATAGGCGAACAACTTCGGCCTGCATTCGTGTTCTGCCTCCGTAACCAATCATCTGCAGAATCGTTATCTTATGCATTTCAGTTAGGTAAACCATATCTCTGAATTGCAACACGAAAACTAAAGCAAAAAGTTTAACTGTTAACTACTGTTACAATGACAAGCACATTTCTAGGTAATTTCACTAAAGCTGATAATGGCCAACTTCTTAAATTTCAGGTTTGTTTTTTGCTGCTCGCTTGTTTTTGTCATTCGATTGGCAAGCAAAAAATTGTACGTATTTATTAGCAAGTTTTTATCTTATAGTAAGGAATGCCTGCAATTACAGACATTTATTTTTAGTTATTATTAACATTTCAGAACCTAAAAATGACAAATAGTGTTACATATAAAAGTTTTATTTTAATGTAACGAATTTCCTACGCTGGTGAAACTTATCTTTTTTTCTTGTTAATTTCTGCAATAAAATTTGAGAACACGGCAGTTTTGAATAGAGAATGAAAAGACACTTCAAATGAATATCACAAGCGCCTACTTCCAATTTGAAAATTTAGGGGTTGTAGCTATCACCTGAAGGGGTTTGAATTTAGGGATGACATTTTTACGTCGCGAGGTGTCATTTTAGAATTAGAAATTGACGTGTCTCAGAATTTTCTAAAAGAATGCATAATAATGGAGCTACTGAATTTATTCCATTTGGCTGTTCCACACTGTATACGACTATGATATACTATATATGAATGTAATATACTGTTGTTTGTAAATTGTAAAAATAATAGTATACTTCGATAGCATACCTGTTATAGTAAAAAAAATAATTTGCTCAAGGGCCCTGGAGTGTGGAGATGGTATTTTTTACGTAAATCATATAGTGGATACACTAAATTGCGATGTTTCCCGTTTGTGAAATCTAATATTATAATGAACCATAAAAAAACGATCAAAGTTGGCCAAGTAAAAAAAGACGTATCTCTATTCTTAATCTTAAATTTATAACCTTGTTTAATTGTCAAGGCTTGTACATTATGTGACAGCAATTATTTATTTTACAATTGTGTCAACATCAAAATACAACTTCGACATAATCCCTATTTCCATCTCTCTCGTTCTTAGCCAGATTTGATGACGTTCGGACCAAATCAATCAGACCCAGAAAATGTGCCATTGAATATTTTTATAGTACAACGTACGAGGGGTGTAAATTAAAAGTAATGAGACTGAATTTTAATTTTTTCTATTCTAATAGAATTACAATTAAGTATTGTCATCTTCAAAATAACTTCCTTGGGAAGCCACACAGCGCTGGAGACGGTTCTTCCATTCATCATAGCAGTACCGGAACTCATGTACTGGAATAGCCTTCAGCTGGTTATTTATTAGTTACAGCCATTTGAATGATTTCTATGATCCTAAAATTACGTGCCTTGAGGTGATTTTTCAATCTAGGGAAAAGAAAAAAATTGCAAGGACTCAAGTCAGGCGAATACGGAGGCTGAAGAACCACAGGAATGTTTTTACTGGCTAAAAAACTCGTTTAATGAAATGGCTGTGTGACAAGGCGCATTGTCGTGATGCAACATCCAGTTATTCTTTCTGTTTGGTCTCACACGCATGACCCGTTTTTCTGAAGTTTTTCAAGAACTTCTCTGTAAAAGTATTTCATTAAAACTCTTGGTGAACTATGAACTGACTATCAAAAAAGCAAATCAGCAGGAATTTGATCATCGATTTACTCATTCTTGCTTTTTTTGAGTCTTGGAGACCTTGAAGTGTGCTATTCCATGCTTTGGCGCTTGGTTTCCGGATCGTACTCAAAAACCCAATATTAACAGCATTACATATTAAGTTAACCTACCGCCTTTCCAAGTCCCGTCTCCGCAATGTTGCTAGATCGGGCGCTACGTTCCCAGTCTCATTACATAATTTACACACCTTGTACTTCAATAGCATACTTATTGTAGCCAAAAAAATATTTTGCTCAAGGTCCCTGAAGTGTGGAGATGGTATTTTTTACTGAGCTCACAAAGTGGATACACTAAATAGCCATGTTTCTCCTGTTTGTGGAATCTAGTATTACAATGAGCCTTCAAAAAGACGATCAAAGTTGGCAGAGCAAAGAAATACGTATTTCTATTCTTAATCTTAAACTTTTTTTGACTAAATGAAGTTATAGTTCGGAACCAATCCTCGAATTTCATGTCAATCTGCAAATTAAGGGTGTGAGTTGGAATCAATCGGACCCAAAAAAATGTGCCATATGAATATTTTTAGAGTACAACGTATGTTTACGGGACAATTTTAGGTCAATTTTTGCCATTTTTTTATTTTGGGGTTTGATTAGTTCCAACACCCTTAATTTACAGATCGACATACAAAAACTATTAAAAAAGTGACCTATAACTTTATTTAGACAAAATAAAAATGTAAAAATATTCTCCTGGGTTTTTGCTTCAGGTTTGATATTGTTTCGATGGTGTACTTTTTTATTTTCTTAAAAAAAAATAGGTATTTCAAAAGATGACCTGCACATAATATAAATGATTTTATGCAGATTTGCCGATATTTGAACCATCCAGAAACGACAGAACGAATCAGATTGAAGAAAACCAAAATTTCTAGGGGGGTAATATCTAATATGTTTGGGGTAGATACACATTAGATAAGCGTTTCAAACATATTCTAGTTAATGTATTCTGTCTGTTCGTAAGTACTTGTAAAAGACAATTACAATTGTATCGAAATATATTTTGAGAGGTCTGATTGACTTTCAATGATAGGCTAAAATGTGATTATTTTTTGTCTCGTCATGTCAGGTATGACATGAATTTTATCACAGTACTGATAAACCAAACTCCAAATGCAGAATTAGTAGGACAACTACATATATTAATTATAATATATTTCATTCTCATTTATATCAGATGATTTGAACGTAGCAAGAAATAGAAAAGCCGAATTTTCATTGAATGGTGATCAAAAAGTTCCAGGACTAATTTTATATAAATTCATTAAACAAACTTACAAGTTATTGGACATTGTCTCCTTCAAAGTACATCCCTTGGAAAGCTATACATTTTCCCACCTCCGTTTCCATTGCTGGAAAGACAACTCATTTTCTGAAATGCTGTTCAGCTCATCCAGCGATATTTCTTTAAGGGAACAATCATGACAATGGAAGATAATCCTCTTCACCTCCTTAAAAAAAGCTCGTCAAGTCATATCTAATGTCTGGATTATTGCAAAAAAATTGACATACCTGTCCTCCCTCAGTGTCTATACTCGCCAGATCTGGCCTCTGCGGACGACTTCCAATTTCCAAAACTCATTTGACGAAATTAAAGAAAACTCGCTGGATGTGCTGAACAGCATTCCGGAAGATGAGTTCTTGACGTCTTTCTAGAAATGGAAATGGAGGTGGGAACATGTATAGCTTCCCAAGAAGGGTACATTGAAAGGGACAATGTACAAAAACTGGTAAGTTTGTTTAATAAATTTATACAAAATCAGTCCTGGAACTTTTTGATCATCCCAGGTATGATGAGTCAATATTAGAGTCTCCAGAATTTTTTTTTCGCTTATTCCCAATATTACCATAATTCTTAGGTTACCTCACGAGATGTCATGTTTCCAAATTGATGATATTATTTCAAAAACGCCTAGATCAGTAACAAAGGTCATATTAATGCAAATAGGTCCTCAAAAAAAATATACAGAAATATTACTACTGAGTAGGTATTACCGTTTTTCAAAAAACTCCACAGAGTTTCATACAAAAACTCCACTGAGAAAATTACCTGATTAAGTTAGATGTTAAAGAGAGTATCGTCAAAATTGATTGATAAATTAAGGACGGTTTTATAAAAATAACTATATAAAAAAAATAGATCCATCCAATAGTTTTATAAAAAAAATAGATCCATTTGTCAATTGATCAATTTAATAGATCTGATCAATAAATGGAACGCCTTTTCAATTGTCTTACATTTAACATAGATTCTTCATTTTTTTACTAATTCAGAAGCTGCCAACAATATCGTGGTTACTTGAATATGAACAAATTCAATTGACAACAGTAATTATATAACCATGTTACAATTGAATCGATTGAGTTGAAGAAGGGAATAATTCCAATTTTAGGCGAATTTAACCTTAAAAGGAACACATTTGGCTTATTTTGGCTCTACTACCAGCTGATCGAGACAAATGTTGGTCAGAAAAAAGAACAAAATTGTTCCCTTCTTACACTCATTGTGCATGGGAATGATTCAATTTTTAAGAACTGATTACCAAACTACTTCAAAAATATATCAAAAAGTGTGGAGTCACTGAAATTAAACTTCATAATAATTTAGTATCATCTTAGTTATCAGTTGGGGGACTTATTGACGGATTTGATCCTCTTTTCGACCGGTAAAAGGTAAAGCAGCTTGTACAAAAAAAGAACACGAAGCAGACTGAAAATGTTGGTCGCAAATGTAGTTTTGTAATAAAAGTTTTAAATTTTATTGATACTTGATGTATTTGTTTAAACGTTTATATACATATATCACTTTGCGCCAGTTTTGACTCACAGTTTTACAATTTTGAATGTTATTCAAGCAGGGCCAATTACTATCTAATTTTTAAACGTATTTGCAAAGGTCTTGCAAGATTAACTAAGATGGTACTAGAACTATGACGAAAATGAAACGATTAAGTATAAAAAGGGAATGACTGTTCTATAAAAGAAAAACTTACAACATGGATTGTGTTTTATGGATTTTAATAAATTTACTACGGGATATAAATATACATGTGTAGATAATCTTTTTTTTTTCAATTTTCCGCGAAATTCTAACAAAAAAACTAAATGCGTTTTTCTTGGAACAACGTTTTTCGAGCTCCTTGACGTGATTTAGAAAAAACTATTTAAACGATTGGGCTCAAATTTTCACATATTATTCTACACACGTGTACTTATATCTCGTAGTAAAATTATTAATATCCATCAATATTTACCCCTTTTTTATGTGACCTAACCTAATAAAAATGGTTGAAAAATTAAAAACTCCATTTTGTTTTTTTTTTGCCCAAAATACTAAATTTTACTATAGGACATAGCGAGTAACTTATATTTTAATAAGAATTTTGAATTTTTTGTTTCTGACGTTCCAGAGTTGAGAAATCATGTTAAGCAGTTTTAAAGAGGGTTGCCTTCAGTTAGCCCTATCTTCGCCATATCAGATTTGAAAAATAAAAAAAAATATTTGTGTATACCTACTACAATATGTACACTCTAATGTATAAAATTAGCAGTTTGTCAAAATAAATTTTTCTATGAAAAAAAAAAAATCTTAAATATATACCCAAAAGAACCAGACTGCCCCCTTAATTCTCCTAAAACTATTCATGTTTGACAATTAAATAGAGAATCAATTTCGTTATTAAATGATGTTCATTGCATGGAGATTGAAATAAACGAAAATCTAATGGAGCAAAATCTGGACAACGGGATGGATCTGGGACAAGTTTTTGTAATGTCACTGCGTATGGTCGAGCATTACCATAGCAAAGTCACGTGGCGTCAGTCGTTTGACTGAAAGCAAGATGTCGTTCAAGACTCAAGAACTCCGTAGGACTTCCGTTCACAAAATTCATTTTTACACAAGAAATTCGGTAAAGGAGATTTAATTATATTGATTATTATTCAATTTTATTGTAAGTACATACATATATATTAAATTTATAAATCACTTGTTTTATTATCATAGGACAAGTACCATAAATGTTTATTCACTATTTGCTCAATCACAAGACAACGGAATGCTTAAAAATCTGCCAGGTCATATCAATCTGTTGATAAACATATTTTTGCAAGAAAATATACTCGTATAATACAACATAAACAATCTAGTTTCTTATATATTGTATTATTATACTCCTAAGTTATTATCCATACATTTAGGAGTCAGTCATGCTTGTTTTAAATCTGGTCGCATAGTAGGACTCGGGTGAGCAATCTAGGCCCCACTAACGAAGGATAGAATGATGTTCAACTAGACCCTCTGAGTTTTCCTAGGTCCCTAGACTCTAGCATAGAAAACCTATGCGTAGCTATGCTCTCTATCGATGTGACGCATGGGGCAGTGTCCAGTGAATAGTCCCACGAGAATTTCTAATCCTTACGACAAATTTTAACAGTTCGATGCTGCGTTTTGAATCAGGCCTTAATCATGAGCCCCGACTGACGGAAGCCCTTTGTATTCGCTACTCTTGGGTGTGGTACAACGTTGCCCACTCTTTGACGGTGCTTTTTAACGGCTCTTGAGTATCAGAAGAGCCGGTATAAAATTAGAAACCGCCGTCATTGGTGGAGCACACGACAGTTTCACGAAATTTCATTGGCAAACGAGACACGATTGAATTAAAATATTTATATATCTAATTATAGATATCTAAGTAGCACTTATTCATGTATTATGATTCTCTGATATGATATGCATCGTAAGTAATCGACGATAGTTCAGCGTTCCTCGAATACCAACCGTGAACTTTGCTGATATTTTTCGAGATAAAGATGTTTTTTTAATTGTTATTGTTGATAGGCACCAGTTGACAAGGTGATGCAATAATTAAGCAATGCCTGTAGTAGTTAAAAAATGATCCGATTTAGTCTGTAAGATCAATATCTACAGTCGGTATCTTGCTTTGGTGATAAACTACTAAAAACGAAGATTCCCCAAGCATAATGGAAAAGAAAGTTCCTCAATATTTTATTAAATCTAGGTACTTAATAGAGACAAGTGGCATCTACTGATAATAAAAGGCACGTTGTATACCAAGTATATATAGACATCCAAAAAAAAACGTCATCAACTTTGGCTATCAATGAGAGAGATAGAAATAGCGGTCATGTCTAAGCTTTTCGGTTATGTCAAACTTTTGACAAGTGACTGTCACAGTTTGTAAAATAGCTGTCATATGATGTGACAGTTTTGCAAAGTAAATAAGGTTATAAATTCGAATAAGAATAGAAATGCGTCTTTTTTTTCTTGGCCAACTTTGATGACGTTTTTTTTTTGGATGTTTATATAATTTGCATTGGGTTCTAGGGACAAACGTCAAGCAAATATATTTTTCTGTTATCAAGATATTCGAGAAACACTGTTTTTTTAAAGAACTTTAACACCGTGTAATAACGCATTTCAGAGGTATACAGGGTGTCCCCGGATTGTGTTACCTATAGGTGAAATGGACAAAAAATTTAATTTTTCGACAAAAAGTCATTCTTCATGAAAAGTTTTGCTTGTCTTGAAACGTTCAGAAAGTTTAGTTTGTCCAAAAAAAGGTCAATGATGACGATGATGCAGCCACAATTCTAGTTTTAAATTCAGTCGAAGAAAATCCAAAACTAAAAATTAGACGAAGAGAATTTAGAAAAAAAAAAAGACTATTTTCAACAGGTCGGATGCCCCGCCCATTCAACAATTCAGGTCCGCAGTTGGCTTAATAAACAATTTGGAGAGGAGTGGATCGGAAGATATGGACCTATTTGTTGGCCAGCAAGGTCCCTTGACTTGTCGCCACTTGACTTTTTCCTTTGGGGATTTTTGAAGGAAATAATTTATAGACAGCCGATAGAATACAATATTAATTTACTCAATACTGGATCATTCAAGCAGTAACTCAAGTAAATCAAGAAATGATCAACTCAACATACACATCTTTTAGAACGAGACTGGAGAGGTGTGTTGAACTTGAGGCCTGCATGTAGAATAGTTATGGTGCGTGAATAATAATTTTGCTGTTTTTTCAAAATAATTGTTGAATTTGTTTATTAAATCATAATTTCTTCAAAATAAATGTTTAAATCATATTTTTGGTGTTTATGATTTCTTATTATGTTTGCGCCTTTAGTAAACATAATTTTTTTTAAAGGAAAATGGCTATACTTCAATGATAAAAATATAACAATGATAAAAATTGCGGAATCTCTTCAAAATACTTAATATTGACTAGTAGGCCATGCTTTCATATTTGAGTATTAAATTTAATTGCAAACAATTTTTCTAAATAACTTTTTTTAACATTGCGTTAATATTTAAGGTACTGTACTCTTCGTTATTATTTAATTTTTATTATTTTTTGAACTATTTTTGAGCTATTTTTGAACACCCTGTGTGTTAAATTGAATAATCAACAAACTTTATGGACGTTTCAAAACATGCAAAATTTTTTATGAAGAATGACTGTCGAAAAATTAAATTTTTTGTCCATTTCATCTATATGTAACTCAATCCGGGGACACCCTGTATGTTGTTCATCAACTTTTTCATCAGATGTGTGTCCGAAGTTACGGATATTCCTCTCGAAACGCCCTGTATAAGACAAATGTTATTTGGCAGCCCTTAACCCTTGGCAGCCTCCCATTTGTACAAGATTCATACAGGGCCTTTCACCAGTTTGAGATTGTCGTATTTTTGTAACATCATATTTGACGGGGTGATTACTAGATCTAAGTAGAAGGATATAGTAACAAAATAATGTCAAGCGAAACTTGAATCTTTCATTTTTCGAAAAAATAAATCAAAAAACGTGTGCTCCATCAGAAAAACTTGGAAATTAATTACAAAATATTAACGAAAAAACATATTTTTTCTCAAATACCAAGTGAATATAAAATATTTTTATTCTGTTTTTATTATTGCGCAATTAGTTCATTTTGCTTAAAGATACAGACACTATAAAATCTCAACGAAATGCTGAGGTGAAATAACAATTCAAATTACCATAACTTTTACACATCTCGAAATTTCGAAAAAATCACATATGTTTTTGCTTTTTTGTTTTGATTGTATTTACTTGTTAGTTTTTAAAAAAATATTTACAACATTTTGCTAGCCTTTTCCAAGATCTTGAGGGGACACACATTTTTTGCATTAATTAATTTTTTCCTAGTAGTATGCGTATCTTGTTCAATGTAATCTTCTTGCAATTGGTCGTTATGCAACATTTGTATAAAAGGTGTTGAGATTTCTAAACGATGCATCTCTGCATTCAGTGTTCCGTTACAAAAAAAATCTAGGTCCAACAATTCTCTTTCGGCTCACAGCTGCCCACACTACAATTTATTCTGGGTGTAGTGGAATTTCAACAAAGTGAGGGTGCTCTACACTCCAAAGTCTCATATTGTAGGAGTTAGCATAAAAAATGGAGCCAAGCCTCATTAGTAAAAAAAAAACGTTTTCGAAGACAGCGTCGATATTGTTAAAATGGTTCATAACATATTGGCAGAACTGTAATCTTAGAGGTTCGTCTGCTCTGAGAATTTCATGGATCATATGGATTGCAGATATGGATGGAACTGCAAATCATCGTTCAAAACTCGTTGCCACGTTCTATAGGGCAGATTCACTTGTTGGCTCAGATGGCTTATTGATATTCTTGGATTGTCCGTTATCACTTGCCTAACCATTTCAACGTTTTCTTCCATTCTTACTCTGGGCCTGCCACTTCCTTGTTTCCGATTGACGCTTCCAGTTTGCCGGTACAAATTTAGGAAACGTTTTACTGACCGGCTAAAATGGTCAAAATGAATAACTGCGTCTGGAATAACTTCCCTGAAGTCTTCATATTCTTCATCGAACATATCTAGTTTCCATTGAGTCTACTGCCATTTCTAAAATGAATTTCAAGCAAAACACGCCTGTGTTCTTCGTTAAAAATGAATTCCATGAATTCCATTAGTCAGATTTGATTACGTTTTTTTTTTACTGGCTATTTCTATACGAATACAATATTTGGATGGGTTTTTGGACTATCGGCTTTATTAAAATTATTTGACCAAGACTGCTCAAATTGTGAAAGTCACTGTACACGTTCAAGATTATGTTCAAAGGTCAACATTCAACCTTAAACCAACAAAGTCGACTACGATAAAAATAGAATATATTGTAAAGGGGTCGTCAAGAGAATAATATGCTTATTTTTAGTTGTGGGTGCTCGAAAACGCTCGTATAAAAACAAAAAACCTTTTGAGGCTTATCACAAAGAAATTCGGTCCATATTTAGAAATTATCGCACTCGAGAGAGTTAAAGATTTTATCAAAATTGTAATTACAATCTTCAAAAAACATAATTTTGTAATATTCGCAGAATTTTTGGATACGAACAAATTTGATTTCTTTTAGATAAGTCGCATCAAGAGAAGCAATCTACAAGGGAGATAGAGAGTGAGAGAGAGTAACACATGTTTTGTCGCACCGACACTCTAGATGGTTCGTGGAGGGCCTTGTGGTGGGTCCAGGATCAGTAGGAGTCTTATCCCATGATTCCGTAATGATTTTGCCACGTCAGCCTATCAATGTTTCCTAGTGAAGTCCTTTCTAGCTCTTTTAAATTCATAAACGCAGAAATGGCGCATCCGAGCATGTGGTGACTTTGTACCTACTTGGATGTTGTCCAAATGTTGCATTGTGCAAGTGCAACGTCATCAGAATTTCCCCAAATGGGTCCCTTAAGATTCGTGTTCATATCACTTAATTAATGTCTCTTCGTGTGAGGCAATCACAGAAGTGTGAACTTTTACAAAGATGGGTTCACGTTGAAGACCTAACATAAATGACTTCAGCACGTATTTACCCAGCCCATTCGGCAAAATAGTTATCAAAATCATTTCACGGTTAGTTAGAACCCTACGAGTATCAGCTTTTTTTATTTTTCAATATATATTATAAAGTTGCCAAATTTTCAATATTATGCAACTATACGCAAAAGAAAAAGTTCTAATTCACTAATTGGATCATCGACATGAGCATTCACCGAGAAACTGACATTTCAAATTTCCGCAAATAACAGAGAAAAGTATTTGTACAAGTAGGTACACCTACTACAATACATCTTAGTGATAAGATATAAACATTGTTTTGCTTACAAATATTGTGTAATTTTGTGAATTTATAATAAAACCACTTCACTCGGTTGTGAAATGTTCAACAATACGAGACACAAGAACTGTATATTTTAAGTTTATATTTTTTTCCTAAATGCAGTTACTCTCTTTTGGTAGGTACTTATACAGGGTAGGTACTTATAATAAGCGGGGCCGAACGGTCAGCCCGTGTTGTCTTATTGCCAGCAATGGCCTCCAAGACGTGGCCCAACCAAACACCGCCTCCCTTCCACACCACCTTCTCTTGCACATAGATTTTTTTTAGCTGGGAATATTTGCTATACCTATATAGCAGGAATATTTGCTATACCTATATAGCAAATATTCCCAGCTAAAAGAAATCTATGTACAAGAGAAGGTGGTGTAGAAGGGGAGGCGGTGTTTGGTTGGGCCACGTCTTGGAGGCCATTGCTGGCAATAAGACAACGCGGACCGACCGGTCGGCTTGTTTTATTATAAGTACCTACCCTGTATAAGTACCTACCAAAAAGAGAGTAACTGCATTTAGGAAAAAAATATAAACTTAAAATATACAGCTCCTGTGTCTCGTATTGTTGAACATTTCACAACCGAGTGAAGTGGTTTTATTATAAATTCATGAAAATATTCCACACCACCTTCTCTTGCACATAGATTTTTTTTAGCTGGGAATATTTGCTATATAGGTATAGCAAATATTCCCAGCTAAAAAAAATCAATGTGCAAGAGAAGGTGGTGTAGAAGGGGAGGCGGTGTGGGGTTGGGCCACGTCTTGGCCGCCATTACTGGCAATATGCACAACCGGGTGTCGGATCGCCGGCATCGCTGATTAAGCAGTAGAATATGCCCCGCCTTTTTCGGCGGATTTCAACAGCAGCCATTTTGTAAGTTAGTTAGCAACGCAGGTGGGGCTTTAGGGGCGTAGCATATGCACAGAAAGTGCCCGTCAAAGAATCTACACCCTGTGTGATTTTTTATGTACTTTTATTTTCAAAAACTATCTATGGCAATACTATTTTCTTCAACTTTTATTACGAAAGTACCCATACCCAAAATGAACCTAGTACAACTTTTGCATATATTAATAAAAATGTATGTAAGCTCGGAAACCGTTAGGACTCTGTATTTCAACAGGCGTGCAACGTTGGATTGCTCGTTTAGTTCAATCGACTTATTTTGACTTCCAGATTCACTGGTTTCATATATGCTGCTTCATTTAGAAACACCCTGTATCATGGCGGCTGGTGGAATTTGAAATTCTCATATTTAGGTAAGGAAGCATGGCGCCCACATATATTGACCTATGTGGGCGCGGTGATTACTAGACCTATGTAAGTAGAAGCCTATAATAGCAAAAAAAACGATGATTTTCAATTGTTTTTTCAGAATTACCAAATGAATATAAAAACTGTTTATTCTAGTGTGTTTTTTGCTTAAAGATACAGCTATGGTAATATCTCAAATGCTTGGATGAAATAAAATTGAAATTATCACAGACTTACCATACTTTTTCGGAAAAATAACAGGTATAAAAAAACTTTGTACGTATTTACTCGGTGATTCTAAAATACTTCGCAAATAGTTCGCAAGCTGTTTCCAAGATAATCTGGTGAGACAGACGTTTTAAAACAAGTTTCATTTGGGTTTTTTTAGTATTGCAGTCTTCTTAATTATAGCACAATCCCCTAAAATATGATGTGGGTCCCAAATTTCATTACAAAAATAAGATAATCTCAAATTCCACCAGCTGCCATTGCCCTACTGTAGTAGAGCAAAAATAATTTAGAGTAATGAAAATTTTATAGAATACAAAATACATTGGATTCTAAGATCTATCTCAAACACGACCCAATAACTAAAATTGCAGTACTAGAAACAAAATGAAACCACAACCAATCCATTAGTTTATCCAGAACCATTACCAAAAACACGGGAAATAAAAAAAATGCTTTTCTTTCGCTAAATAAAAATAGCTAATTTATCTAGCTTCTGCTATATGAGATTTAAACAAAAGACCCTTGAATATAAATTAATGAATAGACAAAATCAGCTACACAGACCTTTTGACAGCCGATACCAGTCTGCTCCAGAAGGCGAAAACTTCTTCAGAAGTAGGCAGGTATATTGTCTTGCTGTGGAAGACTCAAATTTAACGTAAATGAAACAAAAAACATTTTCAACAATTCTTGTGTTTCCAATCATTCAAATTTGTGCAAATTTTGGTCCAAATGTAACTGAGGTTTCTTCCCTTTTGCTTAAAATAAAAAACGAAAATGATGATAAGAAAAGACCTATAACAAGTGGCGGTACTTAAACTAGATCAAGGCACTAACCGCTGACGTACGAAAAATATACAATAATAGAGATAGAAGCGATAGAACTAGTTACCTGGATCCAAAAACGCAATTCCTAAAAAAAGTAAACGCTTAACATTCCGAAGATAAAGTTTGAAGAGATCAACAACTCTTGAAATTCGTATAAAACGAACGGAACGCGTTGAACCAGACATCAGTTCACGAAGAAACCAGAGAATGAAGTCTCTTACGGCATTAGCTGTGGTCATAGCGGCTTTAGCTCTTCTTCAGGTAAGTTTTTTATTTATTTTCAAATTGTTTCTTCGATTCCTTCCAACTATTTGTTTGGATTACATTTTATTACAACTGATTTTCCTTCAACGTCACATAAACGAATTTTTGAAAATGTTTCATCAGTACTCATTATAACGAGCCAAAATCAAAGTTGACCAAGCAAAAAAAAAGATAAAAAAAACACTGGACGTCTTCCACGAAACACTAAACTACTACACTTTTCTCGACGCGCTTCTCACTTTTCAGGAGAAGATTAAAACTCAGTTTTAATCTCCATTTTAAAGTCCAGTTTTTGTTTCTACGCCGAAGCTTCCAGTACCCACTCCAGGACTTAAATTTAAAACCTTATTTAATTGTCAAGGCTGTTACATTATGTGACAGTCATTAATTATTTTACAATTGTGACAGCCGCTTGTCAAAAGTTTGACAACTACAACGACTTTGTCATCTGCTCATTCATAACCAGATTTGATGACGTTTTGTTTGGATGGCTCGTTATTATTTATCATCGACAGTTATGTTCATTAAAATGTCATATGTTTTTTCTCAACTTATTTGTATGAATGATACAAATATGTGACTTTTTAAACCTTTTAAATGTTTGTTTTATTTTTTTAATCCGTTCTTATTATCGATGTGTCAGTCAAGACAGTTGTTTTCATACACTCAGATCGAAAAACAGGCTAATAAATATGAATAAAAAACGGTTTTGTTTTTGAATTGAAGAGTGGAAATTAGAAAGGGCCTAAGTGCCAAAAAAAAGTTTTGTGATAATAGAGAAAAACTAAATAAAAGTCAGAAAACTTTTTTTAAGGAAGGGTTTATTAAGTATTATGCATTTAAACCGAATCGGAAAACCTACTTCTTAACACGAAATTTGCAAACTAAACTTTTTTACTACAAAATAAAAATGTTTAAACAAGTAAAATTAGGAAAAGGCCTAAGTGCCATAACTGATTTTGAGTATAGAAACATTCATAAAACACATTTTACTTCTTCTTTACTTTACTTCTCGCCTATAATTCTCTTTTTTCTTTGGTTTTCTTCCATTATAATGTATTCTAAATTAAGAAATTATCACACACAACATACACGCCGTCTGTAAATGTTGGACTTAGGACCTTTCTAAGGAAAATGCTCGCGCAGGTACAACCATCGACTTATACGACGGGCTTTTATAAGGATAAAAATATAATTTTGGCGTTTAGAACCTTTCATAGGACATAAAGCATGGTACATAGAACGTTTCTATGCAAAAAAAAACTGAATTTTGGAAAAAAATTTCACTTAGGCCCTTTCTAATTTCCACTATTCAATTGTATTATCCTTTATAAAAATTCAGTATGTGGTTATAAGTCAAATCTGAATTTCAATTTTCGTATGAGTAAGATTTCTAGCAACGATATACACATAACTAAATAAGCGAATGTTTACAACTAATATAAATTTCAGCCTGCGGCCTCCTTCTGGCTGTGGTCACATCGTGATGAAGCGTCTTCGCCTCCACCTCCACCAAGCGATTTGACGCCCCCAAGCGGCTCACCACCTTCCCCACCAAGCGGCGAACCTCCAATGGTAAAAGATGACTCTTCTCCTCCACCACCACCAAGCGATCTCACGCCCCCAAGCGGCTCACCACCTTCCCCACCGAGCGGCGAACCTCCAATGGTAAAAGATGACTCTTCTCCTCCACCACCACCAAGCGATCTCACGCCCCCCAGGCGTTTCCCCCCCCAAGCGGCACAAACCCTCCACCACCACCAAGCGATCTCACACCCCCAAGCGATTTCACGCCCCCAAGCGGCTCACCACCAAGTGGCGAACCTCCAATGGTAAAAGATGACTCTTCTCCTCCACCACCACCAAGCGATCTCACACCCCCAAGCGATTTCACGCCCCCAAGCGGCTCACCACCAAGTGGCGAACCTCCAATGGTAAAAGATGACTCTTCTCCTCCACCACCACCAAGCGATCTCACACCCCCAAGCGATTTCACGCCCCCAAGCGGCTCACCACCAAGTGGCGAACCTCCAATGGTAAAAGATGACTCTTCTCCTCCACCACCACCAAGCGATCTCACGCCCCCAAGCGATTTCACGCCCCCAAGCGGCTCACCACCTTCCCCACCAAGCGGCGAACCTCCAATGGTAAAAGATGACTCTTCTCCTCCACCTCCACCAAGCGATTTCACGCCCCCAAGCGATGGGACTCCACCTAGTGGATCTCCTCCACCCCCACCTACCGAGAGTTAAACGATCTCAGTCGGTGCTTTTTATGCTCCTATGTACATATATGTATTATACGTTCTATATATCCATCAAGCATAGACTTACTCCCTGTAATGGCATCTTCTAAAAAATAAGTCGTCAATAAAATGTGTAACGAATATTTTTTTTTTTAATTCATACGTCATGATAAGTTGAAAAGGGTTTCGATTTGTATACAGTAAGCGGCAGCCTAATGCGTACATACATGTATTTAATGCGTACTGTATTTCGATAACTAGTAACGGTAGGTACTTGAATTATTTTGTTATTCTGCCTGTTATTCTAGTGCTGAATAAGAATATGTAATTGAATTTCATCCACTCCAATCGCTCATGTTAGTTCTTGAAAAAGTGACCATTGAAAGTGCCCTAGAGCGCACGTCTATGGAGTAATTTTGTCACCAATTTACCTAATTATGCACGTAGCAGGGATTAATTACTTGCCGAGATTATTTGCCAAGATTTCAAATGGATCCGACTCCTGGTTCCAAAGGTATAGGGGTGGCCCCCCAAAAAAAAATAGACACACTGTATCTCGATAACTAGTAACGGTAGGTACTTGAATTTTTGCACCAGGGGGTTTATTCTAGTGCTGAATAAGAATATGTCATTGGATTTTATCCACTCCAATCGCTCATATTAGTTCTTGAAAAAAGTGACCCTTTAAAGTGCCCTAGAGCGCACGCCTATGGAGTAATTTTAATGCCACTTCATCTAATTATGCACGTAGCAAAAGTTGATCATTCACCAAAATTTCAAATTGATACGACTTCCCTTTCCAAAGTTATAGGGGTGGTTCCAAAAAAAACGGGACACACTGTAGGTGGATATTACATACATATTAGACGATACATTTTTATGTCATAGTTAGGTGATTTTACTTGGGCCGGGGGGGCTTGGTTGTACATAAAGCCACCGAACATAGCAAGACTAGAATGTCCACTCTAAGCTCCACCCACTAATGCACTCTCCTTGCCGCGCTCATACCGCCTGTCTCAGCATAAAGCTAAAGTTCATTCGGTAGCCGCGGGCATTTCGCTATACAGGACGGATCCTATATGTATTGATGTTTATGTGGCTTATGGTTCACACTTTATGAATTATGATTATTTAATAAAATATGTGACTTGGATATTGTTATTTAATAAAATATGTGAATATTTAATAAATTATGTTTGTACACTTCTTTTAAGTGTATAGGATAAATGTAAAAGTCAGAATTACGTAAGAATTTCGTTTAATACAGCTAAGTCGATGTACACACCCATAGCTGCGAAAAAGTACTGAGTTTCACTCCACTCAAATTCTGCGATAGGCGTGTAGGTAATATCCCACTCCAAATTTATATTACGCGCATGTCTCATACGTTTCTAATACGTGCACAAGCGTGAAACAATGTGGCATCTAACTGTCTTTGTCTGTCCTTACTGGTGTCTTTTAACTTATTCTCTTCTACACATGTATCGCCAATATGTAAAGGTGCAATTTCCTAGGGTGTATGTCCCTTTATTCACTGTGGACGTTTCTTTTTTAAATTGAAAATCGATCTATAAATAATATGTATATATTTTAAATTACTTTTTTTGGATATAAAAATACGTTTTATCAAAAACAAGTTGGAGGTAGTAAAATATATTTTACTAAAAAAGTTAAAGATAAATTAGGAATTGATTAATATTTTTTTAATGATTAGATATATAGATAGCTAATAAAATAATGATTCAAAAACTAATGTAACCTCTCAGAAGGTACAAGTTAGGTTAAGTGTTAGTTTAGCCCAAGCTAAATTTAGCCTGATTTGTACTTTGTTATGGAAATCAAGACGATTATTCTTAATATTATATGTACCAACACAAAACTCAAAACCAACCAAGGATGGTCAGTTGGTGTTAACCCACTGAATTGCTCACTATCACTTGCATCTCCATTTCAACGGTTTCCTCTGCATTTACTTTGAGTCATCCACTTCCTTGTGTGCGATTTGCCTGTACAGTTAAAAAAATGGTTTGTAGAGGCAAAAAAATGATTAAAGGTGAACAAATAGTGTCTAGTTGCCATTGATACTACTACCATTTTCAATATAAATTTCCATTGAAAGACGTTTTTGTTCTTCGGTAAAATTAAATGTTCCCTTTCCATAAAGCGTTCTTACAGGCTTTGTCATCTGTCGTTTTGAAATTCATTTTGAATTGCGACAACGGTTTATTGAAAATTTTTCAAATTGAAGCATTTCGAAAATTGTGTATTGCGATTTTTTCAGCATTAGGCGACAGCCCCCCTGAGAGCCTTCATTCTACAACTAAAAATATGTTAATAGAATATAAATGTCCATTACCCAATTTTATTGGGTAATTTAAAAACATAAATAAATAAAACCCAAAATGAATCAGAAGTATTAAACTTATACCACCAACATATGTTTTAGCTTACATACATATTTCACATAAAATTAAAAGTATAGGAACATTCTATGGAATACAAAATACATTTGGATTCTATGATCTACCTCAAACACGATCAAATAACAAAAACTGCAATACTAGAAATAAAATGAAACCACCACCATGGAACGAATCCAGTGTTTTATCAGAACCATTACCTAAAACGCATGAAGTAAAAAAATGCTTTAATTTGAGTAAATAAAAATAGCTAATTTATCTTAAATCTTAAAGCTCATTCTCTTAAAACTTCTGCAATATGAGACTTAACAAAAGATCGTTGAACATAAATTAATAAATAGACAAAATCAGCTACACAGACCTTTTGACAGCCAATACCAGTCTGCTCCAGAAGGCGAAAACTTCTTGAGAAGTAGGCAGGTATATTGTCTTGGTGTGGAAGACTCGAATTCAATGTAAATGAAACAAAAAACATTGTCCACAATTATTGTGTTCCAATAATTTAAGTTGGCGCAAGTTTTGATCCAAATATGACAGGATTTTTTTCCTTTTGCGTAAAACGAAAAACGGAAATGATGCTGAGAAAGAACCCATAACGAGTAGTGGTACTAAGACTAGAGCAAGGCACTGTCCACTGACGTGCGAAAAATATCCAATAATAGAGATTGAAGCGATAGAACTAGTTACCTGGTCCCGAATTCCTAAAAAAATAAACACTTAACATTCCGATGATAAAGTTTTGAAGAGATCAATCGCTCTTGAAATACGTATAAAACGAACGGAACACATCACACCAGACATCAGTTAACGAGGAAACACAGAGAATGAAGTCACTTACGGCAGTAACTGTGGTCATAGCGGCTTTAGCTCTTCTTCAGGTAAGTTTTTTTTTCTTTTTAAATGATTTTTTTCGATATCTTCCAACTGTTTGTTTGAATTAAATATTATTACGACCAATTTTCTTTCAACTGTCACATAAACGAATTTCTGAAAATGTTTCATCAGTATTCATTACAACGAGCCAATAAAAAAAGTTATGAAAGTTTAACAACTACAAAGTTTCGCTTCGAGGTTAGACATAACCAAAAAGACTAGAACTAAGGAGACCGAACTCGTTCGGTCTCATGGGCTCATATCTGTCCGCCTCCAGAAGGCGCTGTAAGCAGTGCTGCACTCGACGTCACGTGATGAGCAGCGGACCACCTGTGAATGTTTATAAATGTAGGCTGTCAAAGCGTATGCTTACATGCTGTTTGGCTTTAATAAAAATACATTCCGAATGTTAAATAAATATGGCTCGAAAGTGCTGTGTTGCATTGTGTGATACAAGAAGCGTTCCGACTCCAACGCACACGGATTAGTACAGCGAAAAGCCGCGACAGCGAAAAGCCGCAGCTCTGTCTCCTTAGTTCTAGTCTTCTTGGACATAACCTTCTATTTCCATCTCTTTCATTCATAGCCAGACACTTTAACTTCACCGATGAATATAACTGATCACATTCATTAAAAGGTCAAGTATTTTTCTCAACTTTTTAATATGAATAGTACAAATATGTGACTTTTTGAACCTTTGTTTTATTTTTTAATTCGTCCGTTATTGCAAAAGCAGGCTAAGCACAGTAAAAAAAATAAAAAACGTTTTTGTTTTTAAATTGTATTACCCTTTAGAAAAATTCAGTATGAGGTTATAAAAATTTGAATTTCAATATTTGTATGAGGAAGATTTAAAAAGAGAAAGTAGAGGCTACAAAAATTGATAAAAAGTACAAAAGCATCTGGAAGACATGAAATAAAATATATAAAATAGCCCTTCATCTCGTTATAACTGCATTAACTATTTTAACCTTTATAATTAATTTTTCAATCGTTATAAAAAAATCGGATAATCGACACATATTATTGTCTCTAAAATATTTTTAGATTTCAAAATATATAAATGAATAAACTTCAGCATTTTAGACGAGGTATGGTTTTTATGATTTCCGACTTGCAATAAAACTTGAGAGCACTTGAACTACATATTAACTCCATGTAAGATCAGTTACCGTTACATTTTAAGTTTATGCCAACACGTTGACCCGATAAGCAAATCATTCGTACTTTCCCAATAATCACAATATTGTGTTATCAATGAGACAGTTAGAACAGATAACATCGTATTAATTTTGGAAGACGGTAAGAAAAAACTTTCCCTGTACAAACATTTTTAACAGATAAACTTTGCAAGATCGCCATTTTAAAATTTTTGGATTCACGGTGTATCGAAAGCACTTGTGTTTTTTTTTTATTAGCATTCATTAGAAAAGCTTTTTTTATACTTTTTGCAAACTTTATTACTTCTTCTTAACATTCGAGATACCTAGTCTACGTTGGTTAAAACTTATTCGTGCTGAAATCAAGTTTCTGTTTTGGTTACCGAAGGAACCATTAAGAATAATTTTATATACATATTAGTAAATACATCTGCGTTTGTTTATAAACATTTGCTAAGACTAAGAACAAGATTTATATACCTACTTTGACACAGGAGATGATTTATTTTGGTTGTATAGCAACGACATACACATAACTAAAGTGAGTGTTTATATCTCATATAAATTTCAGCCTGCGGCCTCTTTCTGGCTGTGGTCACATCGTGATGAAGCGTCCTCGCCTCCACCTCCACCAAGCGATTTGACGCCCCCAAGCGGCTCACCACCTTCCCCACCAAGCGGCGAACCTCCAATGGTAAAAGATGACTCTTCTCCTCCACCACCACCAAGCGATCTCACGCCCCCAAGCGGCTCACCACCAACTTCCCCACCGAGCGGCGAACCTCCAATGGTAAAAGATGACTCCCTCGCCTCCACCTCCACCAAGCGACTGGACGCCCCCAAGCGGCTCCCCACCAACCGGCTCCCCACCAAGCGACGAACCTCCAATGGTAAAAGATGACTCCTCTCCTCCACCTCCACCAAGCGACTGGACGCCACCAAGCGGCTCCCCACCAACCGGCTCCCCACCAAGCGACGAACCTCCAATGGTAAAAGATGACTCCCTCGCCTCCACCTCCACCAAGCGACTGGACGCCCCCAAGCGGCTCCCCACCAACCGGCTCCCCACCAAGCGACGAACCTCCAATGGTAAAAGATGACTCCTCGCCTCCACCTCCACCAAGCGACTGGACGCCCCCAAGCGGCTCCCCACCAACTGGCTCCCCACCAAGCGACGAACCTCCAATGGTAAAAGATGACTCCTCTCCTCCACCTCCACCAAGCGACTGGACGCCCCCAAGCGGCTCCCCACCAACCGGCTCCCCACCAAGCGACGAACCACCAATGGTAAAAGATGACTCCTCTCCTCCACCTCCACCAAGCGACTGGACGCCCCCAAGCGGCTCCCCACCAACCGGCTCCCCACCAAGCGACGAACCTCCAATGGTAAAAGATGACTCCTCGCCTCCACCTCCACCAAGCGACTGGACGCCCCCAAGCGGCTCCCCACCAACCGGCTCCCCACCAAGCGACGAACCTCCAATGGTAAAAGATGACTCCTCTCCTCCACCTCCCCCACCCCACCCCCCCACAAGCGACGAACCTCCAAAGGGGGAAAAAAAAACTCCCTCCCCCTCCACCAAGCGACTGGACGCCCCCACCTCAAGCGGCTCCCCACCAACCGGCTCCCCACCAAGCGACGAACCTCCAATGGTAAAAGATGACTCCTCTCCTCCACCTCCACCAAGCGACTGGACGCCCCCAAGCGATTGGACTCCACCTAGTGGATCTCCTCCATCCCCACCTACTGAGAATTAGGCGGACTCCGATGCTTTTTATGCTCCTATGTACATATATGTATTATAGTTCTATATATCCATTAAACATAGAGTTACTCTCTGTAATGGCATTTTCTAAAAAATAAGTCGTCAATAAAATATGTAACGAATATTTTTTTTATTAATTCATACTTAAACGTCATGACAAGTTGAAAAGGGTTTTCGATTCTGCATATATACAGGGCGAACCAGAAACGTAACTTTAAAAGAAACCTAATCATCATATTAATTAATTTGAAAAAGATTTCAATAATGTGGTATGCCTACCAATTCAAAACGAATTTCACATATGACAAAATGACAAAACTTGTGGGAACGCTTTATGGCAATGTGAAATTTAATTTTCCCAAAGAACAAAAACGTCTTTCAATAGAAATTTATTTTAAAAATGGTAGTAATATCAATGGAAACTGGACTTCAAAAATCTTTCTCGACGCACTCGTTCACTTTGATCATTAAATTTGTTCATCGGTCATCTACCTATCATTTTCTGCCTCTACAAATCATTTTTTATTGGGTCACACTGTAGATGTTACTAATTCAATCAGTACACAATGACTATGTCGGTTGTACGAAGGTTAAAGATGCTGCCGAAAAACTAACATGATATGTATTTGTAAGTCTTCGAAAGAACTTTTTCTACCTTACAATTTGTTGCCTAGCGTAATCAACTCCTAAGATCTATTATGAGATGCGAGTATAAGAATTTCAAATTTAACGACGATGTCGATTCTCACAGCGACAGCTTTTTTTATTGGCTAATCTTTATCGCATTAAAGATAACATAACTAACGAAAAATAAAAAAAAGTTTCAAACAAATCACACCAAGCTCAATTTTTTACACTTAATCGTTAAATATTAGTCTAATCTCTATGAGAAACTCTCCAAGTATGCAAAAAATCCGTTTTTCCATAAAACCCAGACGGAGATAAGGCGGATTCCGATGGATTTCAAGATAATTACATCGTAATCCTTTTTTTACTACTAATTACTAGAAAAAAATCATGAGACGACGTCTGATAAAGGTCTAAATGCGCCGACCATGCACTCAGTATAAAACAAGGCGAATGAGCGATCCCACCCATCGAAAGTCCGAGCAAGACACATGAAAACCATACAATGTGTTTTGGGCGTCCTGGCAGTTGCCTGCCTGCTAGGGGTAAGTTATTTTGGATTACACTTTGTTTCTGTATCTTGACCCGCTCGTGCCGCTCGCCCGTTATATTTTTGTGGGATTAATAAAATTGTTTGAAAACATATATTCATTGAAGAAGTACATATATGAAACATAATAGCCCAAAAGCTCATGACAAAAAAGTTCACGTGTTTTTTAATTTTATTGTTAATAATTTTTAACACTATATTGAAATATGGGCCATATTTCAATATAGTGTTAAATTAAGGGTGTTAATGAGTCAGCAACTCGCAAGATCAGGTATCAGGGCAACTTACCTGTGTTGGTTCTATATATATGATGTCTTAAAAAATCTAACATTGTGCAAAAAGTCAGCATGAAATTAGAAGTCTGTGGGTAGAGCGTGAACAGACGTCTCGACGACCTCTTCTTAAGTAGAACCGTCGATCCGTTTGGGCCGCTGTATAAAAAGAAATGTAATGGGATGGACTACAAATGCGTTTTTGCAATGCAAACATTTTTTACGTAAGTCAACTTTGATCAGTGACCCCAGTTTAGTTGTCCAACGTCAGACGGCGTATGACGATTAGCTCCTCTTTTTGTTGGTGGAGTTGCAGATCTTGGTATGTCCCTTTTATTTCTTTTATTGCTTGATGTTTGCAAATTCATAAAAGTATCTTGTACCTATGTCACCAAAGTCACTCGCATGCATTGCACCAGCTGATATATGACAATATTTTCAAGACGAATAGCAGAGTCATAATTTTATATGTACTATTTGCTTTTACTAATATATATAGCTTTATAGTATCTTTGTATACACTTTGTAGCATAAGATAAGTTTATATAGTTGTCTCCCAGAGTCTTGTTCGCTGTGGTAAAAATATATGCTGATATTTTGAGAACGACCGTTCGACATATACTGATATAATACAAGCATAACTAAAATATCACATATTAGTTTTAATTTGGTAAAACCGATGTCTTTCTTTGATCCACTTTCGAACTTATTTTTAACTGGCTCATTTATCGTGTCAAGCTTGTAGCAGCGAATTTACTTCGTCCACTCTTTGTAGTGACTCCGCTAACGACAACGTACTGTACTATAATTTTTGTATGGCATCATACAAATCTTTGTTGTTACTATGAATAAGTTTATGCTGTCTCGACGGACACATCTTGAAATTTGGTCTGGATCTCCTTAATAGCTGCAGCTTCGGCAGGATTAAATTGTAAAATAACAGCTTTTATCTGCAGGAAATGTCTCGTCCATACATAACCACAGGCGTGTATTTTTAATCCACTTAACTAAGTCACCGCGTACAGTTGGTAGATAGTTATAGTCCTTCTATTTTTAATTGAAAATGATAAATACGCCTGGGGAACAAAAAAAAGCGGTGCAACTTTATGATTCCATGGGTGTGCATATATCTTTTATAAATTCGAAAATTGTGAAATAATTTTTTTCATTCAAATCAATATAGGAGATTAGAAATTAGCCTTCATACAAAACTCTTAATATTTGTAATATAATTTGCTGTAAATGATGCTCATTTAGCCAGACAATCTCAAAAAATTCTCTGTGTTAATAAACCTAGCTGAAATACACGTCACTGGCGTCTTAAACAAGTAGAATTCCTAAAGTCGTAAATCATTTTAACGACGTCGTAAAAATTTTATGGCACAGTGGACCGAATAAGTATTTAAGGAGTATTAGATACAAAGCAATCCAATAGTATATTGGATCGGCATTCGCTGTTCATTCGCGGCACCGCGTTGCCGGCTCTTCAAAATTTTCTTAAGTATAGTAATATACATAAAGTTTTTTCCAGCAATTTTAAACTCTTTATTTTAATGCTAACTAATAAATTTATATCTATGTATTTTTTTTAAATATTTCCAAACTAGCTTTCTAAGAACGTCACTAACTAACAGTTTACTGAAGTATGAAGTATACTTGTATAGTGAGTTTAGCAATTTTAGAAAATATATCTGACAACCTTGCTTTTTTTCTACTTATTTTCAATTTAGAATGGAAATACAGTACATAACGTTGTGCAACCTGGTAACGGCATCTCTGGAACGTATTTGTTCCAGAACTCACGAAATGGTTTTTATCGAGTACATTCAGGGGTACAGCTCAAGCATTTAGCATTAAAAGTAAGTCGAACATAAACTTAGTGCTCAAGGGTTTTTAGGTTCCGCACTATTAATGTGACGGTTACAAACGCGTTTGTCCCTATACAGCAGTTTTTCCTTACATACTCTACACATTACAATGAATTGCGGCGCGATCGGCCAACTCTATTAATATATGTCGATTAACTCTTGTTGTAATGGTGACGTGAATTTTGCCTTGTTGAGAGAAGTCATCAACAGTCCCAGCCCAGCCTACTTCCTCCATATCACTTACTTCTTCGTAACCCCTGCTAAATACCCCGACCTGGTCTATGGACTTGTTTTATGACGTCATTTGATAACATAGGAAACCAGAAAATCTAGAGACTTAGAAAATAAGGCCTTCAGTTTGGACTAGAAATGCTTTCAAAAAATTAATTGCACGTAGTTTTCTTTTATTTACCTTTTGACAGACTTCAGTAGATCTACTTCAGGTTTCTTAAAATTAAATTACCTACATCGTCTAAACACAACTCATTCTGTGTGTGAATACTGGAGAAATCATTGTGAATACTGGAGAAAACTTCAATAGTAAAAAATAACAATACGTGGCAACAACACCAGTTATGAGAAAATAGAAAGGCATGGGAGAAATTGAAGGACTCATAAATAGCTGGTAGATATTTTTTATATAAAATTATGATAAAATCGGAGAAGAGAAGTGTCCAAGATATTTCCATTATTTCCTGTATAGCTACTGAGGTTTGCTTGGTATATATTTTCATTCACTTATTTCACAGTCTGCACAGCCGTTTAAACTTTGGAGTTTCACAACAACTAGCGATGGACTTCATTCACCACCAAGCGACGGGTCTTCTCCACCCCCACCACCAAGCGATGGTTCCTCTCCGCCTCCGCCACCAAGTGATGGACCTTCGCCATCGCCTCCTAAAATAGGATCTTCTCCACCACCACCACCAAGCGACGGGTCTTCTCCACCTCCACCACCAAGCGATGGTTCCTCTCCACCTCCGCCACCAAGTGATGGACCTTCGCCGTCGCCTCCTGAAATAGGATCTTCTCCACCTCCACCACCAAGCGACGGATCTTCTCCACCTCCACCACCAAGCGATGGTTCCTCTCCACCTCCGCCACCAAGTGATGGACCTTCGCCGTCGCCTCCTGAAATAGGATCTTCTCCACCCCCACCACCAAGCGACGGATCTTCTCCACCTCCACCACCAAGCGATGGTTCCTCTCCGCCTCCGCCACCAAGTGATGGACCTTCGCCGTCTCCTCCTGAAATAGGATCTTCTCCACCCCCACCACCAAGCGACGGATCTTCTCCACCTCCACCACCAAGCGATGGTTCCTCTCCGCCTCCGCCGCCAAGTGATGGACCTTCGCCGTCGCCTCCTGAAATAGGATCATCTCCACCCCCACCACCAAGCGACGGATCTTCTCCACCTCCACCACCAAGCGATGGTTCCTCTCCGCCTCCGCCACCAAGTGATGGACCTTCGCCGTCGCCTCCTGAAATAGGATCTTCTCCACCCCCACCACCAAGCGACGGATCTTCTCCACCTCCACCACCAAGCGATGGTTCCTCTCCGCCTCCGCCACCAAGTGATGGACCTTCGCCGTCTCCTCCTGAAATAGGATCTTCTCCACCCCCACCACCAAGCGACGGATCTTCTCCACCTCCACCACCAAGCGATGGTTCCTCTCCGCCTCCGCCGCCAAGTGATGGACCTTCGCCGTCGCCTCCTGAAATAGGATCATCTCCACCCCCACCACCAAGCGACGGATCTTCTCCACCTCCACCACCAAGCGATGGTTCCTCTCCGCCTCCGCCACCAAGTGATGGACCTTCGCCGTCGCCTCCTGAAATAGGATCATCTCCACCCCCACCACCAAGCGACGGATCTTCTCCACCTCCACCACCAAGCGATGGTTCCTCTCCGCCTCTGCCGCCAAGTGATGGACCTTCGCCGTCGCCTCCTGAAATAGGATCATCTCCACCCCCACCACCAAGCGACGGATCTTCTCCACCTCCACCACCAAGCGATGGTTCCTCTCCGCCTCCGCCACCAAGTGATGGACCTTCGCCGTCGCCTCCTGAAATAGGATCTTCTCCACCCCCACCACCAAGCGACGGATCTTCTCCACCTCCACCACCAAGCGATGGTTCCTCTCCGCCTCCGCCACCAAGTGATGGACCTTCGCCGTCGCCTCCTGAAATAGGATCTTCTCCACCCCCACCACCAAGCGACGGATCTTCTCCACCTCCACCACCAAGCGATGGTTCCTCTCCGCCTCCGCCACCAAGTGATAGACCTTCGCCATCGCCTCCTGAAATAGGATCTTCTCCACCACCACCACCAAGCGACGGGTCTTCTCCACCTCCACCACCAAACGATGGTTCCTCTCCGCCTCCGCCACCAAGTGATGGAACTTCGCCGTCGCCTCCTGAAATAGGATCTTCTCCACCACCACCACCAAGCGACGGGTCTTCTCCACCTCCACCACCAAGCGATGGTTCCTCTCCGCCTCCGCCACCAAGTGATGGACCCTCGCCGTCGCCTCCTGAAATCGGATCTTCTCCACCCCCACCACCAAGCGGCGGATCTTCTCCACCTCCACCACCAAGCGATGGACCTTCGCCGTCGCCTCCTGAAATAGGATCTTCTCCACCACCACCACCAAGCGACGGGTCTTCTCCACCTCCACCACCAAGCGATGGTTCCTCTCCACCTCCACCATCAAGCGATGGACCTTCGCCGTCGCCTCCTGAAATAGGATCTTCTCCACCACCACCACCAAGCGACGGGTCTTCTCCACCTCCACCACCAAGCGATGGTTCCTCTCCACCTCCACCACCAAGCGATGGTTCCTCTCCACCTCCACCACCAAGCGATGGACCTTCACCGTCGCCTCCTGAAATAGGATCTTCTCCACCACCACCACCAAGCGACGGATCTTCTCCACCTCCACCACCAAGCGATGGACCTTCGCCGTCGCCTCCTGAAATAGGATCTTCTCCACCACCACCACCAAGCGACGGGTCTTCTCCACCTCCACCACCAAGCGATGGTTCCTCTCCACCTCCACCACCAAGCGATGGACCTTCGCCGTCGCCTCCTGAAATAGGATCTTCTCCACCACCACCACCAAGCGACGGGTCCTCTCCACCTCCACCACCAAGCGATGGTTCCTCTCCGCCTTCGCCATCACCTCCTGAAATAGGATCTTCTCCACCACCACCACCAAGCGACGAGTCTTCTCCACCTCCACCACCAAGCGATGGTTCCTCTCCGCCTCCGCCACCAAGTGATGGACCTTCGCCGTCGCCTCCTGAAATAGGATCTTCTCCACCACCACCACCAAGCGACGGGTCTTCTCCACCTCCACCACCAAGCGATGGTTCCTCTCCACCTCCGCCACCAAGTGATAGACCTTCACCTTCACCTCCAGAAGTAGGATCTTCACCACCACCACCACCACCAAGCGACGGATCTTCTCCACCTCCACCACCAAACGACGGATCTTCTCCACCTCCACCACCAAGTGATGGACCTTCGCCGTCGCCTCCAGAAATAGGGTCGTCTCCACCCCCACCACCAAGCGACGGATCTTCTCCTCCGCCGCCACCGAGTGATGGGCCATCTTCTTCACCCTCAGACGCAGAACCTTCCCCACAACCACCACTTGAAGACGATTCCTTCCACCCTCCCGATGAAGATCACCAACATCCAGCCATGGATGATTTGAGTCCTCCAGAGGAAGACCATATTTTCAATCAGCCAAGTGAAGAACACAATCTTCAACCTTCACACGGGGAACTTGTATCAGAGCAAGAGACACACGATGAAGAAATCGAGGATGACCAACGTTCAGTAAATTCTATTCATCGTGATTACCTATAGTAGCAGATGTACTACTTGAAAATGTGAATATTAAAATAAAAGATGTATTATTACAAATAAGGTTTATTTTTTCAACTAATGCATTCAAACATGGTATTTTGATAGAAGCAATTTGATTACACTGATTACTAAAACAAACTTCAATAACAGAAGTGGACAGACAGGGCAGGAATGGTTCCTTAAACACTAAAAAAATGGCACATTTATAAGGAACAGCTTTATTTACATATATCAACTTTCATAAGGAAGTTATAACAAAAATTGTATTATACATTTGATTGTCGCCCTTTACTTGGTAATGAGACTATAATGTTTTTGATAAAATCTGAAAAATGCACTGTAAGAACATAACTCACCTCAACTTTTCACAAAAGTCAGTCAGATTTACGTCAATATTATTTTTACACTCACCTTCCTCAGAACATATTTTTAGATCACCTATAAATTCTAACGTATTATTACATTAGTCAAAACAAAAATATTTTTCGGTTACAGTCGGCCTAACCTGACCATTCACGCCCTCGGGAAGTCAAGGACGTCAGTTATGACCTGAAACATACATTAGACATTAATACACATTGTCTTCTTGCAAGAAACGGGAATCACTTTTTGACTCTTGTTAATCTTTCTTTATCAGTTACTTTGACTTTCTTTATCAGTCACTTTGACTTAAGTTACTGACTACTCCGGACGAGTCAGAGCTTACAACCGTCGCGAACGGTTTCACCTTATCAGAAGGACAGATACCTGTATAAGCTCTTTGCGATCTTTTCGCGCCAGGTAAGTCCTCAATTACATAACGATCGTTACTTAACACTTTAGTGATCACTTACCGTCATTAGAACACTTTGTTCTGCGGACAAGTACTTTCTGTCCAACCTCATACTTTTGAGGTTTAGCATGTCAAGCATCGTAGTGCAACTGTTTCATTCTTTGCTGCTCCTTTATCCTCTGAGTTACTTTAACTCGTATATATGTCCTCTAAAACGAATAAACATTGTTCGGACAAAGCTTCGGGGGGTTTCATACCTTCCCGCCCCTTGCTGAGGTTTGCACAATCGTGTCGTCAATGCATCAATTATACAGGATACGCTTTTCTTGCCAGAGATCTCACAAATTCGTAGCAAATCCATCTTTTCGAAGTAATATGTCGTCATTGATTCGTCACGTTGTTTATGACGACTTAGCATTCTCTTTAATGCAGACGCATGATCAACATTTTCCGGGAAAGTTTTTCTTATCACTTCTTTCCACTGATCCCAGGTGGAGTGATAATTTAACAGGCTGTGGTACTAACTCTGGAACGTATTTGTTCCAGAATACACGAAAATATTGTTCATCGAATACATCACAGGCATTTACTAGCATTAGAAGTAAGTCGAACATAAACTGAGTTCCCAAGGGCATACCCTCTTTTTTATTTTTATGTTTCACACTATTTATGTGACGGCTACAATCGCGTTTGTCCCTACACAGCATTTTTTCCTGCTGACTCGTCATGCCATCATAAAATAAATCGTCGAAATCGCCGATGAATGTATTCAGGTTGTCAGCAAACGTTAGTTTTTAGGCATTTACACATGTGACATTTGTTTATTACTGTATAATACCGACGTCTATTACATAAACACCTCGAAGGCACTAATAATAATGCCAGAGTCTGCCAGACGATCACGCGAAACGACTAAAATCAATGATCTGCCCGAAGCACGCCACTGACTTGCGGCACTATCGGCCAACCCCACTAATTTTTAATCAAACTAAATTATATTTTACACGCTTTTATTTAACTTGCAATGTATGTTTGTTTGTTTGTTTGTATGTATGTCCGGGTCGAATCTTGCAACTGAATTTTAAAGTAGTTATCCTCAACCGATTGAGATGAAATTTTACATACACGTTTAGTTTGGATGACAATGCATGGTTAGCTAAGTTATGTCATTCTAAATTCAAAATGGCGGACGGTCTAAGATGACGGAATAGTTATTTTTTGCGCACTCCCATGATATGTTTATCAAATGAAAGGGTTTTCTGAGAAGAAATAATAAAATAAAATGAATTTACTCTAAATCCAATATGGCGGACCGCCCAAGATGGCGGACTAGTTATTTTTTGCGCACTCCCATGATATGGATATCAAATGAAAGGGTTTGCTGAGAAGAAATAATAAAATAAAATGAATTTACTCTAAATCCAATATGGCGGACCGCCCAAGATGGCGGACTAGTTATTTTTTGCGCACTCCCATGATATGGATATCAAATGAAAGGGTTTGCTGAGAAGAATACGAAAAAAATAATAAAATGACTCTACTCTAAATCCAATATGGCGGACCGTCCAAGATGGTGGACTAGTTATTTTTTTTGTACTCCCATGATATAGGTATCAAATGAAAGGATTTGCTGAGAAGAATACGACAAATAAAATGACCACTCTAAATACAATATGGCGGACCACCCAAGATGGCGGACTAGTTATTTTTAAGCACTCCCATAATGTGGGTATCAAATGAAAGGGTTTGCTAAGAACAATACTAATAAACTGATGCCTGCGTTCAACCCTTCGAGGAGATGGTGTACTACTGCCCGGCTAAACAGTAAGACTTAGCGGGGTCGTGTCTTAACTAATATCAACCTATACCCTAGGCAAATTCTAGCGGCGGTGAAAAAAATTCAATGTGGCGAAAAACAAGATGGCACCATACCAATTTTAAAGTTATAACTTGGTATAGGTTAGGGATAGTCAGAACAGGTTGAGAAACATTTAGATACAAAAACACGATGGTAACTAAAAAATAAATAAATTAATAAAAAAAAATTAAAAACAAGCTTTTATTTAAATGCTCTAAAAAGAAGAATATAAACTTTAAATTGAATCAAACCCATAAATTTATTACATTACACAGTTTATATGATATAAAAGCTTGTCACGAGATTTACTTGTGTAGATAAACAAGAATGTAATAATTATGTAACTTGATCTTGACATAAGAAAATCTGAAAAAAAAATTATGTATTTTATAAAATAGGTAAATACATCTACACAAGTAAATCTCGTGACAAACTTTTATATCATATAAATTGTCTAATGTAATAAATTTATAGGTTTGATTCAATTTAAACTTTATTTTCTTCTTTTTATGGCATTTAAATAAAAGCTTTTTTTAATTTTTTTTTTATTATTGTTATTATGTTGAAATTTTTACTTTCTCTTATTAAGTATTCTTTAATTCTTCAATTCTGTTAATTCTCGTGTTTTATTTTTTTTTTCTTGTGACTGATCTTTCTGTTGTCTCGATACTTTCTGTATCATATCAATACTCGGTATATTCTATCTAGTATGTGCTTAGTCTCTAGTCTAGTCCGTCGTCGATTCTCAAACGATACTTGTTCCTTACTTAGATTTTTCTTATCACCGCATTCGCTATAGACCTAAACAATCTCTGAAAACTACCGGTCTTTACGAGCTTTACCGATTGTCTTACTATACCGGTCGTTACAACAGAGCTTCTAAAATAATAAAGCAAATGACGAGTACTCGACATTTCCATTTAACTTACAAGCACTTGGTTTCAATAACCAAAAGTGCTTGAGAATGTTACAGGTGTATGTAAAGTTAAATTGGTAGACAACATGAATTTTGCATCTAGACATATTCTTGCATAGCTCATGTAAAAAAACACCCAATATTTTCCATTGATGCTCCGCTTTTGCGAATAAAAAATGTACATACATATGCTATAAATAACTATCAATCTCTATCATAAATAACCATAAATAACTACTAATTAAATGATTATTAACAATTAGTTATCTGTAATCACGTACATATGAGATTTCAAATAAGTATTACTGTAATCCAGAGTCGGTATCACTTCAAATAAATTCTTTTGCAAGTTTGATTTTCAGTAAACCAGTTATTTTCCGATTTTGCTTTGCTTATATTTTTTGTTTACAAGATATACTTTTTACTATTTGCAATCTACATACTATAATGTGATAAAATTCTACATACTACATACTTAAAATGTGAGAATAAGAAAAAAAGTGAGAATACGGGTATAGGTACAGGGTGAGATCTTAGTATGAGAGTATTTGATCTATACAGGGTCTGCTAAAATTTTGAAATAATGCCTACATATTTTTAGTCATCTATTTTATAGAAAAAAAGTTGTTGCCAACCAATAATTTAACATTTGATGATAACACACAGTATAAACTGGTACTTGTCATAAAGGTTACCCTGCCTCCATCACATTAATTTCATATAATGCTCAAAATGTCTACCAATATTTCTCCATCATAGTTTTAATCTATTTTATACTCACAAACTCCTCACCTTCTTTATCATACTTGGTCTGTAACGTAACCCCATAAGAAACAGTCACAGGGGGTTAAATCAGTGAATGGGTCATCTAACTATATAAAACCATCCTCGTGAAAAAAGTAATCAGCCACTTTTGAATTCCTGGCCAATAGCACATTTTTCAAAACGATTTTCAGTAAATCCCTTGTAATTAATTGTATATGTTTGGAAATCTTACAATACGTCAAAAATATATGATGCGAAGATGTAGTGATCAATGTGGAGCCCATTAAGCTCATTTTTTCGTAATTATATGCTGGTTCTATGCATATGCAGGTATATACTCGTGTATTTGTAAATTTTGCTGATGATATTCAAACAAAATTTCTGAACCTGCTGACTGGCGATGGAAAAACCCATTATCTGATAGCAAATGAAACTCATAATATGCATTTTTTTCGAGTGGGAAATTCCCAAAAACATGCCACACAAATTTTATCTTCAGACTATTGACAAAACACTTACCAAACTTTATCAGATATTTCCGAGACATAGAATAGAGAACAAAAAACTCGTTATATGAACGGGTGAATGTTTCACTCGGAAAAAAAACTCTTAACGCGATATTTCTTTGTACGCATTTTAGAAATCCGGAATGCAACTTGTAGAGAAATTCCTTTATCTCCAATAAAAATCAAAGTTATTTACCATACTTCCAGAGAACCTAAGCTACAAAATCTAATGGATCATGTACCAACAAAAAATAATATCTTTAATCGGGCAAGACAAGCAGAAAATAGTTTTAGAACGTATGTTTCATACACCTGTATATAAACAGACGATCCCAGCAGGTGATAATATGGATTAAACGCCTGTGTGTTTGCATTTTTCCTTACAATCATTGCATGTATCAAAATCCCTCTAATGAGTCGTGGATCTTCGCAAGATCCTTGTGATGTGACGTAAATATTCCTTCAGAAATGTTTTTTCTCTCATTCATATAAATAGAGAGACGAATCAGTGAGATTCAGTCAAGTGTGACCTTAAACAAGATGAAATTCCCAACCTGTATTCTAGTAGCTATGATGACCCTAGCTTTCTTAGGGGTAAGTGTTCGTTTCTAAATAAATTGTTCCTCGTGTCTCTTTCAAAACACTTTCTCAATAAATGTCAAGATGTCCATAACTTCGATCTAATTCTTTTACAATTCATAGGAGACAACGAGCTACAGGATACAAATATCGGTAGGGGAAGACGATCTGCCTCAAATTTCTTTGTTTTCATCAGAAGAGAGTTCGCTTCCACTGGCAAACAACGAACAAGGACCATCGTCATTATCCGAATTAGAGGAGAGACCCGACGAAGCAGGAGAAGAACACGGGGACTTTCCATCAAACATTGGCGATATTTCCTCTCCACAACTTAATGATGAGGTACCATCGCACATTGAACCATCTCACCCAATAGTCGGAGATGAAAATGCACCACCTCAATTCGGAGAGGAGATAGTCGTATCAGGCGACAATGAGCAGGAACAACTTCCAGCAAACAGTGATGACATTTCCGCTCCAGAGCTTCCCTCACACATTCAACCCTCTCGTCCCATAGTGAATGAGGAAAACGCACCACCTCAGTTGGCAGAGGAACCCATAGTAGCAACAGATGTTGACCAAGACGAATCAGCTTCCAACGTTGGCCAGAAATCCATTATACTCAATGAGGAAGCGTCTTCAGATGCTGAACTTTCTCCTCCTCAGATGGGCAGCAATCCTGGTCAACCGTCTTTTGGAGAAGAAAATGTACCACCTCAATTCGGAGAGGGGCTAGTGGTATCAGGCGACAATGAGCAGGAACTACTTCCAGCAAACATTAACGACATTTTCGCTCCAGAGCAACATGAGGTTCCAGCGCAAGATCAACCTTTCCACGCAATCGAGGAGCAACACCAGGTACCATCAGACAATGAAGTATCATTCGTACCTCTAGAGGACAACTAAATGTGGAGACCGTCGACTAAATTATGTTATGAAAAGAGGCCATTGATGTGAAATAAAATGTAAATTTTCATAGATTGCGTAGAAAAATGGTTGCATATGCATTAATAAATTGTTAAAAAATATATTTCATTTATTTCTATCATGAATACTAACCCATCAGAACCACAAATCAGAAGAAGTAAATAATCCCATTATTTAGAAACATTTTTTTCTATGATCGCAACATATTCGAAAAACTGGTATTACTGAGATGTTACAAGCTATAATTACTGACTTATCTAAACGTATCGTGGTAATAGCTTATACATTATAATGTAAACTTTTACTCTAGCATTTTTTATTTCTGGAAGTACTTAGTTGTTATATACGTGAATTTGAGGACTATAATTGTAAAAATTACTGAAACAATGTTTCCTTATAAAACAAATTGTTACGTAATATTAAATTTCACAATCAATTTTATCACACCGTTGAATATATAGACTAGTATTTCAAAATGATATTTATTCTTTCCTTCAAGTAAACCAATACTCTAGTTGTTAATGCTCTATTTGTTATTACCTAATAATTTGTTTGGTCGATAAGAAAATTCTCATGACACTCAGGATGAAAAAACTATTTTGTCAAATAATGTAAAACCTATTAAATATATAAAAAGTGTATTCTGCTTTCAAATTGAATTGAAAGTTATTATTTCTACAAGTCTATAAACTAATCTTTCAGTCATCAAAGTGTATTATAAAAATTTAATTAATTTATTAGAATATAGCAAATACTAAGTAATAACAAATTACATACATACAGTGTGTAAAATCATATTTCGAGTTTCACAATGTCCTTCTTATGGGGAATTGGAATCGCCTTGCTCGCGTTGGTTTATTTACCCTTAATTATATAATAAAATAAATTATGTTCAATGAATTAAGAGGTAACACTACCGTGTGGGGTCAAAATCACGGCTCATTTTTTAGAATTTATTGTAGAAAGGCAAAACAATGTATTGAAATTCAGTTTTTAGACATCATTACACATCTTTTAAAGTACACAAAAATAATTTTTTTTTAAATCATGTAAAAACAAAATGGCGGCACAACAGCTCTCGGAATGAAACAGCTTATGACCTCCCTGGCCGTAAACCTACAGGTCGCAATTGTGCATCTAGAACAAAAAAACAAAAAGATTTTAAAATCACATCGAAAAATCTAGAAAACGTAGAACTTTTCGAAATATTGATTTTAAAAAAAATGGCGTGTTTAAAGAAAAAAAAAACGGAATAAATCGTTTTTTTCGGAAAAATCGGCCGAAAATAAAACTTTTGGATATCATTTTTAGATAGTTAAGGAAACATTTAAGCCAATAAAAAATGGTCAAATAAAATTTTCAAGCTAGTGTTACCCTTAATAAAGTTAAGAGACAGTTTTCTTCGCACTCATCATCAGATGCAGACATGATTCTGTTAATTTCTCCTTGTATCTCGTATGTAACGACGGGACGCTGAAAAGGTTAGAGCACTGTGATACAGATGCAGTTGTGGAAAGTGGGGTCCACGTGTTGTGTAGTGGAGTCAGATTATTGACTTTTGTTTGTAATCAAAATAATATTGTTTGATCTTAGTATTATTTCTTGCTTAAAATTTAGGATTGGCTCTCATTGCCCTCATATAGTGGGTAATGGAGGCCACAACGGAATTTTTCTTTTTTTTTCTTTCGATATTATTGCTGATTTTGTTCATTTTTATGTTTAGAAATAAAAAGTAAACACTGTATACTTCACGCTAATAAAAAAATTTTTCAAAATAATTGAGTTATTTATTCATTTTAGGGCCGTCTTTTAACTGGTTCTGATTCTGAATAAATCTCCGAAAAGTTTGCAAAAATCAAATAAACAGTTGTTGTTTATTCCCGGACCTAAAATACAACAAACTAAAAACTAATAGAGAAGAAGGTCGCCAGATTCCCCACAAAAAAAAAAAATAGTGTCAATAATCTTTTTCAAATTTTAACTTTAACACGAAATTTTTTTTCGAAAGCGAAAAATTATGGCATATTAACCGTAAATAATGATTTAAATAGGTTGTTGCACTAAACACTTCACCCTTTCCGTCAATAAATGAAAAAATCGAAATATTTAATAAAAGCGTAAATATTCTGAGCCGCAAAAAACGTACACGAATTTTTATGTACTCAGAATGTTGCAGAGAGCGCCCTCTACAATTTACATAAAAGTTAATTGTCAAATTAAAATTGCTCAATTGTCAAAAAAAAATTAAAAAAAAAAACCCAGACACCAAAATTCGTGAACAAATTTTAGTTTTTAAAGAAGTTATTTACGGAAATCGAAAATAGAATTATAACTTTGACACCCTGTATCTTGGTTACTAATATTTTTTTGAACTAAGGCAAGTTTCGCTGTGGCTCCTTAATAATTGAACACCCTGTATATACACCCTAGGACAGGAAATCGTTATATAAATATTCGATACAAAATTTATATAGATGAAAAAAATTACAACATTTGTCGACAAAAACCAATTTTATCGACAAACACTTACTGTATTTCCATTCTAAATTGAAAATAGGTAGAAAAAAGCAAGGTTGTCAGATATATTTTCTAAAATTGCTAAGCTCACTATACAAGTATACTTCATACTTCAGTAAACTGTTAGTTCGTGACGTTCTTCGAAAGCTAGTTTGGAAATATTTAAAAAAAAATACATAGATATAAATTTATTAGTTAGCATAAAAATAAAGCGTTTAAAATTAAAACAACTTTATGTTTATTACTATACTTAAGAAAATTTTGAAGAGCCGGCAACGCTTGAGCTGCCGGCAGCAGCGAATGCCGATCCAGTATATGCCATAATGCTCATTTAACCAGACAATTTTTTGAAATTGTGTGGTTAAATGAGCATTATTTACAGCAAATTATATTACAAATATTAAGAGTTTTGTATGCAGGCTAATTTTAATCTCCTATATTGATTTGAATGTAAAAAATTATATCACAATGTTCGAATTTATAAAAGATATATGCACGCCCATGGAATCATAAAGTTGCACAGCTTTTTTTGTTCCCCAGGCGTATTTATCATTTTCAATTAAAAATAGAAGGACTATACCTTTATCAAAATATTTCTCCTTGAAAAGGCATACATACATATAAAAAAACACGTTTTTATCATGTGAACGAGCGAATACATGACTTGAAAAAAAAAATCCTTGACACTATTTACTCCGTCTGCATGTATTTCGGTGGAATGCAACTTGAGTATCTAAAAATTCCTCATCTCCAATAAAAATTAAAACGTTATTTACCATACTTACCGAATAAGCTACGATACAGCGAATTTAATACTTTTAATCGCCACCAAGCTTTCAGGATACATTTCTGAAACGTACCTATGTTTGGTATCAACAACTATGCGACCATAATACCTGATAACATGGATTAAACTCCTGTGTGTTGCACATTGTTTATATGCTTCCTTAAAATCGCAGCGCCTGCCAAAATCCAGCTAGTGGATTTATAAAAAATTCTTGCGACATGACATGCCTTTCTGTATCCTTATAAATAGGCAGCAAAACCCATGAGATTCCCATAATTGAGAAGAACAATATGAAGCTCGCAACCTGCATTTTTTGTGACTACGGTAACCCTAGCATTCCTAGGGGTAAGTATATTCTTTATTAATTTCACATTAGAAACCATCTATAAAGTTTTGTCCTTTGCATTTTTCGATAACCGATCAAACAAACAATTTTATCAATATACCACGTCTGTCCTTCCAGTGCACGTTATCTTAGAAAACCTTAAAACGTATTTTTATTCTCACAATAATTTTTCACCTCGTAGGAAACGACGTGCAGCAAGCTGCAAAGAACAATTGGAGAAGATGACGTGTCTCAAGTTGCACTCGCCTCCTCGGAAGAGGATTCGCTTCCAGTAGCAAACAACGAACAAGAAGCAGGTGAAGAACACGAGCACCTTCCATCCCATGATATTTCCTCCTCGGAGCATGACGATGAAATTCCGCACTTTGAGCAACCAAATGACCAGACCCAATTAGAAGAGGAACATGAAGAAGCGGACGAAGAACATGAGCACCTTCCATCAGATGTAATTTCCTCCTCGAGCATGACGAGCAAACCCAATTAGAAGATGAACATGAAGAAGCGGGTGAAGAACACGAGCACCTTCCATCCCATGATATTTCCTCCTCGGAGCATGACAATGAACTTCCGCACTTTGACCAACCAAATGACCAGACCCAATTAGAAGAGGAACATGAAGAAGCGGACGAAGAACATGAGCACCTTCCATCAGATGTAATTTCCTCCTCGGAGCATGACGAGCAAACCCAATTAGAAGATGAACATGAAGAAGCGGGTGAAGAACACGAGCACCTTCCATCCCATGATATTTCCTCCTCGGAGCATGACGACGAACTTCCGCACTTTGAGCAACCAAATGACCAGACCCAATTAGAAGAGGAACATGAAGAAGCGGACGAAGAACATGAGCACCTTCCATCAGATGGCATTTCCTCCTCGGAGCATGATAACCAGGTCCAATTAGAAGAGGAACATGAAGAAGCAGGTGAAGAACACGAGCACCTTCCATCCCATGGCATTTCCTCCTCGGAGCATGATGATGAACTTCCACACTTTGAGCAACCAAATGACCAGGCCCAATTAGAACATCAACAAGTACCGTCAGAGAACGACGAGGTGTCTCTAGATGAGAACTAAACTCCAGGTCTATATTAGACTATAAGAAGAAATCAAGAAGAAATCAGCTATATCAAAAAAAGAAAAAAGAAAATTGTATTTTGTGTAGAAGAATAATTGCATATGTCAATAAATTGTGAGAAATCTGACAGCCTACATACATATATCTTTATTTATGCAGTACCCAAATTAATTTTTCGAGACTTTCTGTATTCCTCAATTGAAAATAAGTTCACCGTGTGTGTAAAGCCAACATCGGACCGTTATGAAAACGGACAAACAGAAGTGAGACGCCAGATAAGAAGCAACCACACACGCATCAAAAGGTAGTGAGTGAATAAGACCGGCCCTCTCACCACCTGTGCTTGTTGTTAGACCGAGAAGTGTAGCATTTGTCCTTTTTCACAACCAGCCGATGTCGGCTTTACACAAACTGTATACAGTTTCTTTCTAACAACAAGCACAGGTGGTGAGAGGGCCGGTCTTATTCCCTCACTACCTTCGATGCATATGTGGTTGCTTCTTATCTGTCGTCTCATTTCTGTTTGTCCTTTTTTCTTAACTGGCCGATGTCGGCTTTACACACACGGTATACATTTTTAGCATCTGACTGGGGTACTCCATATGGCAAGAAAATTGGCTAAGAATAATTTTAATAATCTTAATTGTAATACACGTTACTCATCATCATAAACGATAATTAGTTCAATTAATTAGTTTATTTAAAGTGGCGCTAAAGAGAGACAAACATTAAAATTATTTGTCGATATGGCAACATTTACTTTCATCCTTCTTAAATTGTTATCTCTTTGGCATGTGCCATTCTATGGTTTATAGGATTCTACATCATCGACATTAAGAATGGACTGGCGATTGACGACTGCGCATTCAAACTCCAGTAGAAAGAAAGGGAAAACCTGGGCGACATATTTTTCTCTCTCTAACGCTCTATGATTGGTAGTTGACTAAAGACGTTTCCCACCCGTCAGTGCCGTATCTTGAAAAATACCATACCCGCCGGCAAAATGCCAAGTTTATGTTGTGTGTGTCCAAGTGCTAAACAATCACAGGGGAATATACATTATCATCGGGAAGATATTATTACACTGTAATATGTGTGCGGCTACGTTGGAAAAAACTCAGTTATATTATTTATAGCCTTAAAAATTACTTCATTAACTTGATTTCCTTGATGCGGTTGGCCACTAAATAAAACAACTAATACAGTAATATTATACTTTTATTATACAATTATTTTATATTATTAAACTAAATGTATCTTTATTATATTTAATTTATATTTCTTTAATTTATTATATAATTAATTTAATTTGAATAAAACTATACGGTATTTTAGACTTTTTGACCCCTTATATATAAATCTGATTTTCAATGCGACGAGCAGAATAACAATTAAAGTATATGAACCAGTCTAAAATAAACAAAGATTGAAATATTGGTCAAAGAATCGTGCCGCTTTTTTCTCAATTGTTTATCACTTATAAAGTATTAAATTTTCCAGGTTATTTGCTGCATTAGAAAGTTTGCGGCTTATATGTAAAGTGAAGTAATTATTTATAAGAGACAAAAATATTGTATTCGTCCATGCATAGTTATATTTCTATTGAAAACCTTTAATACAATCAATATTACTCATGTGTACTCTTATTTTAAACTCATTTAAACGATTCACCTTCGTGTTTTCAAAATTTAGAATTTTTGAAAGGGGCCCCGAAACCCTAGAGCCGTTACTGCTAGTAAACAAAGACAGATATGTCGCCCAGATTTTCCCTCTCTTTCTATTAGAGTTGTCAACGCGCAGCTCAGACAGCCAGTCCATTCTTAACGTCGATGATCTACATCTAACGAAACTAACCTAACCTCTATTTAAGAATTGGTTTATTATGTGTTATTTATGTTATTAAGCTTTAAGAAATAAAAAAATTAATTCTTGGTAATTATAGATATAAATATCTGACTAATACTAAGTGGATACCTGACTAGTAATACTACAAAACTAAATACTGTTATGCTTCACATAATAAACGATTTCACTCAAACTGAATATTTGAATCAGGTTTCTGCTTGAGCAAGTTGTTTAGTGCAATTTATTATTTAAAATGGGCGATCAAGAAGTCGTCTGCAGAATTTGCCTTAAAATTTCAGACGGCAGTAATATTATAGACGAAGTCATCAGCGAACGTTTTGGTGTACTGTTAATAAAAATGGTAAGTAGAATAGAAACACGTAAGATAACAACAAACATTTGGATTTATTTAAATGGTATTGGATGTCAATTAGGAAGATATATTTTTTGTTATAGGATTTTTGCATAAGTACAAACCCCATAATCTGTGAAAATTGCACAGAGAAGGTCCTAAGTTGTTATAATTTTAAATTGGCTTGTCTTTCTACAGAAGAGCTTGTTGCTGCCAGTGTTGATAATTCTGGTGAACAGCTGAGCCAAAGAGACGTATGTCTCACAGATAATAAAAATGACGGCGAGGAAAATTATGAATTGTGTCACTTTTGTAAGAAATGTGCAAACAGGAATGATATGAAGTCTCTTGAGGCATTAAACGAAGAGTTATTAAACAAAGACATGTTTTTAAAATACATTCCTGAAATGGTTAGTACGTGAGTTTTGGAAGTCACTTATTTTGTTATTTATAGTAAGCAATTGCTTGAAACAAAATTTTGAACATAATTACAATTAATTTTAAAGTTCTAATTTTTAATTACTCCAAATATAATTAAACTGAAAATGATAAATGTAGATCTAACATAATACGTATTTTACAATTTAGGATTTCAGTGTTATCAAAGACTCGGGTACTTTGTAAACATTGTCTGATCTCGCTGAGTGTTTATTTCAATTTTGCAAAAAATTGTTCTGAGACAGAAGAGAAAATAATCAACTACTGCATAATCAAAAGAAAAAACCATATAAAGTTATATGAAGTTGTGAGGTTCATATCGGAAAATACGCAGGAAAGCGTTTGTAGCACAGAAAACGAATTTGTTGATGTATCAGCCATTAAAGAGGAAGATAATTCATCTGAAGACCTGAGTAAAAGCAGTATCTATCTAGATAAAATATTGGTGAAAGCCGAACAGGAACAGTTTGACATCAAAGACGAAGAAAACAAATATAAAAATTTCAATTTAACACAGAACAATATTTGTGGAGATCCCCAATTGGTATGTTTATATAAATTTTACATAAAAAAAACTTCCAAGGATGATATAGTAACACATAGTTCTTTTTTGTAGTAAGCAACTGATCATTAGATAATTCATATTTTTTGTAGGAAAGTCAAGGGAATTATTCTACTAATTTAATCAACCACAAAAGAGAGACAGATGAAGAACAAGAGGAGGATAGTGAGACCAATATTGTCAGTAATCAGCAAACAAGGGAAGAATTTGATAAAAAGAATATGATAACGAGTTATCAAAACTACGTACACGTCAATATAGAAAAAAATAAAGGAGTTGCTAAAGAAACAGTTAAAAATACACAGAATGTACTGTATATTCAAGATAAAATAGAACGGGCAAGAGAATTTGGAAGACAGCGTGCCCGTCGATATAGAGAAAATAAAAGAGCTGCTAGAGAAACAAATAAATACACACAGAACGTACCAGAGGATCCAGATAAAATAGAACGTGCCAAACAATTATCAAGGCAACGTTCGCGAAGATACAGGGACAATTGTAGACAAAAAAAAGGTAGTGGACAGGTAAATGAAGATAAAAGTAGACCTACAATGGATATAAAGGAAATATCAAGAGAATATTCACAGCGATATAGGGATTCTTTTTATTAAAAAGGAGGTGCCGATTTAATTAGTAAATCAGTTTATGCTCTTGACAAATCCCAGGTCCATCAAGTGTGAATGTTCCATTTGGATGTACATGCACATGCTGCCTCTCTTTTCCTTTCTCCTTTCTTCTATTGCTTCCTCTTTTTTTCTATTTTTTTCCTCTTCATCTCTTTTTCTTTCTCAATCCCCCTTTCTCTTTTTTTTTTGTCTCTCTTCCTGCCTCTCTGTCTCTCTTAAATGAATTCGACATACCCTTTGTTAAATTAATAAAACCATCAACCATCATACATATCGTGGCTAACTTATACTTCTTTCCTTCTCTTCATTTGTCTTTCTATTGCTTCCTCTTTATCTCTCTATTTTCCTCTTCCTCTCTTTTTCTTTATCTTTCTGTCTGTCCCTCTTTCTCTTTTTTGTCTCTCTCTGTCTCTCTTAAATGAAATCAACATACCCTTTGTTAAGTACTCTAATAAATCCATCATATGTCGTGGATAACTTATATTTCTTCTCTCTCTTCCTTTCTATTTCTATTGCTTCCTCTTTATCTGTCTCTTTTCCTCTTTCCTCTATTTTTCTTTCTCTTCCTCTATTCCTCGTTCTTCTCTTTTTTTGTCCCGCTCTCTTCCTAGCTCTGTTTCTCTTAAATGAATTCAACAAAATTATCATACCCTCTGTTAGATACTAAAGTAAAGTATTTAACAAAGTAATACCAAAGTATTTAACAAAGGTTTTAAAAACCTTGTTAATTTTTTTTTAAACAAATTTCATTTAATTTAAATCGTTTAAAAATTAGGTGACTCCTTGTTTTTTCTTTTTGTAGGAAAATTCGATAATGGAGGAAAGTTTAGGGGATTATTCTACCGATTCAGTCAGCCACAAAAGAGCAAGGGACGAAGAACTAGAGGAGGGAAGTGAGGCCGATATTGTCAACGACAAGGAAAGAAGCGAAGAGTATGATATAGAATTAGCAAAACAACGTTCGCGTCAACATAGAGAAAATAAAAGAGCTGCCAAAGAAATGATGAAAAATACACAGAATGTACGGGAGAATCCAGATAAAATGGAACGTGCTAAAGAATTAGCAAGACAACGTTCGAGGCGGTACAGGGAGAACTGTAGAAAAAAAAAAGAAAGTGGACAAGTAACTGAACATAAAACTAAACAAACAATGGATACAAAGGAATTTTCAAGAGAGTATTCACAGAGACATAGAAGGGAAGCCATCTGCAGAATTTGCCTTAAGATTTCAGACGACGGTAATATGATAGACAAAGTCTTGAACGATCGTTTCGTCTCACTGTTGATACAAATAGTAAGTTGAATAGGATTACTTGTTAATTAGAGACGTACATTTGAATTTATTTAAATGGTGGTCGGTGGCAATTAGGAAAGATACAATTTGTTGTTGCAGGATTTTTGCGTAAGTAAAGACCCCGTGATCTGTCGAAATTGCACAGGAGAAGGTCCTGAGTTCTTACATCTTTAAATTGGCTTGTCTTTCTACGGAAGAGCTCGTTTTTGCCGTCAGCGTTGATAATTCTGGCGAACAGCTGAGGTTGAGAGACGTATACCTCACGGATAATAAGAATGACGGCGAGGAAAATTACGATTTGTGTCGTTTTTGTAAGAAGTGTGCAAACAGGAATGATATGAAGTCTTTCGGGGCATTAAAGGATGAGCTGACAAACGAAGACATGTTTTTTAAAATACGTCCCTGGAAATGGTTAGTATGAGGGGTTTGAAATAATACTTTTATTTTTGTTATTAAATTTAGAGTAAGGAATTACTCAAAAAAAATATTAACATAATGTCGTTCCTGGAGTGGGTACTGGAACCTTCAGAATAGAAACAAAAAACTGGACGTTTTCCACGAAACACCGAAATACTACACTTTTCTACGACGCGTTGGCATCTTCAGGAGAAGATTAAAACTAATAATGTAACAAAATTTTTGAAATGACATGCTACTTTTAAATTTATTCTGTTGATATTTTCCAGCATTATGTAATGTCTTTTCTTACAGCTATAAGGATATACCACAGAAATAATAATAGTTTAGGTTGAACTTGGGGCAGTAATATAGAATCTAGGAATATCTACAAATGCTCTTTTTATCATTTTGTTATATGATATTTTGTTATATGATATATGACCACCACTTTTATTATAAATAGTGCACCTATTTAGCCTTGGTTATAATTAATTTAAAAGCTCTAATTTTTAGTTACTGCAAATATAATCAAATTAGTGAAATTGATACAGACCTAACACAATGCATTTAATAATTCAGGATTTTAGTTCCATCAAAGACCCAGTAGTTTGTAAATCTTGCCTGACCTCTTTGGATATCTATTTCGATTTTGCAAGGAATTGTTGTGACACAGAAGAGAAAATTATGAAGTACTGCGTAATAAAAAGGAAAAGCCATGTAATGTTAAATGAGGTTGTGAAATTCATATCGGAAGATACACAGGAAAGCGTTCGTTGCAGAGAAAACGAATTTGTCAACGTATCGGCCATTAAAAGGGAAGAAAATTCATCTGAAGATCTGAGTAACAGCACCATCTATCCAGATAAAATTTTAGTGAAGGCCGAACAGGAACAATTGGACATCAAAGACGAAGAGATCAACTATAAAAATTGTGATTTGACACAGAACAATAATTGTGATGATTCCCTAATGGTATGTTTATATAAATTACTTTATTTTTTGTAGAGCATATTAGACATCAATATCAAATAATTTATTTCTATTATGTAGTTGTAAGTATAAAAAAAATGTATGCTATTTATTTTACCTTTATTTACTAGACGCAGTTTCCAAGACAAGAAGAGGAAATGTTAGAAGATCCTGTATTTTATAAAACAGAGATATTACCTGATACAACTTACAATCCTAACGCAAAGTATAAATGCGAACAATGTGTGTACGAAACAAAGCACAAACCTAATATGGCCCGTCACATGTTGGTCCATGCAGAATCCTCCAAGATCCACAAATGCGACATCTGTGGCTTTAGTACGAAATATCTACAGTATCACATGTTGGTTCACGAAGGTCCCTCGAGTGTAAAATCAAAGAACCTCAAGCAACTGTTATTCTACGCCGAGCCCTCGGGTCTAGAGATCCACAAGTGCGATAAGTGTGAATTTAGCACAAAATACAAACATAACCTGAAAGGCCACATGCTGATTCACGAAGATCCTGCAAACCTCGAGATTTTCAAATGCGAAACCTGTAACTTCAGCACGAAACGTGAGAAAAACCTCAAGCAACATCTGTTGACCCACGAGGATCCTTCGAATCTAGAAACCTACAGGTGCGAGAAGTGTGATTTTAAATCGAAATATAAACATAACCTGAAGAAGCACATGTCGGTCCACGCTGACCCTTTTAGACCGTGAGATATATAAATGTGAAACCTGTGCCTTTCAGACGAAACATAAACAATACTTCAGAAGCATAAACTTGGTCATACACAAACTACTCATTCTAAAACCTACAAGTGCGAGATTTGTGGCGTCGATGTCGAACGACAAGAAGACCTTGAGCACCACATGTTGGTTCATGCAGACCATTCAGATCTCAAGCCGTACAAATGTGAGGTGTGTGATTTTGTTCTGAAACACAAACAAAGCCTGAAACGACACATGTTACTACACGAGGATTCTTCGAAAGTCGCAATACCGAGTGTGGATATACAAAATGTCAACTACGAAATCAAAAATGAAGAAAATTAACGATCATAAAAGCGACGATTTCAGAGTATACATGAGAGAAAAAAGCAGCACTTAGAATAGTCTGCATCACAAATGGATAATATAAAACTGCGGATTTCCATCGAACAGTGACCATAGTTCTTCTTTAGAACTTCATGAAGAGGTTCCATCGCTCGTATAACATTCCCACCCAAAAGGTAGAGGAACATCAAGTACCATCAGAGAACGATGAGGTACCAGTAAATGAGAACTGAACTCCACTACCGTTGAGTGACATCTATACCAGACTATAAGAAGAATAAGAAGGAATCAGTTACATAATTATGTATATCAAATGAAAGATAAATTGTCTTGTATAGAAGAATAATTGCGTCTGTCAATAAATTGTTAGAAATCGAAATACTTTTATAATCTTTCATTTATGCAGTACCTAATTCAAATCCTACTTCTCAATTTTTTTATTTCTCAATTGAAATATATATATTTTTAACATCTGGGAGGTTTCATATGAAAAGCACCACTTCTAAAAAATAATTTAAACACAAATACACGTCAGTCACCACCAAGAGTGATAAATAACTGTTCTAGGAATTAGTTTATTTAAAGTGGCACTAAAGTGATCTTTAAAATGATGTGGCGACATGCCAGCTTCTTCTTTCTTAAATTGTTGGCTCTTTGGTGCGTGTTATTATTCTGTGATTATGCATCTAAAGCCGGATACGCATATATGCGTATCGAGTACGCGGGATGTAATTGTACACTCGATTCCCTCTAAAGTCACCAAATCCGTGCATCATCTCGCTTAAGTCGCGAAATTTATTCTCTCTTAAGTCGCAATCATAACCTCAACTTTTTCGTGTTTTAGTTGCAAAAAAATATTTAGATATACCACAGCACTTGTTATAATGAAAAATGAGCCAGCTGAACGAAAAAATCAACGTAAAAGATATAACCAGTCGTGCGTGATCTCTTCTTTTATCTATGGTGTGTGACAAAGTTCAATTTTCCACTTGAATGAATATTTTTAAAGTTAGATATTTT